>BRZM01000082.1:1247124-1288842 GCA_033238685.1 Lates japonicus | reverse complement strand
AGTCAATGGAATGGACAAGCCTACTGCTGGCTTTTACAACTGAACACACACAACACACACACACACACTGCTGCTGTATTTCACTGGTGTGGCTGTGTTTGTGTGTGTGTGTGTGTGTGTGTGAGGCAAAGTGGGTAGTTGAGATAAAATATTGACACACGAAATGAGGTGACAGAGAGAAAGAGATGATGGTGTGATTATTCAGACGGACAGAAAGATAAGAAAACACAGAAGATGAAAGACAAACACAAGAAGGAAAATGAGAATTGAAATATGATGGAGGAGAGCTACAACAGATGGTGAGACACAAACGAACAGGGTGAGACAGAGAGAGTGCTATCATTAGTCAGTGTCTATAACTAATGATGTGCGTATCTTTTCGAGTTCTCAGAGATTAATTAAATAAATCAAATTAAGATCCCACAATAGGTTTGGATGTAAAGGTCACAGTCGGAGCTTCAACCTGTTCTATCAAATTACCATCTGAGCTGAATTAACCCGTGTGTTGAATACATGTTGAGGACAGAGCAGGAGCACAGACCGCATCAACACCAGCACAGATAACAGGAACTACTGAGGCGCCACGTGTCTTACACTATCACAGCTGGACCGAAAGTGACTGAGTTCTTCTTGGTAGGATTTTCTCAACATTAAGACCACGTGTCAAATGGTAGAATGGTTTATAAACTGTGCCACAGATTTGTAAACTGAGGAGGACAGATTTACACATGACTACGCTACAATCACTATAGGTAAGCATGTAAAAAGATGCTTTGGGTCAAGGTTACACAGAAAACACAGGCAGCCTGCAGACAGCTGCACTGGTTAACATTCAAATACATCTGTTCCATTACACCAGCATGAGATGGACGGCTGAAATGCCTCCTGGGTAAACAGCCTTTAACATAAATCTCTCTTTTTATGTCAAAAAGGGGGAGTCAATCCAACACCAATAATAACCAACAATAACTACACCAACAATTCAACAATGAGACAAATAGATTTAGATACATCAGACAGAAACAAGCCAAAGTCCTGTATCCAAACTGGGAACATTGTAACCTCAAAAGAAAAAACAAGTGATGTTTAATGTAAATGAATAGATATACCATACGTGTACCACATCATCCTTAGTGACAGTGCTCTTTGTGTTTGAGAAAATATGGCACCAGAAGCATCAGCAGTGGTAACAATAATGTCTTCCCATCTGCTCAGATGACCTGATGAATACTTTTATCCGACACCTGCCAGACAATCAGAAACGACCATCTTCACTGTCACACACAGTATAATGTGCTTTAGTGGAACTCAATAAAGAGCATTTACTGAATATATATCCAGCTACCTTTCCATCTATTTCTCCCCCCTCATTTTTATCTCTTTCCCTTGTCATGTCTTACTCTGTGTCTCTGTCCATTTCTCTTTATGTTGTCCTCTTTTGTCTAAACCATTTATCTCTCTCTCCTGACCCTTTACGTTTCCCAAATCCCTGTTCTCTCTGTGTCTTTATCAGTTCAATTTCATGCCCCCTCCTCTCTCTCTTTTTGTAACTGCCTCTCTCTGTCTCACTCTCTCTCTAGCAGGCCACGTCTCCCACCTCAACAGTCACGATCAGGTCCGTAACCAGGTTACACTGTGTGTGTGTGTGTGTGTGTGTGTTCTGTGTGAGTTGTCTGTTTGTTGTGGCTCAATTACCTGGAGTTTATTGTGTGTTAGAAAGTGTGAAGTGTCTATCTGCCTCAGCTCAATAATCATACTACACACACACACACTCTGCAGCAGGCTGTACTTCTTAACAAGGTTAGCGTTTGTGTGTGGGTGTACTGTCTGGCGCCTGTCTCCTGACATACAGCTATATAACATGATTAGTGTGTGTGTTGTGTGTGTGTGTGTGTGTGCACATGCACATGTGGTACGCATATTACTCGTGTGTGTGTACATACGTGTGTGTATTTTCTTGCCTCATTATTGCACTCTATACTACATACACATTCATATAAGATGATTCCATATGTGTGTGTGTGTGTGTTTCATCTCTGCCTGATATGTAATAAAACACACAATAATAAAATCTCAGCAGATTTTTTTCATAACTTAGAGTAACTTGCTTTGATGAATGTAGCACATGTGCATGAATTCATCTCTCAGGTACTTTGGTACACAGAAATACCAAACAATGAAATAATGGTTCACACATCTTATACTACGTTTCTATATGACTACACTCGCTCACACACACACAGACACACATCTGGTAACACACTGTATAAATGCAGGGAGATGGTGAATTAAGCTTGTTGTGGTGCTCTTACAGTTTTAAATAAATACATTAACATGTCACTTTACCATTAATATCATGTGTCAAAACTCACAATTAGTGTCAAAAATCTCACTCCTTCTTCTGAGTCATAGCTCAGATGATACACATCTTTTTATAATTCAGTGTGACTTAACACTTTCCCAGGATTATTTCATTTCATTATTACAGATAAACATCCATAAATCTACTTGGAAATCAAGATAAAAGATGCCTCGTTAAACTCCACATCTTTACTTGTGTAACTTTTCTTTAGTAATCCAGACAGTTTTCCTGTGCATCCATGGGACTGCAAACACCGTTAATAGGTAGAAAATCTGTCTGAGCATGACGTTAGCAACATTAAATATGATGAAAGGTGGGGCCAGTGTACAAGTTTCAAAGTAGAATAAATTAGAAGGGTGATGACCAAGTTTCTCTCTCTCCATAACTTCTCCCTCTCCAGCACTCTGAGTTACGGAGCGCTGGATATATCAGCCCCTCCCCTGAGTGCTCCAGGCACAAGTAGACGCTATGAATTCTCAGCTGAGCATAAATCAGCACTTAACCAACTTCATCAGCAAAACAGGCAAACAAAACAGTAACTTGGCACTGTTGGTTGTTTGCCTTTGCCTTCAGCTCATTTCCATGGCAGCGGCAGCAGTGCAGGCTGTAAGTACGCTGCAAAAAATGACAAGCTTAGCAAATCATAGATCTGTAAGCTTATTATCATGGGAATGAGATAGATTGCTACTATAGATATTTACACAGGCGAGGATTTGGGGGACTCACTCAAGCTATTACACTTCAGGAATGAGCTTGGCAGCTTAGACAACCTTTTTCTGGTGGCGATGACATAAAAAGGAAAAGCTGGAGTCCCATAAATGTTTACACCGATGTATTTAATAACTCAGTGTGCCAGAAAATCCAAATGTAATCACAGATTCAGATCTATGTAAATCCATTTAGGTCTAAGTGTAAAACAACCCTGTTTCAGATGGTTATATATAAACACACCAATGAGGAGGGTCAGAAGTATCACTGTGATTTATATAATCGAACACTCTGACAGTTGTGGTCTTGTTTTTGAAAACACTGTGCACATACATGAGATTACAGAGAACTTGTTGTATATGTTGTATATTTAGAATTTACTCATGTAAGTAGAATTAGAATACAAATCTGCACAGGTTTAATGGTAGTATACGGAGTATTTTGGCTCTACCACACAATTAGTTTTGACATTACAACAGCTGCCTCAGGATCTTGCTGCAGAGCGTTGTCAAGGTGACCATCTCCATTATAACACCTGACAGAGGCCATGGCGTACATTATAGTGGGATGTATTCTCTCATTCATTTCTGTGTCATGTCATCTTGACCACCCCCCGTTTTGGACACGGACTGGACGGGGTCTTTTAATACCACAAGACTCAACACTACATTTGTTATGTTTGAGATTCATGGTGTGTGTGTTTCTTCTTTTGACTCCTGTGGGACATGTTTGAGATTGAAACCTGCTTGCAAAACAGAGAATAGCTTGTAGTCTTCCAGTGTGGTGGCCCTGAGAGGTCAACACACTATAAGTATACCGATGTGAAGCCTGAACATGGAGATTCATTCTTATCTGGTCAAATATCTTAAAGTCAAGGTTCATTTATTTCTGCATTTCCAGAGCTTTGGACCCACAGTGGATTGCAGCAAATGACATGATTCTAGAGATGAGTCTACCCCCCCTTAAATGACCACCTGATACTTTTATTCAGTCTTACAGATAAAACCATCATCTGAACTACAGGCTCACATATTCAGAGCAGACGGTTCTTATACTGCTGACAAATTGCAAGAGCCATGTCAGGCCTGCAATCTTTTGCAGTGTAATGGGATTATTAGAGGAGTAGATTCATCAGTATTCAAGTCTGGTTCTTTCTTATTAACACAAAGAAGGATAAGGAAAGGGCCAAAAAAAAAAAAAAAAGACTGCATGTTCAGATGAAAACATTCTGCTGCTTTCTATCTGAAGGGGAGGGGTTTGGAGTGAGTTGAAGAGGGAAGATGGAGGATGAGAGGAAGCACCAAGTATTCAGTATTCATTTCCTATATATGTGGTTACAAATCTGAAAACAGATCATTGTCTTGACTATGCTCAATGGAAACATGTTTTTTTGAATGAAGTGTAATATTTATGAAGGACAGTGGAGATGCTAGGAGGTGTTTTGGGTGGATTGCAGGTGTACAACTGTCACACCAGAGACCTTAGACACTTAGATTTAGGGATCAATTGTGTTTTTAAATAAACAGAAATAAACACATTGTGTCTGAAATCAGTGTGAACTTTTCCTATAGTTACTGATCAGTAGGTTTGAGCAACACTGTATGAGATTCATGCTTCAAGAGCTGAACTGAAACCAGAAATTAACCATGACCATAAATTCCTCCATCTAATTCCTTGTCTGGTGCTAGCTTAGGTCAAGACACCTGTCTTCACCTGCTTAATCACCTGTATTAAATATGTCAAAATGATGAATGTTGGATTATGAAAATACCATTTGTGCAAATATATTAAACAGGGCCCTGTGGTAGCAAAGGGAGTTGATTCAGGTAAGTGGAGAGAAATAAAAAGTAAAGAAAAATGGACGTAAAATGTCAAAAGCAGTTCCATTATACTGCAGATCAGCCAGAGTTCTTCTAAGTAATAATACATCACAAAGAACAAGCAGCTATAAACTGCAGCAAATCTCATCCATTAGCAAACAGTACAACTCTTTGATAAATGGAAATTTAAACTCCAGTTAAAATTAGTTTAAGCCAAACTACTTTACATAAAAGATGGAAAAACAAAACCAGTGGCTGCAGACACCTACAGAATATCTAGCTCCCTGCCAGCTGACTGAGGCTGTGACTGAAGCACCTGAAGCTCGCTGTGCTGCACCTTTGGTGTTGATGCAGATGCTACAAATGCTGAGGGGAGTGGCAGGTGTTGGCACACAGCTCAGTTTAGGCCACAAACCCCAAAGAGAACAGAGGCAAGAGAAGAATTCAAGAAAAGGTGAATAATAATCTGTATAATAATCTTAGCCCATAAACCTACAAATGGAAGTCAGATCCTCTTAGGTTTAACATGCCTTTAGGAAATGAGGTCCTGGTTAGTAGCATAGCAGCAGCGTTTTAGACCACTCATACATAGTCCAGAGATGTTTTGCTAAGACAGGTGAGGAGGGAGTTACAATTCCTGAGATGGGCTGAAAAAATAAAATAATTAGCTTAAAACACAGTGGACCTGAGATTTAACAGTGGACCTGAGATTTAACTGGAAAAAAAAACAGAGAGTAAAGAGTCAAACACAGTCAGTGTCTGGTCCATAGCAACACCTAGATTTCACAGAGAAGATTTAGCAGAAGAGGAAATTATACTGAGACCTTCCAACCCTGACCCACCACAACCATCTCTATTGACATGTTAATCCGAGGTCATTTAGAAACGTGCTATTTCACTGTTATGTTGAACACCTGCAGTTTATTTGTCCACTGACTCCAACAGCCCTGTCCAGACTGATGATGCATACCATCAAATTACCTACAGTTACACTCTTTCATCCTAACTGTTTTGTGATGTTATAGCAACATCACACTACTCACGCTACTGTGTCGTCGTTCTTGTCCTTGTTAGGTTAACTGAAACATTGGTATTTTTAGACAATGCACAAGCTACAAATGCTGCTGTTTTTCTTGAGAGGACTGTCTTGTTTCCAGGCAAATAGAGAATCAAATTCCTCTGTCCAAAGCCCCAACTTGACAGACAGACTGTCAACTATTCTAGTGTGCATCCTTTGAGGCTGCTGCTCCACCCATGTGGGCTGCCCCATGCTGAGAATGAAGTGGCTCCATTATTCAGCCCAAGAGTAAGGGTGGTAGATGTGGAGGAGGGTTCCCTGGGAGGAGAGCTGTGCATATATTAGAGCGTAATTAATCTGCAGGAGACAGAGGGATGAGGGAGAGGAGGGAAATGGAGAGAGTGATGGAGGGTGAGAGAGGAGGAAAGAGAGTGGAAAAGAGAGACAAAGAGAGAGATAAGAGAAAGCAGTGGATCAGAGAGAGGAATAGGAAAATGAGAGGGGAGGGTATAACTGAGTGCAAAAAAAAAAAAAACAAGTGTGCACAAGTGTGTTTGAGTGTGACAGAGAAAGAAAAGGCTGACAGAGAGTGATAGGGCGAGTTTGAGAAACAGAGAGAAAGAGTATAATTACAGAGGTTGAGCCACAGGGCTCCTCTATGGATCATTAGCCAGCTTAAAGAGCCAAGGCCCCAGCTCTGTGTGGAGAGACTCAACAGAAAAGGTCACAACTTCTGCAGCGCTGGATGAATACTCTGCAGTGTGCTCTGGCCAGTTTGCCTTATTTATCTGGGCAGTTAGGAGACACAGGCCCACAGATAAGGAGCTAATAAACTGCAGTGATCAAGAACAGACAGTTTGAAAATGTTTGGCCTTATGAAAGCTGCTTTGCAACATGTATGGGTACTCACACTGAGCCTGTGATGAATAGGTTTCTAAAGCACAATATGGCACAGTAAAAGCTCACCTTGATGAGTATTGAACATTGAGTGGTTGCAGAAACAGCACAAACTGCCTGTCGCCAGAAGCTCCTCTTCAGCAGGAAATGTTGGTTTTGCAGTGGCAGGATCTTTACACAGCAAACACAGCTCAGACACAGCTGAAAGACAATGGATCAGAAAAGAGTGAAGCAGCTAAGTTAGACAAAGTCAAGACAGGAACATAGGTGTTGAACCAATCTTCAAACCACTGACACAAAGGAGTAAAGCCCGACTGATGCCAGGTTTTCCAGGCTGATACTGATATTGATGTATGAGATAATGAGAACTGGAGCTCACGTTTGAGCTTTTGTCAAAAAAAAAAATTGTCATTACACCAAGTATGACTTCACTTCATGGGCACACAGAGACAAGATGATAAAGCAGTGAAACAAGAGAAAATATCAGACTGAACTGAGGTTCCTGGAAAGTTTTGACAGACTGAATCTGTCACACACAGACTTCATAGATATGGCAAATCACGACAGAGTTTTTAAAGGAAAAGAAAAGAAAAACTTCTGCAGACACACTTGATCCAAGGTATTTATCCTTTATAGCTTTAGTATGGTTATACAGTTTGATTTGGTGGAAAAGGTTCTGCTCTTTGATGATAAAGATTCTGATGAGAAAACTACAGGAACCCTTTAATACATATATGATCATGATCATGAAATCTTAGTTCAGTCAACAATGGCAAAAATATTGCACATACAGAGGAGACTGTGGTGGAGGGAGCTCTGGCTGCAAACAGTGTTGCCATGAGTGAATCAGCAGAGCAACTGTGAGAAGTGTCAGGTTATAAAAGCCAAGTTGTACACCTGCATGACTGTGATTGGTTGTTAATAGTCAGCTGGTAGCCAAGCAGCGGATGAATGAACCAGTGTTTGTGAAGCCTGAATGCGTGTTTTTAACATTTCTCAATCGATTAGAAGAACTGTGTGGTTAATATGAGCAGAGACAGCCAACAACACACAAAGAGCGATACCTACAGAAACTCAAAGTCCATCCACAAAAGATGACATCAGAATACCACCCACTGACTCATGGTAAACTGCAGAAACTACGAAGCAGTGAGCACTTGGTATCAAAGAGACAAAACTGAAAAGAAAATGACCTCACGGTTTAACATCTTACATGGACTTCACATGCTGTAAACGTATGCAACAGGGGGCTTGGAAGGTGTCCATTAAACAGCTTATGTTGTCATTTTTCCAGTCATTATGTGCTGAAACCACAAAGTCCATGCAACATGAAAGTAGGAGTTGTGTGACGGCTACATCAGCATGTCTTGGAGCTTTAATGATATGGTTGCTGGCACTGGTTTTGCCTCTTAAAGCGGAGGATTACAGATTTAAAGAGGCTTGTCAGGGCTCCGTATCACCAGGCTAAAAAGCAGGTTTGAAGTCACAGTGGCTGCAGCTCTTGTTAGGCTGAAACAAGCTGCTGGAGAGCCATTCTTATTATCAGTAAAACTCCCACTGATCGGCACCGCTCTCAGTAATGGTTATGACAGCTCTCTCATACACGCACATTAAACTCAGACAGACACAGCTCTTTATGATACAGCTACATGCTCTGTGATATACAGTTAACAGTAGGTTGACAATCATATCAACTATCATGTCTGAAGAGACTGTTGCTGATTGCTGGGGGAACACAGGTCTGGTTAACTTCCCCACTAACAACACTATAACACAATAACACTGAGCTGACCTTTTTTTTTTTTTTTACATTCAGTACCAACAATTTAAAGAATTCTTGCTCTCTACAATATCTGTGCATGGCAACCATGATATAGTTTAGGTTAGAATGACTGTATAGAGAAGGTATGGCAACAGTTTGGTAACTAAAACACAAGATCTTGGTTACTGCTGATGAGGATCCAGACATTAATTGCAGTTCTGTGGCAGAATGCATGGCCTCGTTGGGTAACCTGTGTGAAAGTCCCTCCCATTGTGTCTGCTGTGTGTGTGGTGGGTTTCTCAGCTAATGAGCCAATGGGCAGAGTATGTATTTCTGACTAAGTCATCATTGGCTTTTGCACTGATGTTTTTATTGAGTGAATCCTCAGCAGCAAATATGTTTACAACCAGGACTTCTTTTCATTACTTTTAGTGATTTAATGAAGAAGTGGGTCTGGAAACAGTCGAAGACACGTTGAAAGGTGAGACATTTAAATTGTTAAATTCAGTAGCCTTGACCTTAACCACTGGATCTGTTTGGGTTCAGAGCTGCTAACAGCGCTAATTACTGCTGTGAAAATACGAATGAAGAGGTCACATTACCATGGGCTGAGAGAGAGGCCTTATAATTATAGAGATCTGCTCTTTACACAAAGAAAGTAATTTCAGTATATAGTTTAAATCGTTCAGTTGCTGTCAATAGCAATCACTGTGAATACCCTTTACCAGCAAAGATGCAAAGACAAGAGCCTCTGCTTATAACATGGTGTTCTTTCCACACGCTCAGTCATTGCTGCAGTAACGATGGTTCACCCTTGGGGATGAATAAAATTCTTCTTATCTTAATGCAATCATGACAGAAAAAATGAAGGTTCTTCGCCTTTTCAAATCAAGAAAATGTATGATTCAATGTTTTTTATAATTTTAACAAATTAGAATGCCACACGTCTCAGAAATATGCAGGTGATGCTTTCATGTCTTTCCAAACCAGATTTTCTCAGAGTGAGAGGTGAGTGTGTTCAGCACAGTGTGAGGCGGCACTGTGAGCAGCAGGACAAACTGCAGGGTTAATGGGAAGAGAGGAGTCACATTACTGCAGGTTGAATGGAAGGACACAATTATGTAATCACTTTCTTCATCATAAATTCGAAATAATCTGCTTTAATTAAAATACATGGACTAATAATAAATGAATGTTGACTAAAAATTTATGTCTACAACAGCCAAATGAAATGTGCTGCACCGTGTCCCTGCTTTGGTTACATAAAGTGAAGCAGCCACAATTACACAACCTCATGCAGTCACACTGTCCACAGATATCTTAGCCATTTTGCCTGTAGTTTGACATGTGGTTTGCATATTCAGTTCTCTGGAGAATAATTCTTCCAGTGTCAAAAACAATTTAAAACTTCCCCATGAGTTGCATATTGGTACAAGTCATGTATCTTGAACAGTAGTGATTGAAAATTGTACCAAGTGGCAATCTCTTTACTTAATTAACAATTCTTCTTCTTGTATACTGTGTGCAGATTTGGTGTTTTCATTTGTTTTCATCTGCGGTGGACGCATGGAGAACCTTTCCAAACCTGACCTGCATACATTCAATATCTAAAGAAACACAGAGAGAGAGAGAGAGAGGGTAGGAATCTAATCTAAAAGGGCCCTAGGACAGACCAGAGGAAAATTAGACCGGATCCATAATGCTGTCGACTTTAACAGATCCAAATAGAGACAGAACACTGGCAGCAGAATGATGCTCCACCTGTTAATGAGCTGTAATACATGTCATTTTCCAGCACCTGACAGTTCACTCTCAGTCTGTGTCAAAAACTCATTTTTCTCCTGTGAAAAAATTACACACCCTATGATCAGAGCTCATCCAGACTCTGCTCAGATCACATCAGGTATTACATATGACAAATGTGATCCAGCCCAGCAGGTCACAGGTCAGACCTCTCAAACACTCAGTTTATTCAAAGAATGAGGAAAAACATCCAAGAAAAAAAAGCCACTGGTTTTAAATGATTTTTTGTGATGTATTTTAAAACCTGCACATCAGAGCTATAATTGTTTCTGTGAAAAAAAAGCTGTCAGTGCTAACAAGCTGCTGCAGTTGTAGTTCAGGACACTGATGTGTCTGATGAGGCAAAACCAAATAAAAAGTGAAAATGTCAAAAGAGCAGAGCAGCAGGTGTCACAGTTACACAGGTGGTGTTTCCTGAAGCGGGTTACAGCAAAACGCAAATGACCTCAACCGATTTAGACGGCTGCTGCTGTAAATGAACGTGTGATGGCTTGAAACTGGTGAGTCTGCTGAGTCATCTTCTCAAACTTCAGCTTCTTTAGCTCAACGGAGTCAAAGTTGGTAAAGGCTTGAGGAAGTGTTCTGAACCCACAACATCTTTGATGCTCACTGCCAACTATACAACTGTGAAGAATGAATACAGTCACGGTTGGTAAACTGAGCTCATGATGTGTCTTTGCAGAAGAAAGACAGCCCAGTATAGTGTCTGACTTCTGTGTGTCTTTGCTTTTTCTAGAGTGTAACAAAACCTCCCTCTTTTAAATTAGGCTAAATGTTCCTCACAGATCAAATCAAATTGGTTTTGCTCAAGTTGACATGGCAGGTCTGCAGCTAGGTGGCAAGCTCTTGGACAACCAGCCTGCATCCTCAGGCCAAGTGTACTCATATATTAGAGGGACAATCCTGTGATGTAGACTTGGAGGTTTTTGGCTGACTTATGAAACAAGATATCAGAGTTAGACCTGTTCTCACTTCACTCGTTACACTTATTACAAACTGGGCTTTTTCCAGCTTCCCTCTAATACCATAGGAAGTGTGATAAGTGTGTAACTTGTAAGTCTGATTTTGCTTTTTCTAATTCTCAGAATCCCAAACCCCAAATTCTTAAGAAAAAAACACCTGGATATTAAAGTTGGACAGATGGTTTGGCAGACAAAGTTTGATCATGCAGTATGATCCTGCTTGAATGTAGCTTTCTTACTTTCTGATGGATTTTTGCACTCGACTTCACAGCCCAAACACAAAGCTCTAAGCTGCAGCCAAACATCACAAGGCCATTGTCTTGATGTGAAGGTGACAACAGCTCACTAGACACATTGTCATGAAACTATTTCCATGGCTCTGTGCATCTCTGAACAGCAGCTCTATAAAGGCGGTGGAGCTGAAGGCAGCAGCCTCTGCACGCTGCTGATTGACAGCAGAGTGGATGAGATCTGAGTGTCAGCACAGCAGTAGGGGGTGTAAAGAGAGAGAGGTGCGGGGCAAGAGAGCGCGGCGTCGGGAATGTGTGATCTTTCCAGTTTCAGTTTCAAAGCGTTGTTATTGGCCCCGCTCAAGGTCAGGGACCCTGTTATACAGAGACTTTGAAGTCAGAGGGAGGAGAGAGAGAACTGAGAGGAAAAAAGGTAAAGAAACAAATGTGTGGTCGTACATGAGATCCATGGTGACCAACACAGTGATTTGCAAGATAAAAAGGTTCCTTTAAAAAGCCAACAGCTGACTGATTTCATGACTAAATGCTGTCAGTGCCCATAAATAAACAATTATACGAACCTGAATGAACAAAAGTGCCTGTTTGAACCTGATTCCTGGTTAGGGAAAACAGAAGAAGAAAGAAGAAGAAAACAAAAGTTTTGCTGTTCCAACAGTCAGAGTTTTTACTGCACTAACAGTTACACCACAAGGTCAGACATCTTACAGTACAAGATTTATTCTTAATTTGGGTGAATTGACACTTTAACCCTGTAACTATTTGAACAATAAAGAAAAGAGTGTGTCACAGTGAACTGCAGTGAATAGTTCAGTACATTGTCGTGTTTTACCATTAGTCACCCAAGGTCTTAACTGCTGTGAGAAAAAAACCCTGTATTGTGTGTGAGTGAAGAAATGGACAAGCAGTGACTTTTTTTTACGTGTAATGGTCATATATGAACTCAGAGTGAAACTCTCCAGTTGTCCCTGTTGTGTTTGTCCTGAGAGAACTACTTCTTTCACCAGCAAACAGGCTTTTAAAAAGAAGTTGACCTGAGCAGCTGCCTGCCTGCGTCTGCCACAAGATTAAAACTGAACTGTGTTTTTTATGAATTCACCTCCTTCCCACAGGAGGCATCTATAAAAACGCTGTCATGTCGTATCTTCATGACAAACTCTGTGTTTTTATTGATTTCACTTCTCTTGGGGAGATAAGAGATTACATTCCTCGGGCCTTGGTTAAAAGACACTGTAATGATGCACAGCGATTCACATGTGATCTTATCTCCACACTGAAGAAATCGTTTGCTGTGCAGCATATTGGAGGAAAGAACGTCAAATCCTGTGGCAGATTTAAAGGCAACTGCTGCTGCAGGTCAGTTTTAGTAAATGTAACGCTGTTTTTAAACAAAGGCTGGACGGTGAGATTAGTTTTCTTACTTGCCTACGTATGAATATTTTCAAAAGACCGGCACCATTAAATCTCACACTCTAGGTTCATCAATGGATGTTTAACAACCCTGCGGTCCAAACATTGTCCTTATTAATGCAATAACACCTTAGTACATGGTTTATTAACTAGGAAACTGCAAGTTTCAACTTCCTTTACAAATCCTTTATAAAGTACGCCTTATTAAAAAGTCAAACCACCTCTGTATTATTTATAGAGACTAAATGAATCAAAACAGGGAAACAGGACTGGAAATGGGCAGCTGGGCGAGCATCCAGGATGATTCCCTGACAATAAGGGCTCCTTTTCGGCTTCAGCGCTTATAGCAACCCAGACTGGTTGGCTGTGTAAATAAAAACACACTCTGTAGACTTCACAATAAGAGTCTCAAGTTATTTATCATCAGTGTAGCAGCTTCAGGCTATACATCTTGGCAACATCACAGATTAGAGCTCCAGCTCCCTGGTTTTCTTCATTTGGGAGAGGATTTACCCAGGGAGAGAGATACATCTCATGAATCTTTGGTGATATTTCCCTTCAGGGCCACTGTTTCCTTCCTGGTTCCTCTACTGTTTGGATTTGTGGTCTATATGTCCTTCAAGGGGAAAATAGTTACTGTGCAAAAGTATTTTTGAACTCCATCCACGAAATGTCACGCAACGCATAATATCAACACATCTGAGGAAAAAACATACCCCATGACTGACCTTTGCAAAGAATAAATATTGTTAAAAGTCATAGAGGTATTATAAACTCATTAAACAATGCCAATAGAGACATATAAATATGAATACATCTGGAGATCACGCAAGGCTGAAGGTCACCCTGTGTGTGTGATTGTGATATAATGATTATTATTTGCTAGGCATAGTGAGCCCTTTCAAGATTTCCTAAAAATAAACAAAACCTTAAATCACCATCAACTCAAACACACACACAAGCCCGTCCCTCTCTGAAATACCAGCTGCCATTTCAGAGATACTTTTATCTAAAGTGTCATACAGTGCAACAGTGCCACAGCTATAGATGTGTTTAATATGGCTGACCTGCCAGTGTTAGCATTGCAAAGACACACACACTCTGTCATAATCATGCACCCATCTGTACTTCTATATTTGCCCCTCACTGCGGACAAATCCCTAACCATAACCCACTGCAGCTACAATGTGAATCCCACCTCTAAACACAACCCTTACCCTAACTTTTCCAAGGAATGTCTTTAATCCAGGACTTAGCCAAGACATCCTCTCACTCCTCCAAATACATCCTCTGATTGTGTGCTGACTGGCCCAAACATCCTCACTTTTCAAAAATATCTCTTGAAGAAGTCATGACTGACCAAGACATCCTTTTATTTTCCACAAAGAAAGGACCAACCAATATGTCTTATCTTTCCAAAACATGTCTTTCGAAGAGGTAAAGCCTGGCCAAATGTTCTCACTTTCCAAAATGTGTCACTTGACCAATTGTAGACCAAACTGCCCTCCTCTTCAAATACACACCCTGTGAAGAAATTTGCAAACACACTGAGAAAGTCAGGATGTGTAAAGACATCCGCTTACTGTACAAAAAGAGATGATTTTTCAAAACATCCGCTCTTTCCAAAACACATATCTAGACAAGTGAGGACCAGCAAAAACATGCTTTTACCAAACACATCCATTAAAGGAGTGCAGACTGTCACAGAAGAAGAAGTAAAGACCCAGGAAAGTGTCCTCACTTTCCAAAAATGTCCTCATTCTCAAGGTTTAACACTCACAGTCCTCATAAAGATAGAAGTGCACAAGCATGTATACACACATACCCACACACACAACACACAGTCGAGGAGTTCACTTTCAATGCCTCAAGTGAATAGAAGTTGGCTCTTGGCTGATTCGTGTACAAACGCTCCACTAGGCCTGTCTCACTGACTTATTGGAAGGATAATGAATGGAGCACAATCAGCCTGCCTGGAGCCTTCAAAGACTGAAGCCTTCCCCGAGTGAGGCAGGATGAAGTCTGAGCCTTTTGATTTGGGAATGGCTACATTTACATCAACTTTTAAATGCTGCTGGATCTTTTCATACAACACTGAACACTCTGGAGAAGTTATCTAGTGCTATGCAGCTGAGAACCACACACAATTTTGATTGAAAGTGTAGGATTAGGATTTGATTTAAAGAAAAGGAGACACAATCAAGGATGGGCTTTGCTTTAGTAGAAGTGATACTGTGTGAACAGCAGCAGCAGCGTTTTACATCTTTCAGTTTAAAAGTGGGATAATTAACTGAAATGTGTGAACTGAAGTCCCACCTCTGTCTAAAGCTGGATCCTAAATACTGTTTGGAATGTACCAATAACATTATCTACGGGGAAGATCAACTACAGGAATATTTAAAATTAACAAAACGCAAAAGTAAATGGTGATTGCATTACTCCAGTCACAGACTACATTTCCTCTAGAACTTCACTCAGTGAGCTCTACTCTTCCTACTCTACTAACAACAGAGAGGACAAAAGATAAAAGCACAAATCAGCCCAAATGTTAACTGCAGCCAGTGCTTGAATTAGTCCAACTCGCAGCAGCTGCATCATTTTGCACATTAGTGTGATTACACTGCTGTGCAGCCTGGTCTCAATTAGCCAGTTGACCTTGAAGGAACATTGCAGGGTAAAAAGAAAAAGAAAACCCACACACAAGAGGAATCCTATACTTCTACATGACAGAAAATGCTGCTTTAACCAAATGGAGAGTTACTTAAATCAAAACCAAATCAAGCACTAATATAGAACTCATTCATCTAAAATGGAAAATACAATATGAAGCAAAATGTAAGAGCTGTTCTTCCTCGTGTGAAGGAAAACTGGTGATGAAGCTAAAAGCTGGAGCCAGAATTCTTTCAACCCTCGAACAAAATTAAAATCAGCTTCATTACAGAGCCATGTTTTAGTAAATAGTAAACTTTAGTCAAACAAGGAGAAACTCAGAGTAGCAGTATTGATAACAACTGTCCATAGCTTCAGTTCAACAGAATGCTCTGCTGCCACAAGGCATGTTACACGTTTTGAGCGAGGCAGCACTCACTGTCAGTCTTTGAGACGAAAATGAAATTTGTCAAGGCCCGGCTGTGGGTGACTCAGGCTGATGTGACAAGGCGTTCCTACAGCTAAACATGTCATAAACAAAGAACACGTGCGCTGATTTCAGGCATATTCAACCTGTCCCCCAAAGCACCATCAACAACAGTATAAAAAATATCTGGCCACACGTTAAAATCAGATGTCAATACTACTCTAATCTTTCCCTACATATAGAATAACATTTTGGAATTTGTATTTCCTACCTTCAAGTGACTGATTTGTGAAATGTGTGCAAAAGAAAAACCTGGAGATAAGAATTCCCCCTTGCATTTGTAGGTGCTTATCTGAAACATCTACTCTGTATTATTACTCAGTGGCAACATACAATTGACATAAATGTGAGCAGACACAGTGTTTGCTGTGATAGAGGTGCACTGAATCTAGTGAAAGGACAGCAGGGAAAAACTCACAGAAAACCATAAAAACATGATGGTATGTGTTGGAGTATACAATATGTAGGAAATGAAAAATGTAAAATAAATAAATAAATAAAATACTGATAGGGTATGTAAAGCAGATATTAATGTCATTTTGCAAGGTGTGCACAGGGTGTACGCTGCTAGCTTTACATTCCCTGGTCAGTACAGTCATATAGATGTGAAAACAAGGACAGTGAAACTTTAACATGTTAGTTTCTTGATTTGCAGAGACAATTTTATTCAACCTCTGTTGCTAGGAAACAGCTTGGGTCCAACTCCTCACAGTCCAGCTGTTGATATCAAGGTTGTATACAGGTAATTACTGCGATGTGTCAGAGCTATGTTTGTTTCTCCTTTTGTGTTGAGATCTTTTTTTCATGCCCATTTGTTTTTTTTTCCCCCTTACCTCATCGGCACAAAGTGCTTATCTTGAATGCCTGCATTGCTGTAAACCACCTCAAACAATAACAAAAAGGTTCTGGGGTATAATGGGTGTTCTTTATGTAATGGCATGTAATGTGTGAGTTTCATAGCTGTGGTCTAGATGGAGAACAGTGTTGCCACTCCTAAAATCCCCTGTAGTTGTGTGAGCCAGCCTGGTTGTTGTTGGACTTATTCTTCTTCTGAAATCAGTTTTTGCCTGATTTAAGCCCAATTTAAGGGAACACACTGAGTAATTCTGACAGCACATAAATATACATTAAGTGGATAAGAAATGGAAGGTAACAATAGAGCTGAAGAAAAGTGAAGATGGAGTACAAACACATTGTGATTCAGAGGACGGGGAGAAGAAAAGAGAACAGATAAGAGAAATGACATTTATTTACTTATTTAGCCAGTGGGCTCCACTGAGATTAAGAAGCTCCTTTCAAAGGAGAGCTGGCCAGGAAAGCAGCAACAAGATAAGTCAGGCTGTGTGTCCACTGGGAACTTCCCCTTAAAGCGTTGCTTTCCTTTTATCATTGTTTACTGTGGAGAGAGGACTGTGACAGAGAAAGTGTTGCAAAGTTTCACCATCTAAGACCAGTCCCTCCCACCTTTGCTCTCAGAAGGGAAGATGTCTTTTTTCCGCTTGATTGAAGAGGTAATGAAGAATAAAGAACCTCAGCAAACCTGAGATGGGTTCAGAGCGAAGGAAACCTGACGCACAGCTGTGTTTAAAGGCCTCTGAACAGCATGGTATCATCAAATGGTGTATGAATAACACACCAATTTCCTTAAGTCATTTGGTGTGTTATCGCTATGCATTTTTGCTTTTCACTTCACACCATGTCATTTCTGTGCTGACTAACTCCTAACCCTCCCCACGACTTTAACCCTAACCCTAACCGGAGCGGTGGTAAATGACAAGTGGGATTAAATGGCTTTAAATGAGATGCATAAAAATGCTTAAAATGGCTAGAAATGTCCTTGTAAGAGGCGTGCATATTTTTATAGTCAATCCCATCAGATCATGTAGCTCTGAACTGCTAAGAGGGACTCACAGATTAGTGTTGAAGTATGCTGTGTGTATGTGCAGGATGCAAAAAGAAGAACAGGAAAAACTATGTGATACTGAGAAGAAAAAAAAGTTTTAATCAAACATGACTGAGAGGCCACAGCCATGTTGGCAGCTCTATGAGGCTGCAGTTAAGCCTAGCAGTGCTTTGAGCTAAATGCTAATATTGACATGCTAACACGCTCACAATTACAAAGCTGATGATGGCACTAGATGAAAGGGTTTATTTCATGACAATTCATCCAATAGTTGTTGAAGTATTTCAGCGTCAAGCAAAGTGACCGACTGACCAACCATGCTAACAAGAGACACAGTCACAAACTGACACAAAAATGTTGAGATGTGACCAATAAAATTAAAGCCACTGCAAGGATGTTGCAGATGAACCAGTCTCACAGACACGTGTTTAAATGTGTGCTTTGAACATGCAGCTGTAACAGAATCAGAGTGAACACAAGTAACCGCCTTGAATGTTGTTGACTGACGTGATGTGACCAGTGGTGACTTTATGTTACAGCAGTCACACTCATTCTCTGTGGTCAGACTTTATCAGAAGTGGCTGGTGGTAATTTCACACCCTGTAAACAGGAAAAGGAGACCGCAGAGCAGAGCACACCTGAAGGCTATTCCCTTCCCTCCGACCTAAGAAGTACATTTCTCACTTCAGTTGTTTATACAGGTACATATATTTTTGGAATGTTTATAAAAATGTGTGAACTGGGGGTCGTGTTTGTTCAGTTGTTGGGAGAAAGGTGAAGTGAAACAACAGACTGACTCTCCACACCTGTGGATGTACTCGCTTGTTACATAAATGGCATCACATTTATGTAACATGTCTGAAAAAATCTTTAGTACCACATCATTTTAGAAGAAAAAGTAATCATGAAATTAGAACAAACATAAGTCATCTATGAATTAATTCACAGGAGTCGAGGTCTGGATTCTGTTCAAAGCAAATTGGTACATGTCAAGTTCACTACTCCTTCAAATTCCATTCAGTCTAGAGGATAACAGAGAAGGGACAGACAGGAGAGGGAAGTGAGGAGAGGTCTGCAAAAATATGGAAGCAGAATGAAGGAGGAAGAGAGAGAAATGATATAAGCGATGTGCATTTCCTACACTGAAAAGCTTCATTGATGCGAAAGCAGAAGAGAGCATGATAATGTAAGAGAAGGGAGGGAGGGAGCGTGAAGAGAGACCACGGCCAACACAGGAAGGGAGTTGGAGGAGGTGGGCAGCATGTCTACATAGGCTAATGATTAATAGCTTAATTAGCTTCTGTTATCCAATTAATGAGCGCTAATGAAATCCTGCAGACAGAGCTGCATCTGCACTGACATGACACTGTTAAAGAGAAAATAACTGCGGCCATGTTTGCTCATTTTTCATCTGAACCGTGGCACGCTCGCATAAACGTGGTTACACACACACACACATACATACAACTCATGATCTGGCTCTTTGTGTCTCACATGAAGACATTAACACTCTCTGGCATACTCTTAAAACATACTCCCTATTCATTAGTGCCTGGTAGGGGACAATTATCCAACATTAGAGAGACAGAAAGAGAGTCATGGATAAAAATCACCTGCAATCCAAATGAGCTGACCTCCTTTATGAAGTAATGAGAGCTGCTCTCTCCACACAGAAACAGATGTCCATTAGTGCATTACTAAAAGGAGAGTTATTGAGATCATTATAACCAATTAGTGCTAATGTCCAGATGAGTAGTTGCCAACTTCATACATTTGACTAATAGTACAGAGGTGAAAGAAAAGGACAAAGAGTGGAAACACTGTGTCGTACGAAGTCTGGCTCTGGGCTCACAGGAGAGATGCAGGAAAGTCAGAATCGACTCAACAGTTACGTCTGTTACGAAGCATAATAAGATGTCCTGGTGTAAGAAAACGATGTAACTGATGAAGCAGAGGGAAAACACTTCTATTTTTTCCCATATTTGATTACATCACATACATTATGTCTCATCAGCTGAAGATGTAATCCAGCACTGACTCAACCTTCCATTAACTGTCTGTAAGGGCTTTACTGATGCACAGCTCATTATTCATTTAACATTTCCACATATTGTCCGTAATGAATTAAAAGCACTGAGAGATGATGTCACTAAAATAGTCACTATTTCTCACTTTTTTCTTTTTCCTCTGGCCATGAGAAGTAAAGAACATCTACTACACACATGCAAGTATCAGCAGAAGATGATTGAAGTCAAAGAACATCTCACAACATACAAATATTGTCTTGTAATTAAAGACCCACAATTAAAGCAACAATTGTTTTTTCAATTAATCTATTTAAATCACAACGGTATTGAATGGAACATCAGTCCGTAAATGTGGTTTAGGTTTAATGTCTGTAGGCAGTGTTTGAATTTATTCATGAAATGTTTGGTTAAAGGAGGATGACACTGCAGTCGCTGGATGCATTTTCCATTCATATGTGAATTTATCACTTTAAATATTTCTGTATCACATAATTAAAATATGTAAATCAACATTTTCTTTCTTTCTCCCCCTCATTCCTGGCATATGGGACATCTTTCCCCAGCATTACCATCTTCCTACACCAGCTTGGCAAGCCATCTGTGGCCTGCAGTGTGTACAGTGCATCACATACAGAACAATTGTGGGAATAATGAATAAGACCTGTGTTTATCCCATTGCCAGTAAAAGAAGAATGGTGGCAAACAGCACACTGCTCCAGTATTTTTGCAGTGGATGGCAAACACACACAATCTACCACACTGCTCTTTAATTACAAAAACACCTTCTTCACAGCCCTGTCTGACAAATGTTCAGTTAAACAGGAAAAATGCAAATATATCCACTCCTTCCTGTTCAGACTGATACAGAATGGACCTGTGAAAGCAGGCAGGTGGTGGCAGGTCACCCAGGTCTTGGACAGGGTTCACAACAATAAGGCAAATGATACTGTGGTCAGTGAAAATGCAAATTCAAATTCAAACAGCAACAGCCGACCCCCAAACACTGAGAAATCTAAAGGTTAATAATTTTGGTGATAGGATTGGTCAGAGTTGTGTTTAAACATAATTCCATCCCTGCCAGTTATATCATTTACTCTGATTGGTTCAAGAGATTGAATCATCAATCAAGTTCTGATTCGGTGACATCCCTCAAGCTGAAAGCGCCGTTGTAAACATTTGTGTATTCAGGTGAAAAACAATGTGCAGTGGTGAATCAATAAAGTATATTAAAAGCTTCCACTACTTCAGGTGGATTGTTAGCTTTCCATTTAGTTCAAGTTCAAGCAGTTTCCACTGCTCATGTCCTGTTTTTGTTTTAGTTTTTACTGGTTCCAGGTGGCTTTATATTTACACTGCAGATTAATATTGAAGGGTTACCATTGTTTCAAAGCACAAATATGCAGTTGTAGCTTATTGCCAGATGCCTGTTAAATGTTCCAATGAAAGAGCCTGTTATCATATCATGTTACCTGTTCCTGAGGTTGTTCAATGTACATTAATCAGTTAAATATTCATAGTGAACTCTATCTAACCATGGTGATTCCATGGTGATAGAAAACTTTTCTCTTTATGAAAAATAAAAAGTTCCCATTGACACTTTGACTGTGAAAACTAGCTGATATTTGAATCCTTTGTAACTGACAATGCCTCTCCTTTTATTTGTGTGAGGCAGGAATCTGACATGTGGCCTTTACAACAGCCAACGTGTCGATCAATTACATGTTCGTTTAAAGGGTTCTTGAGGACAACACTGGTGTGAAACCTGCTGGTGAAACAGGAAACACTATTAATCAGAGTAGTATTGAAAGTATTATCCCTCTCTCAGACTTGACCCATGAAATGATGAGAACTTAGCTGGATAGAGACTTCTACCATTAAACCTCAAGTGTTTACATGGGCCACTGAAGCCAGTAATCAGCCAAGGGATATGGGGATTAGTTCACAAATGAGTTCACCAGTGGACCATTCTGACAAACCTTGCTATAATCTGAAAAGGTCTCAAATGTTAGTGCTTTTGTCGGTCTCGTCTTTAATCCGCATTTCCTCTAATATTTTCCCTCTATTACATCTCTGAAGAGGGCTGTTATCCTCTCTTTAGGCCCTCTAGAGAAATTTCATTAACTTAAATATTAGTTCTTTTTAGTTACATGAACAGTTCTTTGGAAGTATTAACATTATTATCTTCTTTCCCCAAGTAATTAAAGTGTGATATTTTGGTTCAACAAGTAATTGTCTTGGCCTGAAGCCACCATCATAACCAACTTGAGGACTTCAGTGGTAAACCAGGATCCATTTTCAGGTCTTGCAATACATCTCTGCATTCATCCTTCCCACAAATATCAAGTACAGTATTAAGTGGTTATTTTCTCTTGACCCGTGAAGCAGTAACCGCTCAAAGAGAGCATCAGAGCCAAAGAAGCATATTTTTGATTAATTTATTTAATCAGCAATCAGATCAAATAATGATTCCAATAACTGGAAAAATTATGAAAATTGGATCCGATTATCGGCCAGGAAGATAAGTGGCTGACCCTTAGAGAGGATAAGTGAGGATGGCAACAACAACAAATTGATGTCATTCTGGTCGTCATCATCTTCTGGTCATTACCCAGAGTTCATCACCGTAGTTGATGTAGATCAACCATTAAAGTAAGAGCTTAGCTTTCAGGCTCATCACCACAACAGTCTGGTACAGCATCCACATTACTGCTGACACTGTCACCTCACTTGTGAATAAGACCAAGGAATACTTGAACTCCTTCATCTGGGGCACTGACTCATTCCCAACTGGAAGGGAGCAGTCTATTTTCTGATGGCGTACCATGGCCTCAGATTAGGAGGTTTTGACTCTCACCCCTTCTGTTTCACACTCAGCTGCAAACCACCACAGTGCCACTGGAGATCATGGTCTGATGAAGCCAGCACTACTACATCATCTGCAAAAAGCAGGGATTCAATCCTGAGGCCAGAGTACTCCAGCACCACTATTGCCAGATGCCAAAAACCGCATAATCATACAAAGACTCCAGAATAATTGTATTCATGGACAATTTTTATACTGTGGTGGAGCCAGAACAGAGTTTGCAGTGTTCGTAAATCTGTGCCAAATGTCTGTGCAGTGGTTCACAATACATCCATGGGTTCATAGAGTCGACAACAATCAGCTCTGAGTATAGGGCAGCGTTTAATATGCAGAATACAGGACGCACTGAATTTCTCTAAATTAAACCACTAACAGAAAACTTTGAATAATCATACCAAATGAAAACTGTGAAAGGCTGTCACAAGGTGTAAGAGGTTGTGAGTGGCTGTCACAATGTTCAGCTGGTGTTCATACTACACAGTACACAAAATAATTTATCCATTGTTTCCTTTGCTGTTACTGTTTGCTGATACGACCAGATTCCCTAAATTGTATAATTAATATTTAATCTAATTTCATCTACACTGAAGATATTTTATAGGCAGGACATCAAACCTCAAACATACCGAGAATATCAGTGACCATATCTTTGCCTGTAGAATTTTCTGTTCACTGGATTCTGTGTATTATCCAGGCCTTATCTATGGGAACAGAACATTGTGAACAGTGTTATGTTTTTTTCACACACTCAAAGTCTGTCAACCTTTTAGTAGTGCTGGATTCAGATGGGTGATGCTGTCCCTGGTTCGTAATCCCAGCGGGAAGGTCGGGGTCAGGCCAGGCCTTCTGTCTCTGTCTCTCTCATCATTTGCTGGCGTCCACGTGGTCTTCAGTACATACATTTCAGTCTCTGACTCATATCACAGCCTTTAACTGAAGCTTTTATCCAAAGATTTGGTTCTGTTAAACCATATAACACAAAGTATCTCTCCATCTCCTTGTGGATCTCAGTTTCTTTTTTACCAATTGTACATAAGCCACTTGACCTATTTTGAAGACTAGATTTTCAGAATGGTGAGTACACACTGTTTATCAGCGGACTGCAGGTGATATAGGTTTCTTTTGCTCCCTCTGAATGTCATATATGGTACAGTGAGGAACATGTCTGCTGTCCTTAAAGCATCTTCACCTGTGTTTCTTAACGCTCATGTTTTCATCATCACTATTATGGACTTCCTTTCCATTCCATATATGTGCTTAAACACCTAATTTGATACTCAAAGTTACAGTAAGCAATATTTCTATTTTCATGTCTCATGTTTATGTGTCATGTGATAGAGGTTTGTAGAGAGGAATCCACAGACGTTTACCACCGAACTCTGATGGCCTGGTTCACAGTTGGTGCTGAGTTGTTGGATGGGGCTGAGGTCAGGGCCAAGTACAGGCCAAGAGCTTCAGTGAAATTTCAAATCATATGTGTATAGACTTACTGCTGCAGCTTGGTAAGGAATCACTATCTAAGGAAACACAACAAAGGAACTCTTCTGTGAAATTACTGTAAGTTTAGAAAATACCTTCTTGATATGTGTGACTCACACTACTGAGGGACTGCTTCACAGCCAATATGAAAAGACAAAGCGAGAGCTGAAACAATCATGAACTGATAGAAATCTAATCTGCAACTATTTTAATCATCAATGACACATTTCAGTCACCTTTCAACTAGGAATGTTAAACATCTGGTAGTTAAAGCTTTTTAAATTTGAGAATTCAGACTGTCAGATCAGCAGTTTGTAAAAAACAGCAATTTGAAGATGTCTACTTAGTCCCTGAGACATTTAATGGACGTTTTACATTATTTTCAGACCTTTTACAGAAGAAACAATTAATTGATTAATTAAGAAAATAATTGGTAGGTTATCTGATAATGCCTCAAGGTATATATGATATTATCTATCTATCTATCTATCTCTTCCATATGTGGATGTAGTATGGTTTGCGTCGGCTGTCAAATCTCGTCTATGTAATTAGTGCCTGCTGGCGGTATTTGTGCTCTTCTTCCCTCTCATCCTCTCTCACTCTCCCTTTATTATCTGTGGCACTCTCTCATTTTCTCTCCCTCCACTCTACGAAGCAATAAAAAAAAAGAGGCTGAGAGTGTGGGCGTTGATCGCTGCTTCACGTTGCTGCTCAGCTGACAGGCAGGAGAGAGGAAGAAAGGAAGGAGAGGAGGAGGACAGAAGGAGACAGAAGGAGAGGCGATGAGATGGCGTACAAGAAAAAACCAGGAAAGAGAGCGAGAGGAAAAGGGAGAGAGTAGGAGGGAAAGAGAGTGTTTTGTGTCTGCAGCTGCTCGGCTGACAGAGAGGATGGAGAACAGAACAGAATGTGCTCTATGTGTGTTTGTGTGCGTTTATGTGTGTGTATTTCCGTATACAGTATGTCTGTTGCTGCTAGCGCGCTCTGTGCACATTGCGATGTGTGTGCAAGAGCTTCTGAATGCATTTGCATGGCTCTATGTGAAGAATAGAAGCCATGCAGAGAGATGAAGAGCTTTGTTTTGATAGTGAGATGGAGGTAGCATTGACCTAAATACTAAAAGCATGTTTCACACAGAGGAAATGAGGCTCTTAAACCCAGTGATCTGCAGCAGCAGCAGCTACTTAGCTAACTAGGAGAGATTTAATGACTCAAGAGAATACTATTGGAAAAAACATAATGAATTATGTATAATAATTTTTCTACAGTTTCAATTATGATATGTTCTGTCAGGAGAGTATTACAAGAGTAAATCTAAATCTAGTTTCAAGAAAGGGAAGATTTGCCCAAGTACACTGCAGGTACATCTAATCAACATTAGTATTTTTTATAACATGAGTTGTCATTAAGGGACAAACTCCTCCTATATGATAGAAAAAGTTGTATAGTCGGGTGCACCAGTAGCTTATCCTGTCGAGTGTGTACCATGTACTGGGCCTGGGATTGAATCTGGCCTACCACCAGTCTGCAATATCTCAACAACTGTTGGATGGATTGCCGTGAAATTCTAAACAGAAAGTCATGGTCCCCAGAGGATAAGGACTGCTGACTGTGGTAAGCCCTTTGTGTTTCCTCATTATTCTTTTTATTAAAAATTATTTACATGAACTGAAGAACCTACTTACTTAGAGGTAAAGATGAAATGACCCACATGTGTATCAACACAAAAAATGTCACCAATCCTTAGATTGGACCTATTAATCCCCTCAACCACCAGATACCCTTTAGCAAGGCACTTCATCTTCATTGTCACCCTCTGTTACCCTCCACTGTGGCTGTGCTGTGCAGCAGGTGTGAAGGTGAGGCAGAGCGGTGGTGCACGAGAGCTGCATGCTCAGCAAAAAGCTTCCTGAGATAAATGAAGTTCAGAAAATGGGACAAATAAAGATGCGAGCAGTGTAGGGCCTCAGCCCATTAAAATGGAGGACGAGATCAAATCTACAAAGAAGGACCAAGACCCTTGATGTCATCAGGCCAACAAAAAATTAGTTCTCTCTGCCCAGCTCCTCAACTGATCTCCATGAGGCCTGTACTAGACCAGGTACGACACAAAGTCTGCTGGGTTTACCAGCAAAACGAGCCACAAAGCAGAATTAGCATCAACCAGCTAACTCTACAAGGAGAACAATAACAGATCTCCATCATCAGTAACACTGAAGCCACACAGTCAGGACAACTGCAGTTTACTGGACCAGGACAACAACAACAGGACATAGCAAAGACACACACTGAAAAGGCATCTTCTTTTTTGTCTGGATGTGGTAATGTAACTGGGCTTAGTTTTCCTTACAGCAAAGAACTACTCTGCCAGTGTATGTATGGATTTGAATCAACATTTCACTTGAACTGTGTTATGTATGTTCATAGTCAGGTTACTGATTGTTAGCATGTTCACACATGTAGGACTGAAGGTACATATCACTGTCTTGCATGTGATATGTACCCCCCTCTGTTACTTTGTTAATCTCCCCCACAGGCCATGTGGTTGGTCCTAGGGGCCATCTTTGTTATAGTACCTTGCACTTAAGACAATAGAACCACCTTAGATCAGCCATCTTGCCATTGTCTGATTTCCCAAACACACACATTCACACACACTCACACAAGCACATATTGTAGATTAGGTTACATTTTGCCAACCTCTATGTTGCACTAAAAAAACGCCTGTACCCCCAGTAAACAGAGGTGTCACTAGATCAACCAATTTATAACTTTAAATATCCAGTCACATTAGAGAGTGACCAAATGGAACAGACACATTTTCTTGTGAATCCACTGATAGAATTTCCTTCTAAATTAATTCATTTCAATTCTAAATGTTACTGTTACAAGGGCTTGTGTAATCAAACAATAAGACAGACAAATGATGCTCACACAGCGAACACCTACTGTATTTCACAAAGTGAAAATGATGCTCTGTGAGAAGCAGCAATCAGCAGCAGCAGCAGCACCTCAGGACTCAGAGGGACTGCAGAGGATTTCCTCCAACGATTCTTATAATAAATAACAATAAATTATACATTTTTATTGGGTGCACTTTGAATGCAAAGAAAATAAATGCTGCAGGGTGCAAACATAATGAATCCAAACAAATGGAAAAAGACAAAGACCTAATGGTTTGTGAGCATCTGTGTGTGTGTGTGTGTGTGTGTGTGTGTGCGAGCAAGTTGGTGCTTGTGGGTGAAATCGCTGTGTGTTTTTTAGTGTGTGAATGTGTATGGATGTGTGGAGGTTAATGAGTCCCAGTGAATGTCTGTGTGTGTGTGTGTGTGTGTATGACTGCGGTTCCCCTTGCAGAGGTCCACCCCTCTATAAAACCCACTTTATGTGCAGATTTATAGGAGCCTGTGATTTTCTTATTTATGAGGAACATCATTTACTGAGGGGCTGACAGACCCCAGCAGCAGCAGTGTGTGAGTGTGTGTATGTGTGTGTGTGGGGGTCAATATGTTTATATCTATTCATTTTTTAAATCGGAGTCAGCTCATGCTTTCCAGACCAAAGCACAATGAGCCCATTGATTAACTAACTCCAGCATTTCTTCACTTCTATAATAATCTGGTACAAATCACTTGACTTATGCTGTACAGGATTGACTTTGACAAAATGCACAGCAACACAGGATGCAAATTCACAAAGTGAGTCTTTGCAGCCCCCAGGCTCAGTGAATGATGAAAACGTATGCCCTCTGACCCAGTGTGAGCAACAGCCGGGCGACAACCAATCACGATCGTCTTGATTCAAATGGAAATGGAAGCACACAGTTGTTTATTACTCCACAGCATGACTACTTCAAACAAAATGGAGGAAAAGCTGATTGCCGTGGTCTTCCCACTGCCCTTGTGTGAGTTGTTGATGTATTGATATCACTTACATCATTACCATTACATTTGACGCACTGGATAGACACAACTTGTTTTATAGCTGATGAGATAATAAGCAGTGTCAATACAGAAGGCAGGACAGACTAACCTATCTTTAATAACATGGATGAAGGTGGATGTTATGTAAAGGAGACAGAGGAAAACACTGGCATCACATAACAGCCAGCAGACCTGCTGGCCACAGAAGAAACATATCATCCTCTCCAGGAGGGCATTAAATCAGTGTGTCAGTGATGAGAGGGGTCCTGACGGAGATTAACACAATACATCCAGAGGTGCCCACTCTGTTTTCTCTCATTCTAATAAGACTTGATGTGGATGGAGGTGGGTGGTTCTAATGCCAGAACTTTCTGTTGAGCCCTCTGGAGGTGTTGTGGGCTTAATTCAACTTTACGTCCCACAGCCCACCCACCTTTAAATCTGAAATCCTAGATATCGTTCTGCATAGTCACTTCCTGTTTATGTGAGCCAGTAGTGCTGAAATGTCTGACATTTAAGTACAGATGCATGTCAGACTTCCCTGGATTTTTTCCCCACAGTGATTTATTCACTTGGTTTGGAAACTAAATTTAATTAGCGTTCCACATCTCCCACTTTTTCTCTCATGATGCCAAATCTGATACCTAAACTGAAACTTAACTAATGTGTCAGTTCCTTCCTAGAACTCTACAGATTTTAAAATTCCTACATTAGTAGAGGCTAAAACGCTTCAAGCAAGGTTCTTGTCAGATTGAAACCACCTCCTTTCAGGCTCTGGCACTGGGGGTCGGGGGGCTCAAAAACACCTCAACATCTTTTCTAACCTTCTACTTCTGACAGTCACACATTTCATGCAATTAGCAGCCTGGTGCAAAGTTGTTAACATCTGCACAATTTGAACCACTCAGACTGTCTTTTTTTTCAGCTGTAGTCTTCAGTCTAACCACGGTCATTGTTGTGTCAACAACTGAGTGACACTCTCTATGACAGCAGGCTTCGTGTTTGGCCATTCAGATTAGTTATAACCACGTTTGCTTTTATATGTGTTCATACTAAACTTTGTAGCACCTATAGCTCATCTGAAACATACTGAACCCTTAAAAACCATGGTGGATAAGTTCATAGAACAAATTCACTGGTCAAACGGCCTGACACCAAGACGATAATAACTTTTTAAAAGTTATGGAAGTGACACACTGTGCAGCATATGTCTACTAAATGTTCTGGTTTTCTGATGATGATGTCTCAAATCTGGCTCTCTGGATAGAGTGTACTTTTATAGGATGACAAATCTGTTTGTAGAGAACAATGAACGGTTAATGAGTTGAAAGAGAGGAGTAACACACCAGTCAAACCCTTTATCCCCTGTAAATGATCATAAAATGTAGTTTTTCAGCCAGAGAAGCATTTTAAAGACTTCAGACCAGACTGGCTCTATGAGCTATCTATAAATGCTTCTATAAACCCACTGCCTTCGTTCCTGTACTCTGTGGCCCCTCTGATGCAAATTAACAGTCATTTTCCTGCAGTAGCTGGTTTCCAAATGTCACCAGAGCAGCAGATTACACATCAAGGTTTCCTCCCCCAGATCCATTTCCATTTGTTCAGCCAAAAACAAGACCACTCCATCAATGTACAAGTCATTCTGGATGCCAAATGCCACTTGTTAAACAATGCTCCCACTGGCCAGGGGGAGCCCACAAATCATTATTGCAAACAGCGTGGATCAAAGGTGCTGCCAGAGCTGGATAGTAAATGATTTGTCACTGAAAGACATTCCTATCAATTTAAAACCAGTTGAATAACTAACACACTTGTTGTCTTAGCCATTGTTATTCAACCATGTGCCATGGAGGACCAGGAGTACACAGGTCTTTTGTTTCAAGTTAAATTTGCCTTGCTGATTTTACTGAGTTGATCCTTAATGACTGTAGATGTGTCACTGTGTAGCTGCTATGGAGTATTTAAGTCAAGTTTTTATTGTATTTTTACAGTAGTTATTCACTTTCTCTCTCCAGGATCTATAAATATGCAAATACTGTTCATTTCAAAAGCTTAACTGCTGCACACAAGATGTTGCCTCAACCGTCTATATAACATGTGTAAGTTGAACAATGGACCAAAACTGGCTCCAAGCTACTTGTTCAGTTCAGTTCAGTTCAGTTTGGGACCCAAAAGGACCAGGAGACAAAGAGCAGCTGTAATTTGAACTGACGATGGATCTGATGGTTTAGCTGGACTGATCTGGGGGTTAGCTGTGGCAGAGATGGCAGCAGAGCAGGACAAAGGAAGGCAGGGCACAGCAGGCTGTGGAGCAGCAATCCAAACTAGCAACAGCCGAGGAAGACTAGGCTGGACATGAACTGTATTCGGCCACATCCATCACAGAAACAAAGATTCACACAAACTCAGTGTACATATTGTGTGTGAGCACTGATTTGTTAAAATGGAATATTGACTTGTTTCCACAGTAAAATGAAGCATGTCCTGACAGGCACAGTCGTAGGGTTACAGAAGGAATAAAGACAAACAGAATCAGTCCCTCAAACAGGACAGACAAACCGTTTCTGCTCCAGTCTGTGATTATAAATAAGAAGCCGAGCAGACAAGGACAGACCAGAGCTTTTGACTTGATTAGTTAAGTGACAACTCACTTACGCATGACGGGCACATGTATCTTATTTTGTTCCTGCACATTCAAAGAATAAATTAAGGCTGTAATAGGAAGAGGCGTTCCCTGACCTTCCTCTGCAGGCTAATTTGTCTTTGACTGTGTCCTTCAGGAAAAGTTTCTGGATGCTTTGATGTGCTGCTCTTCCTGCTCCTACACTCCTGCATGCATCTGTTCCACAGCTCATTGTCTACTATTGAACAGCAGAGAAACCAGGGCAGTGTTACATAATAAGTAGTATGGGACTGCTGTCCTGGATTCATTATTACAGGGATGTTTATTTGGTGGATTCAGCACCCAGGTGGAGTTTCTAACAGGGGGCTGAGCTTGCTGTTTCCCAAATTATCAACCCCAGTGGTTCCCAAAATATGGCTCTGTGACACTCCAGGGGCCTGGAGAGACTCTCAGGTATTTCCCATAACAATGAAAATTTTTCATATCTTTGCTTATGAAAGCCTCTTCTCAGCACAATAATCACATTTCTAGGCCATCCTCATCGGCCCAGAGCTGATCCATGTTAGAAGGAGGACACACACACACACACACACAATCTAAAGGAGTTCACGTGTAAAAACGTATCTATGCCTAATACATGAACACTGGTGGATTAAAGCACTGTGCAAGTACAAAAACTCATAACATCTTCCAGATGTTGAATAACTGCCCTGCCTGCACGGCTCAGGTTTTCATCCTCTCTGAGTGAAGCAGTTGTAAATGGGTAATAATTCAGATTTATACTACTCCATAGTGTAAAATGTCCATAGTCTGTGTGCAGGTGGGTTACAGAGCACTGATAAATACAACAGACTCTGGCAGAGAAACAGATTTTTCTGGCCTGCATGCTGCTGGCCACCTTCTGGTCTGCATGTTTTTTGGAACAAAAACTCTGTATCTGGGTCTTCAACACTCCCCTTTCCTCCATCCATCCATTTTTGCACCCACTGTCTTGTTTACAAGGCTTTAGTCTGTCTCAGCACGCAGGAAGCAGAAAAAACAAACAGGACAGGTGGCCAGTTTGCAACACGATCATCTACCGCCCTCTGCTTCAGATTGATTTTATTTGAGAATCCATTGCAAAAGTATGTTTTAGTGACACATAATGATGTCTAAATTATTATTTTATGACTATAATATCATACAGAATGTTCATAGCAGAGGTGTGGACTTGAGTTACAGTCACATCATAATAAAAGGCTGGTGGGATTACATTGCCCAGCTGGCCTGGGAGCAGCACATAGCCAGTAACAGTCATATTTGCTGCTCTGCTGGATACAGAGGATGGATGGCTGACTAAACAGTGGGGTGATGAACCTGAAGAAATTGAGAGCTTGGCAGGAGGGCAGCAATGTATCTCAAGCGCATGTTAAATCTACAGTACACATACAGTATGTGACAGTTTGACTTCCAGGGTGAGACTTCCTGTGAAGTTTTATTATTTTGTCGGGGTGCCAGACAGGTCTCTCTTTGTAGTTATCTTTTTTTTTAAATGTCTGAATTAAGATGCACACATCATAATGTACTCCCTACCTACCAACAATTTCCAACAAACCATGAAAACAACACAACCACTAAATCCTATGGCAAAATCTAAATATTTGTATATTTAAAGAATCTCCACCCCACACCTTTTCACTTCCCGCGAAAAAAGAAGAGTTTGGTTCACTTACAGATAGTCAGTCTGTCTAATCCAGTCCAGTCTGAGAGTCCAATCCGGGTCCTCTGAAACGTGAGAGAGTGGCCGGTTTCCGTAAACTTGTGGAGCGGTGAAGTAATCCAGGACAGATGATCAGAGGACGCTCTCCATGACGGGCGGATCAACGGTTAGTTCAGGGATTAAACTACTTTACTCTGTGTTACGGCAAATTAGCCTTTTTGCTTCGTGTAGCTTCGTGTAGCTCCGTATGCTCCGGACTCGTCCTCTCTGCTCTGACACCGACAGGTGAAGGGAAGGATTTGAATTGCGGCGCGAACCGACAACAAACCGGTGAGTCGATTGTGAAAGGGGGTGTTCCTGCGGTGCCACGTAGGTTGTCACGTGTACATCACATGTTTGGTGGTGAAAACAGAGGCGGTGTAATTTAGATTAGTAGTATTAAGGTCACAGTAGCAGAACACTGGGACAGAACAGTGTCCAATTACCTGAGCTGATGTTTGCAAAGACTTGGAGAATTTGAGAGTAAAAAAAAAACATTGATGGACCTGATAAGAGTTTTTATTTTGCCCACACTCCCAAGCTAAGATCAAATGTGTCCAAAGTGACTTACATTAAGTGTTTTTAAGTTCTAGCAGTGTTATTGAGATGTAGTGTGAAAAGGTGGGCTATCAGCCTGCAGCAGAAGATGCGCAGTGACTCTGCTGTCCTGACCTTAGAGGGAAGCTCACAGCAGAGAAGACCGTCACTGAGATGAGTGACCACAGCTTCCTCTGAGTGATGGGCCGGGGTGCAGGTTTGACCGTGGCTTGGAGGGAGGAAGGAGCAGTTCCCTTCACTGCCCTGAAGTTCAAACTCAGTATTTAGCTTTCTTCAAAACAGCAGTGAGGACATCTGAGTATATTCGTCTAAATGAACACTGTCACACTCCAGTGAGCGCCGCTCAAAACATGACAGCTGTGTGCCACAGCTTGTTTACCAAGAGCTGCTATTGAACCAAAACCATATACAAAATATAAAACTGCTGTCAGAGAGAAACACACAAAGTTTGGAGAATATGAAGATGACGTTTATTGTCTCAGTGACTTTTTCGCTCATGTAAAATGACACAACTGGATTTCAAAAGGTCTCAAGCATCTGAGACACATGAAACTCCAGTATCGTATAAAAAATCTTTTTTGTCCCAAAGAGCAGCGACACATTCCTCAGCAATGAGGAATCTCTCATGGAGGTGATGGGATGACATCTTCTGGCCTCGATCATACATTAACACACATCACGATCGTAAGTGGACATCTCTAAGAACAGGTGTGAATGCACCCAGTTGCATTTGAGGACACACTAAGATCTGCTCACTCAGACACTGTGGGCTGGGCCACATATGTCCAGATTATTTTAGCAGTGTGTACACAACTGTGTCGTGGGCCACACTGAAAGACCGCCTACTCAACGGACGTCCTCCATATCCGTCACCAGCTGCTTCCCAAATAGCATAAGCTGTCTTTGTCCACAGTGTCTGAAATGTCTCTAAAGCCCATAGAGATATAATACAGATATATTACAAACACCTTGGGTGAGTTGGTTTGCCTGGAACACACCAAGAAATAGAGCCACACTGCACTTGGTCTTTGCAGACAGAAATAATAAGGAGAAGCGTGTGGAGATGCATTCTAATGCCAGGTGTGAATTGAAGTACTCAGAGATCACCTCAGAGACATGTTAATGCCAGGTACAAACTGGACCTTAAGGAAGCTTACTGCAGCAATCCTTTGTCATCTATAGATGACACAGTACAGGTCTGCTACACTCGTACTCTCTGCAGTGTTGCTCCAGATAGAATGGTTTCATACAGTGCCTCATTTACTAGGAGCCTCGACACGCAGCAGAAAATCTGCTGCTATTTCTGGTCACCCTATATCACATGTATATGCCTGTGTGCTTGTGTGCGTGAGCCAATGAGAGAGAAAATGTGTGTGTATACCACAGATTGTGTCTCCTCTGGTAAGAGGAAGTTTGCTTCCTACTGCAAGGTATAGATCTTAGTTAAAGGAACATTCCACTGAAAATCTGCCCTATGTGTGTAGTCACTGTCTGTAGGTCTGAACTGTGCCTCTGAAAATATTTGTCCTGAGAGACAAAACGTATGACTGTCTCTACGGTTGTCTTCATTTGCTTTTAGAGTCCATTGTAGCCCTGCTTAATCTGACAGCTGCAGTCCATCACAAAGGAACGAAATAGTAACGTTTTTATAGCCACTTTTCAAGCCGACAGCAGGTATTTTCTATTGACAAAGTAGATATTCAGAGGAATTTTTTAAAATGGTAAATGTTAGTAATAATCCACAGCTGTGCACATTTTTCATCTGTTGACGTTTGCCTGAATGTATTTGATTATTTATTTCTGTGAGAAATCTTGTTTTTTGTGTGTAAAAGTGTTGTGCATGTTTAAATACTGTTCTTGCAAAATCAGATTGTGTGTGTGTGTGTGTACTTGCTACATGATGTGAATGGAGCTGACAGCAGTAGTATGCTTCTTATTAGAAGCAGAATTGTCTTCAGCCCACCTGCTGCAGACTGAACGAAGAGGAAATAATATCCAGCTTCCCACTGTGACTCTTGTTAAGTTACAACAAATCAGCCCTAATGTGTGTGTGTGTATGTTTGAGTCAGTGAGTGCGCATACCTCATATTACTGCATTGTCTGCACCTATTATACACTCGTGTAGTATAGCATTAACTGTGTGTGTGTTAACAAATATGCAACCGTGCTTTTTCTGTGCTCATACAGACCTCGGACTCATTATTTTGGGGCTGTATTTGCATTTATTTTGAAATTTAATGTTAAATCTGGACAAAAAAGAGTGAGACACATCGTTCAGGACTCGTAGGTGCACAGTCAAAAGCTAATTTGCATGCACACACAGGTTTTGCTCTTCATATATCTCTAATATTCTCTTCTTCTAAATTATCACCAGGATTATTTCCTGATTTGTTCTCAGCTCAGTGATGAACCTTGTATACCAACGAGTCTTTACACTTGACTGATAAAATAGCATCCTGTCAGTGTCCCTCATGCTGAGATCAGTCTACAATAATGGCCATTACACAGCTCCTGTGGGCCAGTGTCTGAGAATACACCATTTTAATTGTTTAACTTGGTGGAGAAAACACAATAGTCTTTTTTCAGGATGTGAATTGTCTGACATATCGCATCAGTTGTCCTTCACTGTAACACACTACGTGCAATCTAGACATAGTTGACAGTCCACATCTATTGAGTCTGGCTATTGGGCAGACATCATGTGGAAAACAGTGCAGATTTGATGAACAGCTGTTAAAATAAAGGTGTAAACAAAGTGATATCTGAAGACAGAAATAAGAAAACAATACAATAATTGTATTTTTGACCAACTGCAAATGTGTGAAGGTGTGTGAAGACTGTGGTCGGTGAACACGTAAATACCAACTAAAATAATGCAGCATGTCATTCAGATTTGGTTTCCACAGCAAGTAAACTACAAACGCGACACACACACACACATACACACACACACACACACACACAGAGTCTATTATCAGTGTTGCAGTCACAGCAACTGACACATCTGATCAGTGAGCTGCCTTAACAAACACTCTCATCTGAATAATCACAGGCTGCACAGCTCACTGGGTGACACTGGATCAGCACTAATAGGACTGCCCGTCCCGGCAGCTCAACACACACACACACACACACACACAAACACACACACACTTCTTCTATCAATTTTAATTTCAAATGTGCTTTATTACCTTAAAAACACAAAAGCACTTATTGTCAAAGCATAAACAACAAATAACCACTAATAAACTTTAATTTAGGCACCTGGACAGTGTGACATTAACAGCTGCAAATGGATGGAAAATAAATGAGTCAAATACCACAGAAATGTACAAATTTATTAGACAGAGTGGTTTTTACTGGTCAGTTCTCCCTGTAGCTGGTGACAGGTTAAAGGTGCTCTGTATAACATTTTTAAGTAGCAGTAAGTCATTGTCAAATTAACTGTGACAAATGATAGCACAGTGTGGATCATTGGTAACCTTGTGTTCATGCAGGGGGCAGTGTGGGTGTGCCACATTTCCATTACTCTTCTACCATAAATTTTCCAAAGTGTTTTTTTTATTCTGTATTTTAGTAAGAAACCTTCCTGTGTACCAGTCTGCTCCTGTATGTTTAACAGTACAACAGAGTCATGCCCTACACACCACTCTGCTGCTGTTTCTTTTTGAAACAGGTTCCTTTTCCAGTTCCTTCCATTTTGCAGGGCCAAATACGGTTAAGCCACCGACAATAAATGCGACACTTCTTCATTTACTATTTCATATTAAAAGCCTTTAAGCAGATTAAAAGGTGTAATCCCTTTGTTTCTGGTGAGCTCATTTGATGACTGACTTATTTGGTGACTTTCTTGAAAACTCTTGTCTAGCACATCATGCTTTACTCACATTTATAGCTATTTGCATTCATCAGGGTGATATATGAGGTTCTTCCTGGTGTCTTTAGTTTGTCCATCAATCAGTCAAACAAATTACTACAAACAGCTAATATTCTGGCAATGGCCAAACAACAAACAAAAGAATGGCACAGAAATAGCAAAAGTCTTAGTATCACACTGGTAAGCAGAAACAACCTGACAAAGACTAGAGTGTTGAGCTGGGGTTTATATACTGAGGGTGACTGCAGCATTGATTAGTTGATGACTTGCAGCTGTTCAGGTGAGTTGGCAGGTGAAGTAACCAGGAGGCCACGCCCAACAAGACACACACACCTACACATACAGACCGTAGGAGAGTCAAACCAGAGACAAACTACAAATGACAGATGTTTCAGATCTTTTTGTCGTCTGGTGAAATTTTTCTTTGTGTTGTGTTTAGGTAACCTCAGCATCTCTCAGATCCTGGCTGTAGTTTGGTCCAAATGCAAAACATTTTACCTGCAGACCAACTCGTCCTGTCCTGTCACTGCTGATCCAGCCTGAAAAACCACCAACTAACACAGTCTCTTAGTGTCTCTGTGGACAGAGAGCTCCTAACAACAGATTTTTATTTAGTCACTTTCACAAGGCTTTAATCAATTAGGAATGAACAGTAAAGCCTCAGCCTCTCTGTATGTCACCCTGTCCCACCCCCCAACACTCTGACTAAATTTACACAGGAACATCTGATGTGTGAACTATATGTGAGTCACATATGATGTCTCTTTTCATGCTGAAGCAGCAGTGAGTTAATGAGAATTGGATCACACAGGAATTTTAAATAGAGCTGGGTGTTGAACAGAATTAAATCAGGTTTTTGTCAGAATGAAACAGATTTTTCAAACCTTCACCCCCGGTCATTAGTTGTAGTGACTGAGAGAATGAGATGGTGGAGACACTCTGCTCAGGGCTATAGAAATAGTACCTTGAGAATAAAATCCTTCTTCCTGTGATGTATGGCTGTTGATGGTGAACCATGAGCACCATCATGATGGATAATTAGAAAAACAACACAAAGAACAGGTGAACATGGCTTTCTATGTCTGTATGAACACTTTACAATAAAGTACTTCAAAATCAGTGGAGACCTCCATCAGCTGCACTGTCTGATCATCACTGTATGATTGCATAAAAAACACTGCTGATTACAAATCGCCTCCTCTGACACTCAGAATAAGAAAAGTGAAGGAGCTGTATCCTGTCTTGTAAACACAGTGTACCTTTAGCACTTACTTTACCTTTTGAAATGCCTGCAGAACTGCTGCATCCCATGATTTCCCTGAAGTGTTAAGAGACAGAGACGCCATCAAAAACCATCTGCACACACCTAAGTCAATGTAAACACTGTGTTGTCTTAATAAACCTCTTCCCTGACAGACCCCAGTTTGTGGAAGACAGGAACAAGGGAGAAAAGAGGGGGAGTGAATGATAATGAAGAGACAAGAGAGTGCAGAGAGAGACAAGAACGCAAGTACAGAGTGTGTAAAGTCCCACGATATGTTTGTGGCAATGACGCATAAACATAATTAATTATCAGTTTATTTAATGAGATCTCAGCTCTCTGGCTCGTGGGAACATCAGCTGCCTCCACCTGTTCTCCACAGTGCTGTGATACAGGAAAGATGCCAAAACAAGCTGCACTGTACTGTGAGGAAGTAACATAACTTGTGACATGAACTTGTGATCAAGTATCTAAAAAGGGGATGGTAAACAATATGTTCAATGAAAGGTGCAAATCTGTGATGTATCCACTCCCTGTTAAATAAAAAATATCTGCACCACAGATTCTGATAATTGACACACTTGGTGCCATGGGGTTTTTCTCAGTGTGTATGCTGCTATTTTAGGTAGAAACAAATGAGGCTGTAAGAACTTTGTTCTCGTTTATCAGGTGAATGTGATAAGCCAGCACTGGCCAGAAACACACTGCTGAGGAAGAGCTGCAGCTGTGTTAGCCACTGCCAGAAATAAATAGCAAAATAATATGGTTGCTAAGTAAGTTAAAGGAGTTATTTATTTAATACTGCAGAGACATTTTATAGTAACAGAAACAGTATACAGTATATTATACATATTATGGTCCTATAAAAGATCTTTTACCACAGGCTGTTACTTTACATAGTCATGGGGAAGTGATTGTACAGTGTGATAATGACTGAAACTCATTTGCATATGAAAACTGGATGTGTAGTGAGAATTCACAGCTTGAGCCTGCAGATTAATTTTACACTTTCAAGCCTCTGTTTATTAGCTTCATTCACCCATGTGCTCTGCCCATCAAGTACCATGAGGACCACCTTACGTGGAGAGAATATCTCTGCCATCAACTACACTCTGGACAATTCTGTTAATTGCGATATTCATTGCAACTGAGAGCCTCCAGATTAAAGAGTCCGCTGACTGAGCTGATGATGTCTCTTGGTGATCATGTTGCAATGGCAACAGTGCAGATAAAATGAAGGAATACATTAAGATAGACAAAGAAAGAAACCCAAGGAGAAGGGTGTTTCTATAAAATACATGAACCTGAAAACAGAAAGGGAATGCTTTTATTTGCCAAATGAGCTGGTTAGCCCCACACAGAGAACAGGATTCACTAATTCATTAATCTGGAGACAGATTCTAAACAGCAGAGTCTGTGCCAAGCCACACATGCTCAATAAAGTGGATGGGAGAGTTTCCCAATAATGTTGTAAACAATATTATTGGGAAACTGTGCTTACAAATGAAGTGTACTGATAACAGTATTATTATTCTTTCAATAAATGAAGAGATGAGCAACAGGCTTTAGGTGATATTACAGCTGATACCCATCTCGTTTTTGAAGGACGAGGCGGTCAGCCAGTCAGCTCACAGTCAGAAATGATATGATTCATGACGAGGTGATTGAAATTTACCTGCAGAGCCTGTAAACTGATGCATAACATTCACTTCTTCACTAATTGAATATCTGATCACATCATCCATTTAAAATGGATAGCTCTGCACCTTTTGTGAACCATATTTTCAAAGCAGCATAAAGAGCTGATCTTTCTATATGAAAAAATGTAAACGTAGGTGGTGGATGGAAACTATAAACTGAAAAGAAGTGAATTTAAAAAGTAAATTTGTCAGAACATTATAACACCTCAAGATTTCCAACAAGATGTATTTATGATTACAGTGCCACAAGTTCAACTGAAATTACAGTTAAAGTTCCTATAATGGAGATAATACCTGGTCATCTTTCAATGACTCTTATCTTTGTGTGTGAACACTTGACTTCCAGCATGATGGCTCAGTATCATTTTTATCTGTCTGCAGAACTACTAGCATGCGCCTCACTGGAGGTTGGTTGGTTGGTTGGTCAGTAGCTGATCACCAGTGTTGGGTAACATTACTTTTAAAAGTAACTTTGTATGTTACAAAACTACTGATATTAAAAAGTAACACTTTACGTTAATAACAGACTGAGAAAAGTACATTTGCGTTCCCACCACAGTGATAGCTTTAGCTGAACTCAGAGATAGTCGTGGCTGTTCTGGAGGAGTTGCCCCGACATTGTTCTACTCCTCCTCAGTGGGCCTCTCTACCAGTGTTATGGAGCTGTGCTTAGCTTGCAGGTGCAAGGAGTTGTTCACAGCTGACATTAGCACATTATTCACTAATTTCAACACAAAAGTAATCAGAGTACTCAAATGCGTTAATTTATAGTGCACTACCCGCAGCACTGGTTATCACACATCTTTCTCGCTCTGACAGTTGATTCTTTGATTCCTCAATTGCTCTGTCATCAATAACCTGTTCTGATGTTACAGAAAGATGTTTTCTTTTCTTCCTGGAGTCTTATTCTTGGGCTTACATGTGTATGCAGGTGTGTGTCTTCTTCGTAATGCACATGAGACCATGTGTCACCACGGCCCAGTTATGTAACTTTTTAACAAAAGTGCAAATGCAGTCAGAAAGCCTGCAGTCTTTTTATATATACTGTGTGTGTGTGTGTGTGTGTGTGTGTGTGTGTGTGTGTGTGTGTGTGTGTCAGAATGCAGATTCCCTTCATGTTCAAGATGAAGTGAGTGAGTGTGTGCTGTGTTTGAAATGCATGTGTGTGATGAGACGAAACTTCATTGATCCACGTGGGAAAATTGTGTGTGTGTGCGTGTGTATGTGTGTGTGTGTGTAGGTCATCAAAAGGAAATGTGTGTGTATGTAAGTGTGTTTCAGTGAAAACAGCAAGTTCTCTCCTCAGTCTTTGGTGTGTGTGTGTGTGTGTGTGTGTGTGTGTGTGTGTGTGTGTGTGTGTTATCTTGTCCTAGTAGAGTCCCTGACTTCTGACAGGGAATCGAACTGCCGGTTCGTCTCTCACTCGGCTTTGCTGCTCATCACATCATCAAACCTGACATGAGCTCATGTCAAAGCTCAGCTCTCTCTCCTCACTCATACTTCACTCTGCCCTCCAGTCCTCTCTCTCTGAAACACACTCTTATTTCTTCTTCTCTTTCACTCTAACTTCCTTCCTCCGGACACGTTGTTTGTTACACAATGTATATGTTTCACTTCGTCTTTAATGTAAAACTACA
>BRZM01000082.1:1088298-1247024 GCA_033238685.1 Lates japonicus | reverse complement strand
ATTGCTCACGGTGTATGTGCGGAAAGATGTAAAACAGAAATGCTCAACGCTCATCGGGAAAGTAACGTAACCTGTGGCATCAGACTTGTGGTCGAAGTATCTAAAAGGGATGGTAAAGCAATATGTTCATCGAAAGGGTGCAAATCTCAATAGTCTGTCACTCCTATTGAAATAAAGTATCCTGCTTGCAGATTCTGATAATTGACATGGTGCCCATCAGGGTTTTTCTCGCGGTGCTGCTGTTGCTGGTGAAGGCAAATGGGAAACATAGAGACTTTGTTTACTCGTTGTCGAGTGGATGGCCGGCACTCGGCGGGAAGCACTCTTTCAGGAAGAGCTGCGGCTATGTTGGCCACTGCGAAATAAATCGCAAAATAATATCTCGGGTTAATAAAGTAAGTTAAAGGTTGTTATTGTGCTCGCAAGACATTTATAGTAACAGAAACAGTATGCAATATGCATATCGTTCTCTCAAGATCTTTGCCGCGACTCTTTTGCATGGTGTCAGTGGTTAACGCAGTATGTTGTGGCCTGGAAACTCGTTGCATATAGAAAACTGGATGTGGAGTGAGGGTGCAGCAGGCCTCAGGTTGTTGCACTTTCAGCTCTGTTTGTGCTTCGTTCGCATGCTCTCTTGCATCAAGTGCCATGGGACGCATGCGTCAGGAGAATGTCTCTGCTTGTCAGCTGCACTCTGGACAGTTCTGTTGATTCTGCGATGTTAAATTCTTGACTCAAGGCCTCCGGGTCAAGGGGCTGTTCAGGCTGGTGGTGTGTGAGTGGTCATGTTGCGTCGCGGCAGTGCAGATAAAATCGAAGGAATGCGTTAGATAGACAAGAAAAGAGAAGAGTGTTCCTGTAAAATGCATCAGACCTCAAGCAGAAGGAATCTTTGTTGCCAAATGGGCTGGTTGGCGCAGAGAACGGGGATTAATTCATTAATCTGGAGACAGATTCACAAACGCGAAGTCTCATCTTGGCCACATGCTCGATAAAGAAATGGATCAGGAGGTTTCCCCATGTAAACAATGATAGGAAATATCTTCCCCAAATAAGTCTTGCTCAGTAACAATGTGTTCTTCATCGTCAGAAGAGATCAGGCGGAAGCGCAAGTAATGCCCGTCTCGTTTTTGAAGGGCGGTCGGCCGGTCGGCTCACGGTCAGAAATAATTATGATTAAATAATGATTAAATTGCCTCTTGGGCCTCAGGCTGATCATAACGTTAAAGCTATTACGCCTGGTGAATATAATCCATCGTATCTCAAATGATGCAGACCCATATTTTCAATAACTATCAAATTGAATCTTCATGTATCGTCGTCGGTCACGACTATAGGCTGAAAAGTAGATTTAAAAGAAATAATTGTCAGGAACATTATAACGCATCAAGATTTCGGCAAAGATGTGTTTATGATTGCGGTGCAAGTTCAGCTGAAATTGCGGTTAAGTTCATAATGGAGATATTGCCTGGTCATCTTCCGTATTCTTATCTTTGTCAATAGACATGACTTCCGGCATCGTCGACCCGGTATCATTTGTCTGTCTGCGGACTGCCTGGCATCGCATGTCGCCTGGAGGTTAGTTGGATTAAGTTGGTCAGTGGCCTGGTCACCGAGTGTTCGGTAACATTAGCACAAAAGTAACTTTAGCATGTTGCAAAACTGCTCAGTAACTTGCGTGTGGCAGACTGAGAAAATGCATTTGCGTTCACACGAAATGGCTTTAAGCAGACTCGAAGATAGTCATCAAGCTGTTCTCGGAGGAAGTTGCTGACATTATTCTGCTCTCCTCGTCGGACGCTCTCTGCCGGTGTTATGGGCAGTAGCCCAGCTTGCAGGTCGGGAAGTTATTCACAGCTATTTATTAGCACATTATTCACTGTTCCTTTAAAAATAATCGTGCTCAAATGCGTTAATTTATAGTGCTGCCCGCGCGCATAAGTTATCGCATCTTTCTCGCTCCTGAGCAGTTAATTCTTCCCTGATTCACTCAGTGCTCTGTCATCAATAACCTCATTCTCGATGTGCAGAAAAGAATGTTTTCTTTTCTTCCTCAGAGTGTGATATGGGCTTGCATGTGTCTGCAGGTGTCTTCTTAATGTGCGCATCGGACCATGTCACCACCCAGGCGGTGTGCTTTTTAGCAAGGTAAAATAAAGTCAAGCCTGCGGTCTTTTATTATATAATAATAATAATAATGTGTGTGTGTGTGTGTGTGTGTGTGTGTGTGTGTGTGTGTGTCAGAATACAGATTCCCTTCATGTTCAAAAGATAGTAGTGATGTGTGCTGTGTTTGAAATGCATGTGTGTGTGATGGGGCGAGCTTCATTGATCGCGTCTGGGAAAATTGATATTATTAATGGTAATATGCGTAATGTGTGGTCATCAAAAATAATGTGTGTGTGTAAGTGTGTTTCGAGTGAAAGCAGCAAGTTCTCCTCAGTGCTGAGAGTGTGTGTGTGTGTGTGTGTGTGTGTGTGTGTGTGTATATATATTATCTTGCCTAACTTCGTCCCTGACTTCTAATGAGAAGTCGAACTGCCGGTTAAATCTCTCCTCCTTCTGCTCATCACATCAAAACCTGACGCTCGTAATAGCTCAGCTCTCTCTCCTGCTCAACCTTCACTCTGCTTACCAGTCCTCTCTCTCTAAAACACACTCTTATTTCTTCTTCTCTTTCACTCTAACCTTCCTCCGGACACGTTGTTTGTTACACAGTAACTATGTTTTTTTCACTTTAGTCACAAATCAACACAATGTAAAACTACATGTAAACAAAACTCAAACTCAAACTACCAGTTTCTGTTTGGATCTGTTTATCTCCACTGTATCTTGGATCAGGTTTAATTATCCTTGGGTGTGGTCTAACTGGTTCTGAGTCTTAACTGGTCTTATCAGGAACTGCCAATAGCCAGTGCAGCAGCATTTCTGTGATGCTCTGGTAAAGCATTTATCTCCCCCACGACTCACAGGCTGCATGACAGCATTGTACCTCCTCTTTGCATCATGCAGTGTCAAGACACATGGTGGCTGTACTATAAAGGGGCTGGAAAGCTTCAAAAGAGGTGCTTTCCTGATCATGAACAGCCCCTGAAGCCTCTTCCTTCATTCCTTGTGTACATTTTCGAAACTTTCCAAAACCACCAATCCAAACATCGGCTCATCCTGCAGTTGGCCAGATGTGTTGATGCATGAAAGTGAGGAGACTTTGAACTTCACTTTCAAGTCCTGTTTTCATTCTTTACGCTGCTATTTCTGTCACTTTTCATGTGTACAACTGAATGCAACACCATGAATACCTGCAATGAGAGCTGCACAACAGTGATCTCCATTCATCAAGACTATGAAGACACACTCAAGTTGCAGAGTTCTATGAAGGAGAACAAATAAGCCACCAGAAGGAGGGTCCGTGTACATAACGGCCAATCAATTTTCGTTTTGGAGTGGGAAATCAGAAAACAAATGAAGAGCTGTTTCCCGTTTTTCGTTTTGGAACAATTAAATAGGAAAACAGACCAAGGAGGCTGCATTGGCAGCCTTTTCACCTCTTCCTCCAGGAGAGATAAAATAATTTAGTTCTACTGATTTTGGATGTGAACATTGTGAATGTTTTTCTAACAGAGGTATAAAAAAAAAAAAAAAAGCTTTAAAATATTGCGGTGGAAGTGTCAGTGTGCCAACTCAGTCACATTTGTCAACAAGTATCTAAACTGATCCAACAGAAATCCTCAGGATGCTCTCTCTTTACATGGATTTGTTAATATGCCCATGATTATCTCACTTGTGCAAGTGCATGCATATATCCATGCAGTATATTGCAGTCATCTGTCTTGTATGATCCAGTAATTACAATCCAACGCACCACCAGAGAGGGGGGAGGAGCACCAGAGGGCTTTAAATAAAACCAACATTACATTACAGAGAGTAAGAGCCAGAGGCACTGATGAAGAGGGAAAGTCAAGAGAGGTGGTTGAGGAGGAAGGTGTTAGAATGATGATGGAGAGAGACCAAGGCGATGAGAGAAAGAAAACACAAAAGGAAAAAAGAGAGATCAGACCTTCTTTAGTATTGAATTACAAGCTCCTCTCCCACATCGTCCTCTACTCCTCACTCTAATTAATTCCAGTCTTGACATTAAAATATAAATCACTTCTGTTGTTCTGCTCCGCTATCATTATTCTCACATTCCTTCACCCAACACTCAACCCAACACCGAGCTGCACATTCAGACCTTCTGCAGCTGCTTCATCCACAACGTTTCACGCTTACGTTGAATTAAATATTCAAACCCAACTTAGTCCATTTCGTCCCACTGCACCACTGCTTTAATTAAAACTAAAACACACTTCTCACATGGCATTAATTAAGAAAGGACTGTGGGAGGAGAGAACCCACACAGACAGAAAAGCCGGGGTTCAAACCTCATCGCTGTGAGGCAACAATGCTAACCACTGCACCACCATGCTGTCCTTATCAGATACTAAACCACAGTTATTTTAGTCAGATTAATTAGAGTTGATTAGACTTTTTCAGTCAATATTTTAATTATATTTTTAATTAAAGTATATCTGTTTTCTTTGGGGCATGGTGCACTGCCAGGACACTAAATTTCAATTAGACTTTCTGGTTAAATAAATAATAATATGATTAAAAAAAAAAAAACAGACAAGAAAATGTTAATGTAGCTGCATCATAGTTGTTTTCAGAGTTTATTATTTACATGCTCTTCTTCTGTCTCCCACAGGGATCAGTGTTTGTCAGCTGACTCAGGTTTTCCAAAACAAAGACATTTCTCCCAAAATAACTCAGGGATTTTTTCATGATACAAGATACAAGCTTGTGCAGAGAATACCTTAGTGAGGGAATTAATACATTTTTCATCAGGTGGTCCATCTATTCAGGTTTCGTTTCTCAAATGTAATTTAATCTCCAATATTTGAGTTTACATAATAGAGTTTTCCAATCAAAACAAACTTTGTATACATGTCATTATATAACAATCCTGTATAGTCTATTTTATTTAGAATGTAGTCATGGAAAATGTCTTTTGGTAAGAGATGCTGATCTTGATTGAATGAATATAAACCAGTATTTTCATATTTTAGATAATAAACATTATGAATGCAACAAGAATCAGTACACACACACACACACACAGTGTTTGGTTGAAGCTATATGCAGCCCTGAAGCCATAAATAACTGAAGATATACAGTATAATGTAGTTAAACCTACAGCCTTATATGAACTTAATCCCAGGCTGTTACGGTTAATGTTCTTTTCCTTCTTTGTCCCAACTCCCAGTCGGCTAACAGCCTCAGAGCGCTGTGAAGCATGTTTATGAAAAATGCCTGTTTGTGTCCCCTCAACTTTCTCTTCCTTGCAACCACAAGTCTTGCCCGGGATGAACCCAGCGCCTCTCTCCACCGCCGCCTGAGCCCGACACCACCACTGTTCACAGTGGCATGTCTCTGGTGACTCCACTCAATAACATCAGTGTTAGTATGCTGGCTGTGTGTTTGGGCCTCTGGCTCAAGCGGTTTAAGAATCCTGGTCTTTTATATACGAGACTAGAAAGTGCAACTTCCTCAGTTGGGGATTGTTTCCATCCAAATGCTGAGTGAATTTTAATAAAAAAGTGTCAACAAAAATGTGAAATCAGTTTGTTTCAATAAACTAGTGTTACATAAATATTCTGTGCTCATTTTAATCTGGATTTTTGGTTTTGTATTGTAGCAGAGTCCTGCAATGATAAACCATGAAAAGACCAAGATGACAATGATGCAAAAGCAGGTCAATGATGCCGTTAGAAAATCTGTTTCCATCTGATTTACATAATATTTTTTGTTTTAAATGCACATTTTCCACCTCCGCAAAACAAACAAACTAAACAAAATCAAAACTGATATTTAGAGGTTTAGGATCATCAGCTGGATCCTACTCTTCCCAAAATGCACCTTGACAGCCCCTTTCATTGGACACTCTCTGCCTGATAAACACAATCAGTATTTTAATGTTTCAATCACGTTTTCAGTAAAAGATCTGTAGTCAAAGGATTATTTTATCAGAGAGAGCAAAAACTGAAACAGATCAAGACTGTGATCATGGGCTCAAACACGACACAAAGCAGAGTCAGGAGTATCAACACTAACAGACAGCAGAGAGTTTAAAATCTGTTAACTCAGCTAAGTTAAAAAACAAGGGGGGCAGCTCTGATTGTTCTGGTGAGTGTGCTCAGTATGGACTATACACAGTACATAAAGTTAATGTTGCTCAATGAGGAAACTGCTTCAGCGCCATAGCCTTACCTCTCTTACTTTGTTAACATTTCTTCTTTTTTGCTTTGTCGGGGAAACAGGGACATTAAAGGGCACTGGTGCTGACTGGGGTTAAATTCTACCATTAGGGTACTACGATAACTTTGGAATGAAGAGGGAATATATTCTTTAAGTGAATGAAAAAGTTTAGAATCATCACCCTCAGGGCTTCTACACTGTTACTATCATTACATGTTATTAGCTGTGCTCCTGTCCTGACGTGAATGATTATGTAATGTTTCCAGGGTGTTAACACCTTTCTTAATATCCTGTGACCAGTGTTTTCTGTTGCTAAACCCTAACAGGCACTGCTGGTCATAGTTGGCTGGTTGCTGTGTTAAACGGTCAGACGGTGTCAAACATCCCAACTCCTATTCTTCTTCCACGCCTATTTTTATATTGGCATTTGAAGAATTATGATCCTGTTTATTATTTAAGATTATTTTCCTTTTTTACTTCAGTAAACTCATTCGGCCCCGCTTAACCAAAACAATGAACCCCAGCTGTAATTACAGGGCTGTTCTGGAGCCAGCAGAGGACTGGTTATACTGGGCAGCTTCCAGTGCCTAACAATGCTGGGCAGCAGGTGTGAATGTTTGGCTGTGTTAACGTGAAGCAGGGTGCTGCTGAAAAGAGCCGGACTGAAAAATGCTTCAGGAAATGAAATGCAAGATGAGACCCAACGAGCATCAGCAAAGTGAATACGTGGTGCAGACATTTCAAGCCATGTTTGCATTCAAAATAGACTCACTTAACGTAACATTTCATTACATTACCATCCTCAGGCCCTTTTACTAGTGGGACAAACACAAAGGAAAACACATTCACAGGCAAACAGGCATACATTTTGTCATCATTTATTTAGCATTTAGAGAGGACAGCACCACCATAGGGATGTGAAATGTGTGCTACTACCCCCTCATGCACACACATTAAAATGTTGAGTCCCAGCCTGAGCTCTGACCGCGGTCTGACCCTGAACTTACGATGAACTCCACCCCCTCCCTCAGTGTGTTTGATAATGTCCTTGCGTCTGGCTTCAATTGTTGGTGATCCTCATCTCTCTCTCCCTCTGGCACCTCTGCTGTTCCTCTCTATCCTAAATGTTAAACCTGGAGCCAGCTAGGTTCAGGATGGGCCTCCTCTCCACTGTCTGAAATACAGTAATAATGGAATGAGTGAAAATGACAGTATGCCGTGTAAGATCATTAAGTGCTGTTAGGATCACTGCTGGTTTTGTTGGTTGTCCACAAAAGTTTGCTGACAGTTATTTCCTGTACGTATTACCTGTATTTTAGTTAGTTACCAGAACCTCATTCCATTTTTGCTTTGACGGCAGCAGCATAATGACAATATGTTTGTCAAGCTCACAGGAATTGTGCACCTTTGAGAAACTGGGGCCAAGTAGCCATGCCAGACTTATGACGGCTTCAGTACTTAATGGCACTCTGTAAAGGGTGTGATGTTCCAGTGTAAATGGACTCAGACAGACAGCAAGTGGTGTAAAGTTGTTTTAGAGGCTCTGGGGACAGAGCTGGTCACTGGTGTTTCTACTAACACACTGCTACTTCCTGTCGCCTCCATGCACCCCCACAGTTCAGTCATTATCAACTCACACACCCACAACAGCCACAACTCCGCTGAGGTTCATACCTCCTTCCCCCCCTTCACTCCGAGCTGTCCTTACACAACATCCTCCTCTGCCTAAACCTTAACTTCAGTCTCCACATTTCTGTTTTCTTTAAACATGCATAGAGACAGTTTCTGGTCCCAGTGGAGACAACATGTGACCTCAGCACTGTCATCTTCCTGTTCCCCCTCTTCTTGTTTGTCATTGACCTTTTTTTGTCTTCACCACTCCTACTCTTATGAGTCATTTGTTCCTCCTCCACACTCCTGTCACAGTTTCAAGACTGACATCTGATGCAGAATTTAAAAGTATTATCTTGCCTGGCCTCCTCATCACCAGTGTGAGATCCCAAACAAACAATCTTTGTCCTTGCTGTCCTTGCCAAGTCTGGACAGTTGCTAAAAGGTTGTCCTCAATCTCAGTCAGATCCTCTGTGGATAACAGTGAAACAGTTTGCTGCACAAAGTCCAGCTACTCCTTCACTGACATAAGGGCAGGCTATAAGAGGACACTCTTACACTTTCAGTTGTCAGGCACATAACAGGATAACCTTTTCAGAGGGACTATGTAGGCACAGGTACAAAGAACAGATTTTTAACTTGTGCCAGTTTCTTACTGATTACAGCTGAAGTACAGATACGTCAGGCAGCCTCTGCTGTAATCAGCATTTTAACATCATTCCTTCATCAGTTTAAAAGTTGCCAGTCTGACACTGACTGCTGGCTTCAAGGGAACATATGCACATACATATATTTATCTTAAGCAGCTCAGAGTGCTGAGTATGTGCTGAAACAGTCAGAGAAAGACAAAAAAATCTGTTACCCTCAGAATAAACCAACAACTTAATCAGTTGTGTGCCTTCCAGCCCTGAGGAGCAGAGTAGTTCTCACACCAGGGGTGTCTGGTAATGGATGAGTGTAAGGACGCAGCCTGAGAGGTGGAAGCCAGCCCAGTATAATAGAGCTTAGAGGAGAAGACAGAATGACAGGCACATGGGTTTGGAGGCTATCCAGTATGTGCATGTATGTGTGTGTCAGTGTCTATGCATGACTAAGCTAATCCTGTGTGCAAAGACGGTGAAGTGTCTTGGCTTTGGATGACATGGCCACAGACCACACGCTGCTGCAGAGTGACATCTCCATCCAGAATCTACCTCCCAGCTGCATCACGTGGAGCCAAACCCGTCCCGGTCCAATGTGTTCCTCCCAGCTGTACCATCCAAGGCCAAAGTCATCACAATTCAATATGGGCCTTCTGGATGAGGCACCAAAGCCAAACATATCAAAACACAACTTGTACTCTCAACTTGGCCATCTTAAGAGACACTTCAGTCCAGTGATTACCCTCCAGCTGTCCCTCTGAACACCAACAAACATAAAGAAAAACATATTCTTCACAGCACAGCACACATAAAGCTAAGATAATGAAATGCAGTCATTACCCTCCAGTTATTTCATCTAAAACACATAGAAATATCATCTCAGTTGTGCCATCTAAAGCAAGAAACGCTTTATTTCAGTAATTACCAACCAGCCATTTCATCTAAAGCCAAAGGCGCTGCTAGCTCACTGTCAGATCTCTGTTCCACCATCTGAACAGAGACATTACCGTCACTTGTGGAGGCAACACCTAAAGCCAGAGTCATCACAGTCCAATACATATGTCTGCTTCTTATCTCGTATCTTTTGTCATATTTTTCTCTTTTCTCTTCCAGTTTTTCTCTTTTATCTCCGTCTAACACAGATTTTAATGTTTGCAATAAAGAGAATTGTACCCTCTGGACATTTAAAACATGCGTCTCCTACTGTAGGTCAGCCATCTGCACATCATAGTCCCACATCTGCCTTCAGGCAGCTCCATGTAGAGCCAACTAAAACAAAATTGCTCAGTATTTTAGTTGTGAGTCTTGGCCATTGTAAGAACAATGACTGCATACTGTAGGCTGCTTTAAAGGGGAAGGTTTGTGTCGTGCACAGGATTCTTTCATTTTCTTCTAAATTTCCAATAAAATCTGGATTGTTTTATGTTTATTTCAAGTTAATAAGTTCTGAAAAACAGATATTAACACATCAATAATACTTACATTGACAGAGTGTCCAGTGTAACCCCCCCCCCCCCCCCCTAGATGCTCCAGAAACCCTGATTCTAACAGACTGCCCTCCTACACCGCTGGTGTCCATCACACTGGTGGAGGATTTCAGTCTTTACAAAATCCCTACATGAACTCAGTCCACATACAGTCATTTGTTCAGACAGATAAGTCTGATGACATTCTATATTGTTCTTCAGTTTCACCAGTTCCCATGTGCAGATCCAAACCAACAATGAATGTATGCTACTAACAAGTGTTGTGTGTGTATTCAAAGCCTGATGTATTATCCCTCTGTGCCACAGACCTCTGCTGTTGTCTATTAAAAACACGTCACTGAGATACACTGCACTGAGAGAGAAATGTTCCTTCATTACATGAGCACACTCCCTGTAGTTTACCATGACTCCTACAGACTAACACATCAGTTTGGGTATTTTTCTAGAGATGACAACTCAATAATAATAACTCCTTCCTCAATAAATGTAGTTTACATGTTACTGATGTAACAAACCTTTGTGCATGGGTGACAGTAGTAAAACTTGTCAGCCCTCTGGGCAGAGGAAGTCATATAAAATAATCCAAACTAACTAATGGTGGTCTTGTTCTCTCATTCAGAAAAGGTGGAGATATCATGAGGTACTGCTGTAAAATATCTTAGGCCCTCTACACATGATTGGTAGCAGAGTCCTTTTTGGCAATCAATTGTTTTTCTGCAGACTCCAAACCTTGCAGCAGTGCTACCTTAGGCATTGCACACCTCCTCGTCTTCAGTGTTTCTCGTGATTTCTCGTCCTCAGGGAGGAGGTTCAGTATGAAAAGTGTAAATCTTCAACACCACAGATGTGTTGTGTCTTTGTCCTATCCACGGAGCCATCAGGTGAGCAGTACCTTAATACTGGCTGTTATTGAAGACACTGAGAAATGACCAGTTTTATTTTTGAAAAGACATCCTGGAACTTTGTGACTCTCAAACAAAAATCTCACTTTGCTGCACTGAGATGGCCTTTGATGTTTCTGTGTTTACTAGAAATGCTACTTCACACACCCTCTACAAGACAGAACAATACAGTTGATAACAGTTTTAAAAATTGCTACAAACGCCGACATTTGTAAAGATGACAAGTCAAATTCTGGACCGTCCTCATCTACAGGAAAGTATCAGGGAGATTTAGTGGGTAATAAAAACTGTCTCCTGTGAGTGAAGTTCATAAAGCAATAAATGTCCATCTCTTATAATATAGTGAAGCTAAATCTAAAACACCTGTCAAAGGCAGAGATAAACCTCTGAGAGACAGTGCTGGCCTTCAGTACAGTTCAACAGGAAGGAACTTCAAATTGAGACATATAGTTATTGTGTTTTTAGACTTCAGTCACAGGTGGGTATTTTTTTATCCTCAGCTACATCTGGAAAACAACTGTCCCCTCATAGAGTTTAACACTTCATGAGACAAAGACAGGACAAAAGAATATGTCAGAGTTTTCTCTGCTGCAGATAAGACAGACCTGTAACTCACACCAACAGACACGCCACCTATTACCTCAAGTAATCATCCGTGAAATTTTCATATAATTAAATGTATGCTTTGCTACTTCTAATCACTGCCTGCATTTACATGCACATAATAATCCCATTGTGGACAATAATCAGAGTGAGGCATTAGTCCAATTATGTGGCCTTCATTAAATCTAATTGCTCCTTTGACTATTACACATACATGAAGATATGGTTTGTTCGAATATATAGAATGGTGTAGATTATCAAAGAGGAGAGTTTGGTATATGAGTCTGAGGTTGACACATGCACTGATCTCTGGGTGTGTGACTGTGTGTGTGTGTGTGTGTTTGGTGAAGTGTGAGTTAAAAAGGGTAGCTGTCCACAGGAGTTAACAGCACTGTCGCCTGATGTGTGTGTGTGTGTGAGTGAGTGTGGAGAGAAAGTGAGTAGGAGTTTAAAAGGGCTACCTGTCCACTGTGGTTAGAGGTGCTTTCACCTGACATGAATGTCAAAGCAAAACAAACCGTGTGTGTGCACATTTTTGTTACCTTTTCGGGACCTTTTCTGATATAAACGCTGACCTTGTTGGGACCAGTAGTCTTCATGGGGACCAGAGGCTTCTGCTCATGAGGCAAAACATCATCTCTAAGGTTCTAGTTAAAGTTAGGTGAAGGCTTTGGGTTTGAGATGTCCACACTGAATGGAAGTCAATGCAATAACCTAACTGGGCTTGCTGTGCAGTCTGTGTGTGTGTGTGTGTAGGGATACTTGTCAGCTACAGTTGTGGACACACACATCTAATCTCTGCTCTTTTCTGTCAGCTTCCGGTCATCAGCTGCTGCACTGTCACACCACACAACAAAATCATCTCATAGAGCACACACACACACACACACACAAAATGTTTCAAAATCCAATGAAAACAATGTCACTTTGTTTGACATTGTTTTCATTGGATTTGAACAGGTTTTGTTTCTCTGGATACAACTAAATGTGTATCACTACCTCTGTCTCTCTCTCTCTCACACACACACACGTTTACACACACACACACACACACAAACTTTCTTTTACACTTCTTCCACATGAAGGTGCGACTGACCACAGTGGACAGGTATCCCCGAGCTCACCTTCCTGTCACTTCCTCTAAATGTCTGTTTGCCTCACTATCTGTGTCTCACATGCTCTTTGTCTCTCTCCCTCCTCTCTCTCTCTCTCTCTCTCTCTCACACACACACACACACATGCACTCACACATGTGCACATCAGATGGTATTCTTGGCCAACAGGACTTGACAGCGATCCTCTCCCTTCTCTCTCTGCCTTTCCCTCCTGTTTTATCTCCAGCTTATTTTAGTTATACCAGATGACTCTCTACTGAGATGCTGTAACCCGGTGTGAAAACATGTGTTATCATGTCTGTCTAATAGCACAGGTTTGCAGTGACACATTAACTGTGTGACCAGAGGCTTCTTTGTGCGTGTTCATTCAGTCAATCTCCTGTGGCCTGATGATGCTGTTAATGTGGCCTCTGCTGCTTCCACACGTTGAATTAAACACATTCCCATTGGTTCTGGATGAGGTGGTGCAGCAGTGATGGTAATTCCATCAACACACTCCATTTTCTATCACTGTCTGCACTGAATTCTGTTCTCATAAAGTGCTCATCTGGCATTTATTATCATATCTCTGGATTTCATTTAACCGTTCTCTCACAGGGACACAAGGTAAAGCAACATCTCCTCTCTTTACGCCTCTGTATCTGCCGTTTTCACACACCTTGTTGTAAGGTTCCGCCTCAGCAGTTCTTCTTCTTACATTGATCAATAAGACTTCTGTCCTCCATCTCACCACGTTTGTTAACACACTTTGCTTTCAATAATCGGCCCTTATGAATATATTTATTTCCAGCCCTAATGGAAACATTTCTTCTTGGCATTGAATATCACCCTTTCTCTAATCGACTCTGGCTTCATACATATTTTAGAATATTTTCTTCCCATTTGTTTCTCTTAAGGGTTTGAGTGTTGCTTTTCAGTGTAATGACCTGCTTCCTGCTTTACAGTATGTGTGTCCCATTCCATGTCTCTGTTTTCCACTGAATTTGATGTGTTGATGTTTTGAGTGGTGGTTTTGGGACTGACATGGCCCGGTAATTCGATGTTTATATGCTGTGTTGCATGTATTCCAAACAGAGCAGAGTTTTTGGATATGTGTTTCTCTGATAGGAAAAATAAAAGAAAGTAATATTATCAGAATTGATGTAAATCTATCTATCTATCTACCTATATATTGACAATATACATAGTCAATTCATCCATTGTTCACAGAAGAATATTTATCAGTGCAGTTGGATGTGTATTAAAATGGTTACGTGTTTTTTTTTTCTCTTCTAAAAGTAATTCTCGGTTATTTTGAGGCACTGAGTCTGGTAAATCTACCTGCTTTGCTCCCCAACTACAACTGTTTTAAACATGTACTACTTTCATTTTGGTTTTCACTCTCAAACTAAAGCTTGTATTGCACCACTGGTTGGGTTACATATCAGTGGCTTGTGACTGAGCAATGCTTAACATACTCTCCCTTCCCTGTGTTAGCCCTCGGCGAAGACAGAGTTCATGGCAACAAAGAAACTCAATCCCACGATATCAAAGGTTCATGTAAATAACTTAACCTGAATTAAAGCTCAACTAGCATACAGCTGGTAGCTGAATTAATCTGACATTATCTGCTCTGCATAACTTGTTCTTTTTCTATGCTATTTTTATAACAGGAAAATTCTCAAAATGTTTTATGGGCATGTGTGTGTGTGTGTGTGTAGTGCATTTTGAGACTTTATTTCATCTGCAGTATGTGTCTATGTGTTGATGTGTTTATTTTGAGTCTAATGACATGTTCTCTCCTGTGTCCTCATTAGTAGTTATCACAGTGCTGTCAGGTCAAGCAGCGACAGCTTCCAACCTAGAAAACTCCCACAGGCACACACACACACACACACACACACAATCCCATACATAGAGTTGGGCACCATCACATACAAATTCACTCTTCTACTTTGTTTTTCTGTCCTCCACATACATACACAGACATCTAATCAATCATCTTCTTTTTATGAACAACACAGCTGTTGTTTGTGACTGGGGATCTAAACTGGACTCCAAGATATGAAAAAATAAAACATAATTCAATCTTTTTCTACTTAGCCTTTGCCTTGAATCACTGGTTGTATTTAGCCCCAATTAGTCCATCAGACAGACTTTAAGGGGATCAGGGTGGAAACTGCAGTTTGTAGTTAGTGCTCGAGATATTTCTTCCCAGCAGTCCCTTGTGAAAATCTGGCATCTTTATGCATAATTAGCTCTAGAAATGGGAAATAAATGATTTCTGTGTATGTATGTGGAGGACAGAAAAACAAAGTAGAAGAGTGAATTTGTATGTGATGGTGCCCAACTCTATGTATGGGATTGTGTGTGTGTGTGTGTGTGTGTGTGTGCCTGTGGGTTTCTGGGTTGGAAGCTGTCGCTGTGACATGACACTGTGATAACTACTAATGAGGACACAGGAGAGAACATGTCATTAGACTCAAAATAAACACATCAACACATAGACACATCCTGCAGATGAAATAAAGGCTCAAAATGCACTACACACACACACACACACATGCCCAGAAAACATTTTGAGAATTTTCCTGTTATAAAAATAGCATAGAAAAAGAACAAGTTATGCAGAGCAGTAGTTGAGCATTAATTCAGCTACCAGCTGTATGCTAGTTGAGCTTTAATTCAGGTTAAGTTAGTTACATGAACCTTTGATATCGTGGGATTGAGTTTCTTTGTTGCCATGAACTCTGTCTTCAGCTGAGGGCTAACACAGGGGAAGGGAGAGTAGCGTTAAGTACTGCTTCCTGTCATGCTTTTCACTGATATAAAAATCTACCAGTGGTGCAATACAAGCTTTAGTTTGAGAGTGAAAACCAAAATGAAAGTAGTACATGTTTAAAACAGTTGTAGTTGGGGAGCAAAGCAGGTAGATTTACCAGACTCAGTGCCTCAAAATAACCGAGAATTACTTTTAGAAGAGAAAAAAAAAACACGTAACCATTTTAATACACATCCAACTGCACTGATAAATATTCTTCTGTGAACAATGGATGAATTGACTATGTATATTGTCAATATATAGGTAGATAGATAGATAGATTTTACATCAATTCTTGGATAATATTTCTTTTATTTTTCCTATCAGAGAAACACATGGTCCAAAAACTCTGCTCTGTTTGGAATATGCAAATACAGCATATAAACATCGAATTACTGGGCCATGTCAGTCCCAAAACCACCACTCAAAACACATCAAAATTCAGTGGAAAACAGTGAGACATGGAATGGGACATATTACACTGTAAAGCAGGAAGCAGGTCATTACACTGAAAAGCAACACTTTCAAACTCTTTGGAAGAGAAATAAATGGGAAGAAAATATTCTAAAATATGCATGAAGCCAGAGTCACATTAGAGAAAGGGTGGATATCTAATGCCAAGAAGAAATGTTTCATTAGGCTGGAAATAAAGACACATTCATAAGGGCCGATTATTGGAAAGCAAAGTGTGTACAAATAAACGTGGTGAGATGGAGGACAGGAAGTCTTATTGTTAGATCAATGTAAGAAGAAGAACTGCTGGAGGTAAAGTGAAACCTTACAACAAGGTGAAAACGGCAGATACAGAGAAAGGTAAAGAGAGGGAGATGTTGCTTTACCTTGTGTCCCTGTGAGAGAACAGTTAAATGAAATCCAGAGATATGATAATAAATACAGATGAGCACTTTATGAGAACAGAATTCAGTGCAGACAGTGATAGAAAAATGGAGTGTGTTGATGGAATTACCATCAATTGCTGCACCACCTCATCCAGAACTAATGGGAATGTGTTTAATTCAACGTGAAGCAGCAGAGGCCACATTAACAGCATCATCAGGCTAATAGGAGATTGACTGAATGAACACGCAATAAAGAAGCCTCTGGTCACACAGTTAATGTGTCACTGCAAACCTGTGCTATTAGACAGAGACATGATAACACATGCTTTCACACACACATACAGACCAGTAGAGAGTCATCTGGTGCATAACTGCACACACTCCGACTGATCACTAATCTCAATTAATGAATCCTGGAGAAACTGAGAATCGACGCAGGAACCCTGCACAGATTTTCACCTGCTTTATTTCATGCCATCAGAATTTGACAGTTGTTATAATCACATAAAAATGCTAATGTCAAACAGAGAGGCTTTTTACAGATGTACAATAATAAGTAAAGAATCAAAACAACAACCACTTACTAATATGTCGTCCCTACAATTATTGATTTAAAGAGCGAGCTGGAGGTGCAGATAGCTGATTGGCTTCTCCCAGTGACACCTGGTGTTCCAGGCTAATGACACATTTCTGCTTATCTCAATTTTGATCTGATATTAATATACGAACTGAGACAGGGTGATCTGCAGGACCCGGTCTAAAGAAATACTGGTGCTGTAGGGTCTCTACTTATTTTTCTATTACTGAGGGAAAGACGTGTTAGTATAGAACAAATCAATGATCAAAATCCAAAATGATCAAATGAACTGATGTGAAATGTTAATTTACTTGGGCCATTGGACATCAAACTGTGCTTTTAATCACCAAATCAGCTCAGTGAATACACAGAAAATTACTGCTAATAAGCTTTAATTTGTTCCAGGTATGAGCAGCTCCTTTACTTCCTTTGTAGATGGCACAGTGAGAGAATAGTGTCTATCAACACAACACAACACAGCACAGCAAGACTTTAGTCTGTTTCCAGTGGACTTAATTTGATCACTTCCCCAGTCTGAACAAATACTACATTCTGAACTAAAGGTAGAACACGATCTGTTCAGAGTCAGTATAAAGAGTGGATTTAGGGCACAGCTCTTGTCTTCAGTTTGACAGGCAGCCTGAAGTCACAGACACACATATTCACCTGGGTTAGGTTTAGGGTTCACGTGTTCATGTAACCAGGAAGCTGTGCCACTGCATCCTGGGTATGACCACCCTCTCCTGAGCCTCCGAATCAAATGCCAACCTATACGATCATGTGCCTTAACCAGTACAATGGAGTCCACCACAAAAATACCGTTTTTATTTGTGGCATGTAACAAAGGATGGTAGTTATTGAACAGCTCAGGGACATGGATTAGGATTACAAAAACACACTATTTTTCAATCCATGGAACCTTTACACAAAGGCTGAACAACAGCATCTGAAGTGAGCACTGTCAGCTGTACCTCTTCCTCTGTGTGTGTGTGTGTGTGTGTGTGTGTGTGTGTGTGTGTGTGTGCTGTGAAGTGTTCTTCAAGAGCTGGCCTCAGGTCTAACAGTTTATCACATCACAGCATCAAAGAACCAATGTTTGCTCTGTATATGTGAACATACGTGTATGTGTCTCTGTGTGCATCTGTTCAGGGTTACAGCTGTGCCTTGTGAATATATATACGAGTTTTAGAATGGTGTGTTTACTGACAGTGACATGAGGATGATAACAAATCTCTCTCTCTTATTTTATTTCTACGTCTGTATCGAGACATAAAGGGTTTAGGATTTTTCAGTGAGCACAGAGGAGGTGTAGATCAGCTCATCTTGTTCTTCTGTGTGTATCACAAAACAAAATGTGTTGGTTCCAGACCTCATTGAATGATTTTCTTGACATTCCTGCATTAAACAGCTTCCACCTTCACAGCCAGCCATTCAGAGAGAGACATGAGCAACCAACCAGGCTGACTTCAGAAGCTGACAGATGAACCGCGTGGGGTCACTGATATATGATCCCTCCTGCACAGGCACCCAGTAGCTGTCAGCCTCTGGACATGCAGGCTGGGTAAAGTGTACCTAGGCCTTGTTCCAGACAGAAACCTGAACTGATTCACAACACCAAACATTTGATTTTACACATTTTCAAAAGCATACGCATTTTAAAAGAGACATGTCACCTAAATGATGTTTTTCACCATGAAGTATCTGCAGAGTCAGAAAACTCAGAACTTGGTTTGTTGTGTGTTAACAGTGACATAAGAAGGCAAACTTTGTCAAACTTTAACCAAAACTGGCCTTGAAACTGAGTCTGAACAGTAATACCAGAATTCTTGCATCTCGCCAAAACCATTTATCCTGATGCCAAACCAAAACAACCTCTGCGCCAAGATGAACTACAGCCAGCGAGACTAAACACACACAAGGTCTAATGAGATAATCGGGTACAGCTGTGACAGGTGAACACAGGTGTGCAGGTGGGGAGGAGGGGAATAAACGAGGGATCATCGGTTTGCAGCACAGGAAATAATCTGCACCAAATCTGTGGTGTCACTTAAATAGAAATCTAAAATACCAAAAATCCCTAATATAGCATTCATGAAGTAAGAAGTGGCCTCAGAAGAACCATTAATATCTTGCCCCAAACCAAACACAGCATTAATTATTACATTAATATTTCCACAAAAACTAAGATATGATTGCACAACATTTGTAATAAAAATGACAAACTGCCCACTGTGAAGAAGAAATGCTCCTGAGAAACTCTGAAATTAATTTATTTTTACCTGTCCACAACAACCCAGGGAGCACTACCGCTGATGTTTTTCAGTGAATTAAATATTTCATAGTGCTGTTTCCCCAACTGAAGGCAGGGTGCTGAGTGTTTCCCAGTGTGTTGTGATAAAAGAAGCATAACCACTCTCAAACTGTGTGTTTTTATGCAGCTCTTTTATCGTACAGTTTTATATTTTGCTGCTGTTGGACAAAAAACATTTATCCTCCCATGAGTCAACAGGAAACATGAAGAGAGCAGTTTAATTTTCAGGCAGGCAGGACCACAGAGTGCAGTTTGTTGGAAGGTTAACTTACATTTTTGCCTGCATGTTATTCCACTTCTGTGTCGTACCTTAGAGACTCTAACCCTAAGCCATTTGATACGTTCTCTCAAGAATAAGCCAGTTACATTGAGAGCCACATTGCAGTGCTAAGGAACAGGAAACCCCTTTGTCATGTTAAGTGAATACAGAGCTGGGGAACATCTCTTTCATGTTGCCCTTACGTGCCATACAAGTCTGGGGAACATAGGACCCTGGGAACACTGGAAAGACTCCTCCTCAACAGTCGAGCAGCTGGAACCAACACTCGGGCTGATTGTTAACTCCAGGCTTCCTTTTCCTGCGTGTGTCCTGTGTCGTGCATCATTTAAAGTCATCTGCAATATCGTCTCCCGTGTTTAACGTTTGTTTACACCATATGGCATAACAATGGACTGCTGGGTGTGTGACAGAAAAGATTATTTCTTCTCTGAAGATGTTTAGATGGCTGCCTGACAGCCCAGTGTGCACCAGCGAGTGAGAGAGATAAATAGGGAGATGGTGAGAAATAAATATGCAGAGAACAGATGGATGGATAGAACATAAGAGAGGAAAAAATGGGGCGTCGTCAGTGACATAATGAAGTGCAGCATTGAAAAGATTTGCATATAAGACATAAAGGAGCTGTGGAAAAAACTCATGTTTAAACAAATAATGAGCAAGTTTTCTAAAGGGTGATTTTTCTTGATGCTTGTGTGTTAAATTGTTTTTCCATGACTGGAGCAGAAGCTGGTCCCAGATTGACACAAAGGAAAAAGATGCAATTGGCAACTATGAGGTGTCAACATACTACCCTCAGCTTTTCTGTATTTTTCTCATTTTCATTCCTGAGCAACTTCAAGCACATGAATTGTTTGATCTGTGTTTACTTGGTCCTTGTGTTGTGTTTAAAATTTCAATAATCACATCAGTGTGATTATGTTGCTGCCACTGGAACCATGTTCTAAACTGTTAAATGTTGTAGAGGCGTAAGGTAAAACTCTAAATCCAATAAGGCTATTAACTGAAGAAAATAAACTGTTTGAGATAAAAATACTTTTGAAAAATGAAATTAAGAAAAACATGTACAAATCTTTGTCTTAGAGTGTGACAGTGATCCAAAAATAAGAATAAAAGAGCTTCTCAGGCGGAGCAGACTGTTTCACACACAACAGCTCAGTTTTCTCACTGATAAAAGACGTTCTTATTACTCTTGTCTGCTGAGTCGCAAAAGAACAAGAAAGAGAAATATTTTAAATGAAGATAAAAACATTCTGGGATTTTTTTCTGTTTTGTTTTGTTTGGCTGTCACTTTCTTTTTCTCTCCTTTATCATTTCATAGAACAATTTGTTCTACAAGACAAACTACAGACAGTGTGTCCCTTGCACAGCCTCCCTTTTCCCTTCAGTATTTTGCGGTTTTATCCATTGGAGTTTTTATTTACGTTTTTATCTGAATGCCAGTATCCACAGCGTTCTGAAAGAGTTTTACTCTCAGCTTGTGAAGCTTTTCTAACTGATCTGAAAGGATAGAAGAACTTCTAAATTCTGGCTGATAAGTGGTATGAATGTGTGTAACATCAGAGAGTTCAGTGATAGATGCTGAGTCACCACTGGAGATGACAGAACAAACAGGTGAAGAGGATGACTGGGGTAGATAAGCAGTAGGTTGATGAGGCGATGGGAAACAGGTGAACCAGTGCTGTGCCACACCCCTGCTGAGAGCACGCACACACACACACACACACACACAGGGGAGAGCATCGGGGTAGACAGCCAGGGAAACACAGGGGGTTCTTGTTTTATGTGAATACATGTGGTAATTTTGGCCTGATGATTACAGCCGCTGAGGACTATGAATACACACAGTAAATAAATCTGCTTACACTGATTGGGCGACTTCCAGGTTAAGACATTTTGGTAACAACATCTAACATCAGTCACAACACACACACACAACACATCAGTCCATCCAAAATCTAATCTAAATAATCAGAGGTGTTCCTGTGGGGTTGAGATCTGATGACTGTGAAGGCCACAGCATATGATTCACATCATTTCTCAAACCATCCAGTCACTCCTCCTGCCCCAGGTGTGGGGGCATTATCATCCTGTCTCTCCACTCACTTTTTAATTTGTCACTAATCTGCATATATACCATAATTCTGTCACTTCTGCATCAGTGGTTCAAACTAAACCAGTACATGATCATGATCTAGAGTTCATGTGGAGTAGACTTCATTTCTTATTTGGATGTGAACATTAGAATGAATCTATGATTAAAGGTTATCCATTGTGTTGTTCTGAAAAGAACATAGCTCAAAAAAGTACTGTGTGAATAAATCACCCATTTTGACCATACCAGTGCTTTTAATGCTCATTACAGCAGCTGCCTGCTGATTTTCTAATGAGTAAGGCCGACTCCCTTCAGCGTTTTCTGCTGCAAGAAACCTCATCTCCCAAGGTCAAATCTCTAACCACGCAGGAAGGCCTTGTACTTACAGACAGAAACACGTGTGGGTAACATTTTCAAAGATGTGAACTACAAATACAATAGCAGCAATGAATGAGGAGGGAAGTACTACTCTTTAACCCAGGGGAAGCTGCCTGAGCTTTACTGCATCTCTCTGCTGTGAACTCACACAGTCTCAGACTGAGAACATGTAAAAGGATCAGTTTTTATGGCTGAACTTCTGCTCTACTTTGGCTCCATCCCCCAGAGGAGGTGTCTGATGGAGTGGAGCATCACCTTCTTTTTGGCCTCACAGTCAGGAGGCGTGTGTTTGACCAGTGTCCAGCACTACAGACCCCATTCCAGAGCCCACTCCAGTCCAGGAATATGAACTGGGGAGTAGAAACATTGTTCTCAGAAACTGCAAGTGGACCAGGTTCCTCTGGTCAAAATGTGGGTAAAGTTTCTGTCTTCTGTTACTCCTGCAGAAGTTTGTACTGTACACATTTGCACACACACATACACACTTATTGATTTATCTTTTGATTAGTGTGTTAGTCCGAGTGCTAACCTTTATCAGCCAACAGGGTCACAGCAGTGACACACACTCACGCTACTTTATAGATTTGATATTCTGTTAGTGTGTAATTGGTTGACCATGTGTTAGTCTGTATTATGAGACAGAGCTGCACTGGATAAAGGCCACAGCTGCTACAGTGTGTGAGACTTCCAGAAACACACACATATTTGTGCATCTATACTTGTGAGGACCCTCATACATATTACTTTCCCCAGCATCAAACCATAACCTAAACTAATTCTAACCTTAAACCCTAAAACCAACTTTAACACACAAACAAATCTTTTAGTACACGACGACTAAAGAAACCGATTTCTCCAAAAGTGTTTCCAAAAACCTTCTTACTTTACAAAAACATCCTCACCATGCAATCCCGTCCTTTCTCTCAAGAAATGTCCTTATTTACCAAAGTGTCCTAAAACTTTCAAAAACTGTCCTTGTCACAGCCTCTCTAAACAGACAGCAGCTCAACTGGAGAGTGAAACATATAAAAGGACACTAAGCAGTCTGAAGTCTGAGAACAGAACAACTGGCCTTCACAAAGATATACACATGTACAAGGGCACAAAATCACTCACACACCAGTGCACGCATAAAGAAATACATGTGGTATTTGCACTCTGATGAGGAATTCAGTGCCAGGGACTACTGCAAGTATATGTCAGTGTGGTGTCGACAGAGCTCTGCAGCAGCAGCTGTGGTGGCTCTGAATGCCACAGCCTCTTCAACTCACCTCCTCAACATCTGACTGCAGTTTGCAGAGACGTTGGACGACGCTCTTCACTGTCTTCTCTATGGACTTAATGTCACCATTTGTTTATATGCCATATAAAACTCTCTAATTCAATAGCTTCTTTGGCAGCATATATTAAACTGTAAGATTTATACTTGGAAATCCTACTGAGCCTGTGCTTGGCTGTTTCCTCAGGAGAATCTACATGAGAGCAGGTTTAGTTTTTATCTTTATCTTTGCTGTTTGAGGCATGTGTGTCGGTAACTTTGGCCATTAGACTCTCTTGGAGGAGTTTTGTGTCTTAGATGTATGTTTTAGGAGAAATTGAAATCAAAACAAACACATTGGATTTTGAGGTCACAAAGGTCACTTCACTGTGGTTTCTTTCAGTGTGGAGCTTCATTGAAAGTTGTGTGTTGTGCTGTTCACTCAGTGGTGTTTCTGCCAGAAAGCAGCGTGCTGCGTCTCTCTCTGGGTGTTTTGCAGTCTTGGCAGGTTTTTGTGTCTTGTTTCTGTTCATTATAGAAACTTTAAGACAGCAGATAAATAACCGTTACAGGCATCTGTATTGTTATCTGTTGTTTTCCTGGCCGGGTCGCTGGAGATGTTTATGCTCACTATCTGAACTTTACAACAGCAAATAAACATCTATTTTTATTCTTACTGTTTGTTTGTATTATTAACTGTCAGGTATGTTTGTGTGCAGTCTCTAAACTTTACAGTGGTATGTACATAATGATTATTTATCTCAATAATTCATATGTTATTATTGTCTGGTTGTATACAGTCAGTGCAGGGAAGTCTATATACACAGTATAAACACTGTGTACTATTCAGAGTGTGGAACATTGTCTGACAGTGAGGGAGTGCCATGCCACAGTGCTTCACAGTAAAAACCCTATATGCCTGTCTCAGCCAGTGAGCAGTGACAAAATAAGAAACTGAATTAAATAATTTTAACACATTTGGAAACTGTGTATTTCACATGAGCATTTTCATCTTCTGTCCAGACTCCTGCACATTTCCAGTGCAAACCAGCTGTGCACCGGCAGCACACAGCATCAGAACCGACCCCTTACCTGCAATTATCTTTAAACTAAGTGTGGACCTGACCTGGTCTGACAGTGGGCTGATCCAATATGCTCTGAGCTGCTGCTGGGCAGTACAGGCACAGAGGAGCACAACAAGAAACGAACCACTAACTAAAATACTGGTTTAAAACAGGTCCTGTGTGTTGCTGTCTCACCAGTCCACAATGACCTCCTCCCTAAACAGACTGCTCTTCACATAATGTCAGACATCACCTGACCTTTCCACCTGTCATAATTACTACACCCACTAGAGGTCACCTATAAAACAGAACCATGGGCCGTAACTGCTTGAATAGTTGACCTGTGGTTTGTCGGGGGAGGACACTGTTGATGATATGCACCTTCTGGCCTACTGGTAGGTGCAGTTTCTGTAGCATAAGTGTGAGCATGATGACAACTGATAATGGTTATCTAATGGGGTGATAACATTGGAAGCGGGTGGCTGTGGAATGACCTGCCTGAGGAAATTACATTAGCAATTAGATTCAACATAAAGCATTCTTATTGCTTCTGATTCCTCTTGTATTGCTATTGATGCATTTTTGTTTTGTGTATATCACTGTGTAATTGTTAATCTAAAAGTTGTTGTACAGTTATTACAGAACATTATTATCCTTCTTCTTTTCATCCATCCCTCTCTCCCTTTGTTAGCACTGGAGTAAATAGGATCCAATTCATGCAGCCGCAGTTACATTTTCTTGACTGAGCTCTCCCCTCATCTTGGCAGTCAGTATGAAGTCATGGATGAGGCTAATGGACACTGCCGTTGCCTCTCCCTCGTTTTCTCTCTGTTAAGTTTTTCTGTAAATTCAGTTAACCCTGATAACCCTGACATGACCGTGAAAACATGGTCATTTAAACCAATCACAGCTTTAATAATGTGTGAGAGAGACACACACTCGTACAGTACAGAGTCAGAGAGGCAGAGGGCATCACCTCGTCTGATGAAGTAGGCTGTGTGTGTGTGTGACTTGTGCACTTTTTAGATGCTAACAAATCAGACAACAGTTGTACGTGTTTACTGTCAAAAAATCTTTTTGGATTAATGCAATATGTATTTTCAGGTGCTCTTGTGAAGGCTATAGTTCTTTTGGACCCAGGTGCAGACACAGACATGGTGGTTTTAGATGTTAAAGGTGAATTTATTGAGTAAAGCATTTGAAGAGCGAGGACAGGCGGGCGGAGGAGTGGAGGGAATGGCTGGAGAATATGTAGAGCGTGGGAGGCAATGGCTGAGTGAAGGAGATGGCACTGGAGACAAACCGGTTAGCAGGAGGCACAAAGAGAAACACAGGAAAATAACTCTAGTGGCTGAGAGAGGCTGCCTCTGAGCGAGCTGAACAACCAGGTGGAAGGAGGAAGGAGAGACAGGCTGCTTCTTGATGAGGTGATTGCGGTCAGGTGTAGAGTAGAGCCAGGTGAGTGAAGCCACGCCCACAGACAAAAGAGGGGGAGACACACAGGAAATTGTGGTAGAGGCATGACAGACACAGAATGTAGAAGGAGTCAACTGAGTTTCATACATACAGACAATATTTGTTTTATCTTTTCTGAATGAAAGTGACTTAAATGACAATGTTGAAAGAATTTACTTTCTAATCAAAATTATAGAACACAATAACAATGTTAGATCTCATCTTTGTTTCTTACCTCTTACCTCACCTTTTAGTGCAACCTGAGTCTTATTTTAGCCAGCTGAGATTTCTACAGAGAGGTCAGTTTGTAAATAAACACACAGTTTAGCCAGATTATGTAAAACACTTAAACCATGTGAGCACGCCTAAAACGTCTGTAATAACCCCTCAATGCATAGGAAAATTGTTGTGCACATAATTATGGTAAGTACAGTGGGTCAAGAAGAGTCGGTCTGCAAACTGTGATGGATGTTTACAATGTGCAGTTTATGTAAAAATGTTAAACTAGAATCTGTCTAATCCTCTCACTGTCCACCGTGTTTTAAACAAAATCTGTTTCACTGAATCTGCTTTGATGTGTAAATTTCCCACACAGGACACTAAAGACTGAACTGAAAAACAAGAGTGCTGAAGTGAGCCAGGTTCGTGATATCAGGACTCCTCGGTTAAGTCCAAAGACTTAACTGAAGTACTGATGCTTTAGACCCCCGCTGAGCACACTGTTATCATTTCTGACAGAGATGAAGGCTAAAAAAAACAGTGAAAATAAGATCCAAGTTACATGAAACAAGAACTGTCTGTTTCCTGCTGCTATAGATGGAGAACTAAAGATTTTTTTATCTAGTGACTCCATAAACTCAACTCTAAATATGAGCTCCTTGTTTCCCAGTGATCATGAAATAAATGACAACCAGCTGCTTCGTCTCAGAACACAAAGACAGTCGAGTTGTACGTTTGGTGTTTCAGAATGTTTCTGACCTGAAGACAGTTCAAGAAAGAGAGGAACAATAGACTTAACTTTACCATAAAAACAACAACTAGAGAAAGACAGCAGCGAGTGAAGGCATGGAGAGAGAAAAAAAGATAATGACTGCGTAACAGGGAAGCAAGACACAAATAGGTAATTAAAGATAGAGACAAAGAGCGAGAGAGACAGGTGGAGAGGCAGAGGAGGACCAACCATCTGTCTATCTGAGTGGCAGATAAAAGGAAAGTGAGTGACAGACAGAAACAGACGGATGGAGAGACAGGCAGGCAGGTGTAGAGCGAAAGCAAATTAAAAGATGACAGGTTCATTTCCAGCCGTCTGTCTGTGTGTTAGTGAGACGAGTGTGGGTTTCATTTTCATTCCAATGTGTCACTCCACTGGAGAGCCTCCCCTCCAGTCTGTAAGACACTGTCCATAACAAGCTGTGTGTGTTTTCAAAGGGCATCATCATTCCAATGGTGGTGATGCAGGGGATTTTGGGAAAATGAGTCCAGTAAAAAAAAAAGGTCATTTAGGAATCTCAGAAGAGTGTCTGTGGACTGTTCTGTCGAAATCATAGTCAGACTGTTATTTATCGAGCGCTGAGCACAAATTATCTTGTTCTTCAAGCAACATCAGTTTCATTCCAATCTGAGCACATAAACTTTTCAGTTTCTTCTTTTTTCAATCACAATTATCGGTTTCTTTTTTTATGTTTCGATGACCAACAACACTGAGCCTCAGTCAACAACACGTCAGCATCCTTCCGTTGACTGTCTCGCTCTATGTCTGGTTTTCAGTGGCACATACAGAACATTATGTTTCAAGAGGATTAAAGCACTGCAGGAAACGCAAGAGGAAATATTAAGTTCTTTGACAGGAGAGGCTCATCTTTTGATGTCGTTTCAGGTACTTTAAGTAAGGAGAGGGAACAAAAGTTTGAAAACGCTTCAAAATCCCACCGGAGGATGATGAAAGAGGAACAGGGGTTGATATGAGAGCGGGGAAAGAAGGGGGATCTGCTATTCAGCACTTCAGTGAGGAGACGGGTTGATTAAATATTCAGTTTGATATCAGATGAGTGTTTAACTCGCCTGACACTCGTCCCAAATGAGCCGCAGCTGCCGTGCTGCTGTTTGCCACTCTGCAGTCTGAACGTATGTTCTGACTGAACAATGAAGGGATATTTAAAAACTTCCAAAAACACTCGACCCTGCAGAGAAGTGCCACTCTGACAAAATGGTTGATATCATAAAATTAGCACAAATCACATATCATGGCAGAACAAAAACCAGAATTAGATAAAACAGAGGGTTATGTAAGTGTGTAGTTGACAGGGTCGTTTTTAGAACAGAGCTCTTCTCTCTCTGTGTGTGTCTGTGTTGTGTAGAAACCAGATCTTAGATGTTTTATCCTGACATTACATTTATGGAAAAAAATCACAGGCCTGATTTACAACACTGTGTGTAACATAGTCACCAGTAGCCTGGCTAACTCTGGGTGAGTATGAAAGAAGGCAGCACTTTTGATCAAAAGATTTTACCCCTGCCATTATTCATTCTACAGTTTGGCAGTTTCGTGTCACCTCTTCTGTCTCACTTGGCCTTGAAGTTGATTCTGCTTCTAAATCTGAGAACAATTATATAAAACAATGCAGCCAAAGTAATATTTCTCCTCGTTTCTGTGTCTTCCTGTCTACAGAATTAGACTCCGGTGCTTCAGGTATCACCACATAATATTTTAATGAGAGCACCGCTGCTGTCATAAATATTCATTTGGCGAAAAGACATGTCAAAGCTCCTCCAAGGTACACAAATCAAAAACAACCCATGGATGACTCTGTTGCAGTATGCTGGAGTACCAGAGCCAGAACTTCAATATGTAAGTAACACAGCCAGCTTCTGGGAGGTCACTGTTGTGTAATGAGAATGAGGCCTGCTGTGATGTAGGAGGCTGAGGGATTTGTAGCATGTTATCATACACTTTAAAGGATTAGCATGGATTCCCCTCTTAAGGATTCACCATCAGTGGTTTATCTATTAGCTGTTTGGCTAAAAACTGAATGTTAACCTCCAGTCATATTCACACAGCTGTGCACTGGACAGTTTGCTGCTCTGACTGAAACCAGCATAAATACTGCTGTGTATGCTTAAGTGTTAGCCTGGGGAGCAGAGCCATTATCCTGCAAAAGAAGGACAGATTGTACTGACGTCAAGGCTGAGAGTCTCTGGCTGTGTTGACCAACATACACAATCAGCTCCTTGTGATATTTCAGTTTATATTGGATGCAGTTTTACAGTTGTTTTTTTGTTTTGTTTTGTTTTTTTTGTTTTTTTTTTGCTTAAGTAACTTATTTATAACAAAATCATCAAGACAAACACAAAGGAATAAATGTGTAAAGTCAGTAGTGTTGTGCTGTAAAAACAAAGGGAAAAAAGGCAGAGCTGTGTGATGTGAGGAGATCTGCCCAGGACTGACTGCTGCTCTGGTTTATATGCATGGGGCACACCAGGCCCAGGTGTGTGCCATGCCACTGATTAGTCTCCTAATTTGGTCTGCAGCCCTGGAGACAAAGCACAGCAGCAGCAGCAGCAGCAGAGTGAACCAAGCAGAGAGCCAGTCACATTATTTTTTCCCCTTCTTGTAGGCATGGGCTGGTATGGGAGGGTCTGTTTGTGGCCAAATGCATCATATGACCTGCAATTCCACCTCCTTCCACTGAACCAAAATCACAGGATGACTCTGCTGTCCCTGGGGCCCTGGGATACACATCAACTACAGAGGGTGGGGGGAAGCACGCTGACAGTCACTAACAGTAACACATGAGGCAGTGTAACTGTGTAATAAAATACAAGGAAATGCCTTGTAAATGTTTTATGAGTTAGGAAATGTATTCAAAACGTTACTTGCTTTTTGTGAGACGCTGGATTTGAATAAAGCCGTGTGCAAAGCCTCAAGGGTTAACCTGACAAACACTCAGCAGCTGGTCTGCAGGAATAGCTGGATTTTTGGTTGTTTGGATCATAGAATTTGTAACAAGTGGGCTAGTGTTTCTCAAACTCAGTGCATCTTAAAAATAAGTCTTTTGTGTGCTAGTTTTGAATATTCATCAATAATTTGCATTTGGGGATCTGGACACACAGTACACCTCCTCAAATCCAAGTTGGCTCACAAATGTTCCCAGGAACTGTGTTCTTATTGTCATTCATATTCTAAAATGTGCAGAGTTAACTCATGGTTCTGACTGTACTGCAACACTTTTACTTTTTGTGGAAATGTCTTTTCTTCTTTCTATTCTCTTTCTTTGATCTATTGTCTCTCTCTCTAATGCAATCCAAACTCTTTATGTCCTTATGTGTAAATTTGTAAAACAAATAGAAATATAAATACACAGTGTAGTGTAGTAACCTGCACAGACTGTACAAACAGTGTATGGTATTGACTACCTGTGCCATGTGTGAGGTAGTCGCCATCCACCCACTCTAATCTCACCATGTAGCCTAGTAAAATGGGTTATGGAGCTGCTTCTGACTCTCCAGATTCTTGACTGATGGATGGAAACATCGCAAAGACAAATATAGAAAATGAGCAGGAGAACCAAAGGACACAGAAATGAGACAATATCCCTGAATTGATTAAATTATCTTTTAGAGACACAGTCAGAGACATTGATCTATTCTCAGCAGGTTTTGGGTTTTGGGTGCAGGAAGGGTGGAGGTATGTGGGGCTGGCGTGCATATACAAAGCACCCCAGGGAGTACGTCTTTGGATGCAAATCAAGCATACCTCTCTTCACAGCTGTGGGAAAAGAGATGAGCTTCAGAACAGAAAAAGAAGGGCACAGATAGTCTGGAACAGAACTGATTCCATTCTTCTTATTAATTAATAATCACTTATTCATGGACAGCAGACTGAACATGTTGGGTCTGGAACATCTGGACGTTTGGCTCTCAACCACACAGAGAAAGATTAGGTTCATTTGAATTTGACTGACTCTTCTTTTCCCTTTTTGTGCTGTGGGCTGCTCAGGACTGACAGTATATAGAATGATACATTCAAGCTTAATGCTTATTTCCCTGGGTGAATATATGATGTAATATATATATATATATATATGTATATATATATATATATATATTACAGTTGTGCTTTAGTTCTGTGTGTCCCAGGTTAACTCCTGCATCATGGATGAACCTGCAGCTAAACAGAGTGGATCAGCCTTTACACACACACACACACACACACACACACACACACATATATATATATATACACACACAGACTGACAAAAGAAAGACCAAGACCAGTGTCCAATACATGGAGGCAGATATCACCAACACACACACACACACACACATACAGAAAGTCCGCAATGAAGGCGTTCAACTGTTAAATGCACAAACTATCCATCACTCTGCTCTTTGGGAATGTACACACACACACACACACACATCTATCCATCACTGTATTGTTTGGGCTTGTTCTGTAGATGGTAAAATGTCAACCTATAAATAGAAAGAGATGGGTGACAGAACAGAGCAGGAAAGACAATTACACTTCCATTCCTTTCTCTTTCTCTACCCTGAATCTTTTCTTTCTCTTTACTTCATACACAGCATATATTTCTGTAGTGTTAGGTGACATTTAAAATGTTTTCTGTCATCTGTGTTGAAGAGAAACAATCAGCTTTGCAAATGTCAAAAAAGAGAAGATGTTCACATTTATGACAAAGATTCACTTAGAAATGCAACAGAAACAGAAAAATTCTTGTCACATTTTTTTGGTTAGTGTTTATTAAACTTGTATATACTCTACATTCCCAAGTCATATATAGATTTCCTTCCCTCCAGCCTGCCTCTGGACTCAGATGGGCTTATACCATGTCTAGTTTCATTTGGAAGACCACATGCAGATATTGTAGAAAAACATAGTTTACAGACATATAGCATTAAAAGTCAATATCAATAAATGTAATCCAGTGTTGACGTTATTGTCTGGCTTGTTTCCCTGGTGTCATTTGATAAAAATGAGCACCTCTGTCACTGTCACAGAATGGTGCCAGTGTCATGTCATAAACCAGTATACACAATACCAGGACCCAGCAGTGAGGGCACCTAAATGCAGTGTAGTCAGTTTTAATGCCATCAATGACACCTCTGCTTTTTCTCCTGTGATAAGCCAAATATCTGCTGTGAAAAAGGTCTGCTGCACATATATCAGACCTGGTGCTTCTCAGGTGTTTTGCATCAGTGTCTTATTAACAAGGCAGACCAGTTCCTCCGTGTGCAACATCAGCACTGACCCTCTGATCTCTTCCTGCACACATAGCAACAAGTTAAGTAGTTGCATTAGGGCTGCAGGTGAAAACATTCAAGTCCCTGGTTCACCTCCGGACTACAACTTTGAACTCTGCACCAGCCTGCATTTTTCTGAACAAACACAGCAGTGTCAAACTGAAGTGAGTTGTCCTACATTTCATCTGACAAACTGACAGCGTCAATCTTGCCTCAGAGATGACACCAAGATGACAACGTGCCGTCACACTGGAGGAGGAGACTTTGTCTGTTTTCCCTTGGGCTGAGGAGGAAATGCTGCTCTCAAAGTTCACAACCAATTCCAGTGTCAGAGAGGTTTTTTTTCCCTCATCTATCTGACAGCTGATCTTCTTCTTAGATAGTTCCTGTGTAAGGGTTTTTACTCAGACGCTGCTTCTTTAGTGAATGTTAAGTAGCTCTTTATAAATACCAAAAGATGAAACAGGTCGACTAGCGAGCGCTTCCCACGCTGAAGGAGAAACTCCAGACGTGCTGATGTACAGCGAGCGAAGACGAGTCACAACTAGTTTTTTCTTCTTCTTTATCACCCTTAACCTCTGTCAGTCTCACTTTGCTTCCCCTCCTCTTCCGTTGCTATCTGTCTCCATGGTTTTTGCTCATCTCTGACATGTACACAGTACACACAAACACAGCCTGAAAACTGTCCGACCCTACACATATTTAACAGTTTCAACCATTGGCTATTTTTGCCTTTGTTCGACTCCCTTTATTTTCAGCCACATGGAATGATTGTTTTTTATTTCAAGGACAAACTGGGCCTCACAGAAAATGTATCATTTGTTATGAAAATTGTACTAGAATTGTGAAAAGACTCAGTTATGATACTGCACAATTTGAAATTGTCATGGTTTTTGTTTTTATATCCAAATGTTATCAACCACAAATGTGTCTAATATACGTAATATATACAAAATAATACATGTACACTATGTATGAAACTGCTGCTTTGTTGTAGATCTGTTCTGAGCCTCAACCAAGTGCTTTGAGTTACAATTAAAACACGAATCATGCTCTATACTTACCGGGAGCTGATACTGTAGGAATACAAATGAACTATGTTGTGAGTATATGTCATATATAAAAGTAAAGTCATCCAGTTGCATCATATTTGCCATTGAAAATGTGTTGTAATTTCTAAGAGACAAAGTTGTCAATGCCATTGGAAGTGCAGAGCAAATAAAAAACAGGGTGGGCTCCATCATTTGCATGCTTGATCAGTGTCTCTTGAAAGCAGCAAAATGCCATTCCTGTGAATGTCATCACGATCACATTGATGTGACAGTCATGGTGGTTCCCATTTGCTTAAAAGTCTGTTCCTTAAACCTCAAGGAACAAAAGCAGTGGTGCCTCAGAAAATCACCTGGCAGAAGCTGTTTTATGCGTTCCAGGTGTTTCACATAGCCCACAGACACATCAACATGTAAAGCCGAGCTTTAGATGTTTTCAGTACCATGGACAGTTTTCACAATTCAAACTGTGAGTGGAGAAGAATGAAATGATTTGTCTTGGGACGAGTAAAAGCTTCTGACATCTGAGAAGAACTCTTACTGGGAAACAGAGGTCAATTAAAAATGACAAACATATGACAACAGCAAATGTGACAACTTTAATAAACTGGCTGAAGGTTAATTCACTCTCACGTCATATTATTGTGACTCAAAAGATGCTGAAGAGATGACAGCTGTGGATAATAACTGAGCAAAATTCTACAACTTGGGTCTCACTTTTGTTATGCATCCTCTCTGTTAGTTATCAGTACTAGTATTAAAGTCTAACCACTTAAAGAAATGTCCATAACTAAACAAATAAGCTGTAAAAGAGCTGAATAAGTTAACACCTAGAATTTCCCTTTAAATGAAGAGGATAGTAATATCAAAATTATTGTTGTATTATTGATCTGTGAGTGTTAGACTTCAGCTGTTTGCTTGTATTGAAAAGAGAGAAAGAATGAACAAGTTAAAAAACAAAAAACAAAAAGTGAAGAAATCAGGCATTGTGGTGCCTCTGTGGGTTTTATACTATACAGACCTGACACTGTATATTTGGATCTGCCTGATAACATCTTTTCTGTTTTCCTTACTTCTATCCTTCCTGTCAGTCTGCTGTGTACAATGTCAAATCTCTCAAGATCCACACCATGTATCTGTTGAGAGGATTTTCTTTTTCATGTTTTGCACGAAATACCATCCAAAAATAGTATTTAAAGAAAAAAATGTATTGTATGCAGCTCTAGCCTGTCAGTAAAGAAGAAAAGATAGACTATTCCTTGGTAATACATACATTATTTAAGTTATCAGTCCTTCCAGGTGTCAATGCTATCTCTATCTGATCTCTGAGAAAGAGAAAAAACAAAGTAGGAGTTTTAAAGTCTCTAAAATCAAGAAGTTTAACCACCAATAGAGCACGTGTGTCCCTGCGTCCTCAAAGCATGAACTCCTCCTGACTTGGCAGCCAGAATCTGCCTCACAACAGATTCATGTCATCTCACATTCATGTCACCACCCCTCTCTGCAATCGTTTCTGTCACTTTCTACAATGTAGCCTTAAATAAAGACGATTTTCTTTGGCAGTTGTGCCTCAACAGAATCAAAGCAGGCAGTTCTCTGATCATATTTTTAAAGTTAAAACTCCTTCGAGGTGTAGATACCTTAGTTTACTGGTTGTACATTACAGAGAAAGAAAATAGACCTGCTTTCCTTGTGCGTGTTCTTAAATAGTTTTGAAAGTCATAGATAAAACTTTAAAAATCACCTCTCTCATCCTTGTGGAATTCTGCCTCCATGATCACTGTGGGTGGACAGAGCTAAATATCAGTATGTTCCACACCATAGTTTGACCTGAGCAATGAATGGCACAACATATTCAATTAAACTCTAGCTCAGTGATGTAGTTTCAATTTTCTCCACACACCATGCTGCCTGGATTATTGAGAAGAACCTTCACAGACACAATTCCCAATTTAATTTTTGTTGCAGGGTGCTGAAGTCCATCAAAACTCTAGTTATTAAAATCCAGACTGTCTGCATGGACAGTGACACCAAGATGGTATCCATATAATTACTATATTGTATAATACATATGTGTATGGTATGATATATCACTGGTAGCACTCTATCTAACCTAGAAGAATCCAGTACAATTTGCACTCAGATATGCACTAATCACAAGAAGAAGCTGTATCAGTGAAGGTAAAATAAAAAGCCGTGTTACCAAGGATCTCTAGTAACACTGAGAAGCTGACAAGCCAGTAGCTGGTCCTTCTAGGCCACCATAGCTTTAGCTTTGATTCATGTCTGTAGATACAGTTCACATGTTCTGAACATACATAAAGTGGGTTATTTATGTGATTTGGATGTCTCACTAATAGTCTCACTTGGAGTCTCACTAAGTGCAAAAATAGAAGGAGGCATCTGTGAGACTGATGATGAAGGGCTGGTGTGTGGACTGCCGTAACCACAGGTTCAAACACATATCCTAGTGGGACCGAGAGCAAGGCTAACCAGTGCTGACACAACACTCAGTCAGGTTATTTAGATGTCTGAATTTTTAAATGATCTGTCTGGGTTTGACGCTATTTTGGAAGCAAAACCTGGGAATTTTGAGACAAAGATTCATTAATAATGTATTTCTACCATGCATTCTAATAAAGCAGGAATGTCACAGATAATGAACTTATAACTAACAGAGGAGAAAAGCAACTTGTTCTCTGCTAATAATGATAGCAACCTCTGCAGCTGCAGCTGTCAGAGTTTTCTGATCCTCAGGACAGACAGTAAAAAAAACAACTTTTCAAGACTTTGAAATTAAAAGATGAAGAATCCTTCAGGCAGACTTGGTCCCATGTTTCTTGTAGCCCTGACGTTGCAGGTTTGAGTTCTGCCTGGTAGCATTTGTTTTACATCATAACTCTTCTCTCTGACTCTCTCTTCTTCCCTGTCATTCTCCACTGTGTCTCTGTCTGACAAAACTGTTTCAGACATTTCTGTCAGAATTGGGAATAAAAAACAGTCTGTTCTCTGGGAATATTGTCTTAATCTTATCTCTCTTAAAGCTGTGGCAAGAAAATTCAAGTGTAATGAGATCAAATCTTGGGAATGACTTATCTCCCACTCCCCTCTGCTACTATCCCCAGGTAACCTACAAGGACTGACTGACAGGATGGAGTCCCGCCTTCCGTCTCATTGGTCACTTGGGTTATTATGTTTGCTAAAATGCAATTAACTCCCAATTACTTACAGACACAGACAGAGATGAATACAAGATGTACAAACGGTGTACAAGTCTTAAGTTACAAGTATGCCTCAGTCCTCTTCTCCTCCTCTAACTGTCCTCTGAACATCCACATATCTGGCTGCTAGAGAAGATCTACTTCCATTTCCTACTTCTATTTACTGACAAATGACCTTTTTTGTGCTTTAGGTCTGAGAACTTGCTGTTAAAGCCTGAACAGAGCAGATTCTGTGATTTTATTTTTCTATGATATTTGAAAGTTATTCCTCACTCACTGTGCCACTGTCAGTCCCCGAAAGTCAGAAAATAGCAGCATCATTTTCATGTCCCTAAGACCAAAAAGGATTGAGACCCCCTGCGGTGAAGAAGAGTTGAAATCCACAGGAACGACTTCAGAACTCTCAGACAGTGCACAGATGGCACTGGAGAATATTTCTAAAGCAACTGAATACTTTGAGATGAACAGAATGAAATAAAAATGTGCAATTATATTTAATGCTGTTACTTGCAACCCCATCATCACACCACTCTAACTTACTGATCTCCATGCAGCAATCTCACCAAGTGAGGCGTGAATCTGTCTGACAGAAAGATTCCCAATTAAAGTTATGGTTCACATTTGGAAATGAATTTTTAGGGGAAACATCCCAGAAGTTTTAAAAATCTTTATGACCTATCACAGCAGAGCAGGTGCTTAACAAGCCAAACCTTAATAAGCTTTGTGACACTTATGAGTTTGAGATTTCCTCCAGCAGAACTGGCTGACTTCCTGTTACCTCCACACACACATGAATGGCCTACAATAATTTAATGATACAGTTCTCTGGACCATAGTGAATCACATGATCCTGCAGTATGGACTGTATTGATCAGTGTACTGAGGCTGCAGAGGGACATGATGATGATTCATGCTGGTGCAGAGATCATGTGTAAAGAGCCCACAAATGACAGCCAGCTGCATCGTGGCTGCTGGAGATGATCTGCTGCCTCTCGTGCCTGTGTGTGTGTGTGTGTGTGAGAGTATATGAGTGTGTGTGTGTTCACCAGCTCTGTGACTGGAGTGTCTCACTCGCAGCTCTTTTCTCCGCTTCACTATCTTTATGAGTCTATTTACGCTGTAGCAGCTTCCTTGAGTCTCTGTAGCGCGACATTCACTGGTGTTCATATGTATAAATGTAGAAGCTTATACTTGTTGGCAACAATAAATATAAACAATACATATTGGCAATAATGTATTTCATTGTTTTGATACTTATCAGAGAAATTATTCCTTTGTGTTCATAAATATGCAGCGAGAGAGAGAAAGAAAAAAGATAAAGAGCGAGAGAGGGAGACAATTTTCCTCTCACTACATCTTTTTCTTTTCACCTTTTGTCCATATATTTTACCAGTATGATGTGGAGGCACATGAATACACACCACCAAGACAGTGGCATGAAATGAATGCCATGTATTGTATTGGATGTGTGTTGTGAATACAAACACAACACAGTTGCAGAATGTTTACACATGCACACAGTAAACAAGGCCACTAATAGTACTCTGCATCAAATATTGTACAGGTGAAAAGTCACTAAACAAACTGTAGCGACCAGGTCGTCTGACTTAGATCACCGCCCACCATGTCCTGAGCTCATTCACATTTCCCACAGTTAAAACCCACAATCTTTCCATAATCCAGTCACAGTTCTCCCAAAAAATGGTTGAAACTTACCTCTGAGAAATCTATGAGGGGGTGTCAGAGCCTGAATAAAGATCCTCAGCTGCACAACCTCGGCGCGGGCAAGGGTATCTGGAGCAGGTTCTGGGGGTTGCAGCACTACATCCTCTCAACAAACGTCCAAGGTTCAGCTCTGCAGGGGACAGTCCTGGGACTCCTGAGCTGCTGAGTTAATAGCAAACTGGAACTCAGGGAGGTGCTTATCCCAGTGTCAACATGTCCCTCACTGGCTCCTACAAGATGGGTTCTGCAGTGGCCTCCCTCAGGGGAAACAGCTCCACCCACCTGGAGTACCTATCCACAGACACTAGCAGGTAGACATGTGTTCTGGTGCTCTTGGGAAACGGTCCCATTAAATCCACACCAAACATTTCCCAGTTGCGTTGGGTCAGAGTTTTGTGCAGTTTTCCTGCCAGTTTTCGGTTTTCTGGTTTACCTGGCAGTTGTGAACATGCTGTCACACATCCCCACTCAGCTTTGGCCAACAGACCACAGTGAAAGTGAATTCTTGAGGCCCGGGTGCTGGATTTTGGTAGTTTTAAACACCCACAGAAGAGTCTGTCACTATTACTGCCCACACCACCGCCAAACACCGCTCTCCATGTCACCAGTTCATACACCTTTCCCACAGTTAACACCCACAATCTTTGAATTATCCAATCACAGTTGTCCCCCAAAAAATGGCGCGAAAGTTGAAACCTACCTCTGAGAAATCTATAAGGAGGTCTCAGGGCCGGAGGTGCGGAGTGGAGTAAAGAAGAGAAGCGCCAGCTTCATCCTCGGCATCCGAGCGCGTGTAAAGTCCGCGTTATTGCTGCTAAATTGTGGATTACAAGACAACACAAGCGTCGCCTCTGGAGTCGGGTCAGATGGATGTATATTTCCCCAGTGGATGTGTATTTCCCAGGCGGACAGTAACCCGGAGTTGCTGGTCTCTGCGGAGCTACAGCCGACAGACCTCTGACTTCTGACCGACAGGCCGATCGACGGAACCGTGAGTACCCGGTGTATGTACTGTAAATAGCAGTGTTGAACTGGCGTACAGACGCTCTGATTACACCTGTGGCTTTCCCGGTTTTCAGTTGTTTTGGGTGGATCCGCGATCAAACCCAGATCGGACCTTTGCGTTTGTTTTCTGTCAGTTGTTTAAAACTGGATCTAACTGTGTTTGGATTGGACTGGGTTTAATATGCTCCTTTCAGTCTGATTTGAGTGGTGATTATTTGTGGTTGCATCGCTGGTTCTTTTGAGGCTGAATACTTCATTATCTGCTTATCTGTAACTCTGACTCACACCCGTCCACATTTGACCTGCTATAGAGCAGGCTACCGTGAGCACGTCAATACTGGGGTCCCCTCAAGTACAACAACCAGTTCATTTGAGTGTGTATTTTTCTCAAACATAATGACCTGAAAAAGTCTGGAGTTGCTTCTTATCATTTGTGTGTGTAAACATGACAACATGAAATCACTTCATTCAACGAAGGTGAGTGTTTTCAGGTGTTTTGTGTCAAATCCATAGAATAGAGATGCCGCTGAAATGACAACAGATATTCTCGGACTCCGTACACCACCAAACTCGTGGTACAGCCCGTGGTTATTTCTCACCTCAACTGCTCTTCCAGCAGGCCTCGCTTCACTTATTCAGAATGCTGCAGCACACCTGGCTTAGCATAAAATGTCACATGTCACTGTGCTTTGCATTGACCTCCACTGGCTACCCATGGAATCAAATTCAAGTCACTGATGCTGCCTATAGAGCAACTTCTGGGTCTGCACCCTCTACTTGAACTCCAGCTTATGCTGCTCCTTGGCCACTGTATTCCTCCCATGATCTCGGCCTGGCACTGCCATCCCTGCACATACAGCATTCTCATTGTAGACTGTTCTGGTTTGCGGTTCCCAGATGGTGGTACAAGCTCCCAAATACTATCAGAGCAGGAGCCTCCCTCTCTATCTACAAGAATCTCTTGAGGGCTCATCTCTTCTTAGAGCACCTCCTCTTCTAACACCTCTAACACCGTAACATGCCTATTTAGCATTTACTATGCACTTTCGCTGCACTTCTTTAACTGATGTCTTTACACTTTGCCTCATTGAAGTGATTTAAATCTTAGCACTTACTTCATAGTCTCCTACTGCACTGATGCTTTACTGTTGTACCTCATTTGTAAGTCCCTTTAGATAAACGTGTCTGTCAACTGATTAAATGTAAATGTAAACACAGGTGCATCTGTTTAAATGATGCTGCATCCAGCAAACAAACATTTGCATAGAAACCTGTAATCACCCTGCACTTACAGCGAGGGAGAAGGACAAGTTACAGAGTCTGTGTCTCCCACAGTCAGATGGATGGACATCACATCATAAAGAAGTTTTTCTAAATGCTTCAGAGAGATGCCAGTCCTTTCCAAGGTCCACCCGTTCAAAAACACACAGAGTGTTCAGATTTTTACACACCATCTCAGAATGTGTGTATTATTCATGGCGGATGATATGTTGTTGTTCATCTATGAATTAAACAGCTTTGCACCTCGACCTATAGTAACTCCGGTCTTAAATCTTGTATGTTCACAGCTTCATGCTGTGGTGCTTGACTTCTTTCAGAGGGATCATACAACAAATAGAAAGAAAATCTCTGAGTTTACTGGACTGTGCATCACAGAAGGAGCCTGTTCTTATAAAACCATGACATGCTGATCTATTCCTAGAGGCACGTGGACACTTTATGCTGCTATGTATGATTCATTGCTACTATACGAAGTGTGCAAACACTAGAGCTATTAAACATCAAAAATGTAAAGGGGAAATCCATTTCATAATATTTTCACATTATGGAACTCACTTACTTTCCATTATTAATACCTAATATAAATGTTTTAATGGTGTGACCATGTGAGTCGTGACAAGGACTGCAGAGCACAGGAAGTGGACGGCCACTTCACAGCCAGTTCATTCTGTTAGCAAACAGACAGATGAGTAATGTGATTTATTTTATTTGCAGTTTGCCCAATAAACTATGTGGATTTTTTGTCAAGGTACAATAATAGAGATAATTAAGCAGTGATAGTGTCAGTAATTCCATATCTAAATAACTAATGACTTCAATAACGGTTGGGAAATTATTTGTCAATATTTTTTCAAGGAGATCTTGAGATTATTTCTAGCACTTCATGGTATTTTAGGACATGAACCATCTTAATTTTGTGGAAACGTGATTGGATGATTGGCATCTCCAAAATGAGACAGAGGATGTCATGTTTATGATGAATGGTGATGATATTTTGTTCTTCTGTTTCTGAATTCACAAGGGGTTTTCCCCAGCTGAAACTATGACTGAGACAAAGAGAGCAAAATGAATTAAAAAGACCTTTAGAAAATGGAAACTATCCTAAATTGTATTATAGTTTTAGTCAGTGAACACACTAAAGAATGGACAAATGGACAATTAAATTACTGTTTATTCAGTCTGTATCTTTGGTGTTAGCATTATCTGCTCCTGATTGGTCACCACCCAAAAATATTTTCTTTGTAGAAGCTGATTTATCTGTTGCAATAAGCTGCATCATGCATTTCAGTATCATTGACCTTGAACCACACCCAGCCAGTCATTTATTTTCTGTTGATTAGTTACGCTGTGCACGTGCTCTGCTTAGTTTTAACATCTATTAAGTGAGACTGAAGAGTTATTAAGGGATGTGGTAGGACAAAGTCTTACAATGAGAGGATCAATGAAAAAAAACATCATTTAAACTTGTCTGATTCAAGAATATGCAAATGCCAATATGCCAGTGTTGACTACCTTCTGACATTTTGTTTAACAAGTATAATTACGTTTGATGCAATTTCCTGTCAAATGTTCTTCAAAATAAAAGCTAGGACACGTGTGGCATTTGCTGATTGAAGATAAAACATCATCTGCTCTCAGCGCTGCTGGGAATGTGTTCTTACATGCCCTTTACTTTAAAGAGAAACATTAAAAGGAAGTCAATGCTTTAAAGAAGGATTGAGTGCTCGTGCAGCCTATCTCCGTCTGTGTTCGGTTTGTGTACCAGTGACAGCTCGAGCTTAAAGCTTTGGTAAGAGAACCATCTTGAATTTCAACACCTGCTGGGAAATCCTGGTCTCCTCGGAGTCTGAACTCCTTTGGCCTCAGTCAGGCTTCAGTCTGTAGATGTTACAAAGCAGCGATTTATCTGAGCCAACTGAGACTGGTTTAAACTTAATCCTGGACTGCCCTGGTGGAGTACCCTTGAAGCTTAAGTGCCTTGCTCAGTGTCACCTTGGCACAGTGTTAGTTATTCATTCACCTCAAACTAAATAGTGTTCAGTGTGCCTGTTAGAAGACAGGATGCTCCTGACACAGCTTGAGTTTTGATGGCACCATTGTGTGCACTGGAAACTAGCTGCAGCTTTATTTATGTGCAGTTAGTTAGTCTAATACACACTCTCTTTGTAGCTCTGGTGTGGTCTCCACCAGCTCCTGTGAAAATGATCTGGCTCTTTAGCTGCTAGATGCTCCACTGTCTTCGCCAGCTAGTCTCTAACTGTGCCTGCCTGCTGTTTGCTGCTGGACAGGTAGTTGATAGTGGGTTCATCAGAGCTTGTTAAGTGCAAACAGCTGCTGCTGAAAAGGTTTGATGAGAGCGTTCAGACTGAAACAAAACAATAAATGTTCATTAAAACCAAAAGTGTGAGCTTAAGGAAACGTAATACTAAATATATAGATGTGTATAATGGGAGTTTTAAAGAAAACCTGGCTGATGCTGTTTGCTATTCAAAATTATTGTAGTATATTGTAATTTAAAGCAAGTCCCAATCATTCAAACATGAGATTATTTATCAGTTACCGAGTGGTGATGGAAGGATTCATGGATACCATTTTAAAAATCGTTCTTGACAAAGCAGAACATCTTTACCTTTAAAGCAAACAGTAGTTCACAGGTTTTGATGTTGCCCTAGAATGGTTGTGTCAACACAAACCTGCAACAGGGTTTAAAGGAGAGCTGAGACAGTGCAGAGTGATGATGAGGGGGATTTCTGATCAGCACCCCGCGCACATTCCTTCAGCTCCCCAGAGACAGTACAAAACAGCACTGTCACCTACCGATGAAAAATGGAATAACAAGAAAGGCAAAACAAAAATTTAGTAAAATCACAAAATCCCTTCACACTGGGTATCTCATATCTTTGAACAAAACCTTGAGACACAAAGCAAGGAGAGGATGAGAAGCTAAGAGGAGTGAAGTCGACATGAAAGGGCAAGGAGAGGACAGAAGACGAGGACAAGATGAGCAGGAGGAGGAAAGAAAAAGAAAAGAGCACAGAGACAAGCATGTGTCAGCTTTCTGTGAACCACATGGGAACAGAAAACAAGGCCATCATCTGCACGGTGAAGTGACAGCTGGGGGATGTTTGGCTGCACTTCCAACACTTTGTCTGTTGTCGCTAAAATAGAGCAGCCGTCTAAAGCGCCCCAGCCCACCACTGAAAAGAGGATCAAGAGCTTTTGTGAAAGGAGAGCCAAGAAATGCTTCTGTTGTACCACACGCTGCTTCGTTTCTTCACCTGGCATCTCTCTGTTCAGGCATGACACAGGGACAATGGGACACTCAGAGGCTCATGTTCAGGAATTTAACCCAGCTGTTTAAAACTAGAAAACAAAGAACCACACTTCTCCATTTATTCAGGATGAAAACTTAATCAGAGATTTCAATTTCATTCAAATACAAAATGAGTTTTACTTGAACTTGAAGGACTGTCGGAGTGGCGGCCATTTTAATTCAAACTGTGGAAACTGTTTGGATTTAGCAGCAGTTACTGTAATCAGGCACTGTGTTTATAATATTTAAATCTTTTATTGATCTATTAAGTTTTTACAGTCACTACTATGTATTATCACCTTTTAATGTAATGTCTTCAACTTTCCTCAGTACTGGTCCAGTTTACAAATATTTTAACCCTGTACTCTGGAAAATGTTTTAAAAAAGATTCTAAATGTTGAAAAGTTCCAACAATATAAGAGGACACTTAATCCTTCAATATTGACTGGTCATATTCTTTATTCCACCAGTTTATTCCTTGTTTATAAAACCTGCAGGTACTGCTGGGTTCTTAAAGGTTGACTGTAAATTTGGGAAATACTGACATGAGATGACTTTGTCTAATGTGACTGACAGACGAGTCCTCCAGTCAGCAGAGGCTAAACCATCAACGTTGCTTTCTGAAAGGCCCAAGAGGAGGTTTATATTGTGTGATTATTGGTCCCTTGGTCACCCGGTGGACCTCAAACCTCGATCAGTGGATTAGAGCAGTTGCAGCCCGTAATGATCACCATCTCATCCCCACGCTGAATCAGGTCCCAGTGGAGCGAAGCAGCATTACTGGAGTATTTGACCAACATGTCCTGTGATGGGACTGTGAGGGGGGAATGAAATAAGTCCACAGTGTGTCACATAAAGGTTTGTTTAAAAAATCCACTAACAGCATGACATAAAAACAAATGATAACAGCAAAGTATAGGATGTGGTTTTTGTCCACAGTGAACAAACTAGCAACATTTACACACATGCTCCATAGATCCTGAGTCACTGCTCACATTATGTGGAGGCTTTTTGCAGTAAAAGTCAGGTTGAAATAATCACCAATAATTTGAGACTCTCACAGCTGGAGATGACCTCAGCCTTCAGTTAGTGCTCACTGAAATAATGTGTTTGGCCAGCTCTGCATTGTAATCACAAAACATAAATTATGTTTTCTTCCTGCCACAGACTGTACGTCTGTCATAAATAACAAAATGTAGAAAAAGACAGTCTAATTATTTGACTGTGTGTACGTCTCTGGTGGTGATGAAGAACAGGGAGAGACAGGAAGAGACAAACAGTTAAAAGTGCCCTGTGCAATTTGTGCCACAGTGCTGAGTGGTGTTTAATGGAGGGTCTGCAGGGTGATCGATCTGATCCTGAGGACAGGAAGAGGGAGGCAGGCCTCAGTGGTGGAGATGAGATGGAGTTGGAGAAAGGCTGCATTTATAACTCTTAGCAAAATGTGGTCTGTATGCAGATACGCTATGAGAATATTGATCAGTCTGATTATGTGTTCTACATTTTTTGCCGCGTCACTTGCACATTTGCAAAGCAGGCAGGAGCTGGAGACACCATCAATAAAAAGAAACATGGCAGGTTTAAGGTCATCTGAGGTGATACCACACAGTCACGATTTACACTCGGTGGCCACTTTATAAAAGGTACACAGGCCTCTCCAGCTCCTTGGCTGTATTTCCACATGCCAAGGACGCATTAGGCAGTAGATCCTCCCTGCTAAAACTCTAGCTGCTGGGTGATAAGAGGCAGCTGTCTACACCTTGCCCAAGTCAATACTGGAGTTAGAAGTCACAAGGACAACACAACGTGGGTAGAATTTTAGAAAGGAGGTCATAAATCCAAGCAGTCAGTTCACCCCCCGATATTATTAAAGAGATAATTTTCTGTTAATTGTTTATTTTTGCCATTTTGCTCAGCCAGAACAAGCTTCTCCTTCAAATTCAACAGGGTGACATGTCCCACCCCATCTGACTGGTTACCTGCGACAGTGACAACATTAAAAAAATTTTCATTCTCACTACACCGGGAACAAGTGTAAAGACTCTGGCACTCAGAAAACACCTGCCCTTACACTCCAAACAAATGCACACCAGTGCTTCTCTAGCATTTCCAAATGGAACATCCAGGACTGTCTCTGTGGATGAAACAGGGACAAGGCAAAGCCATTATCTGCAGAGTGGCCAAAACACAGGAACTAAAGTTATGAATAAAAAAGTAGCAGTAACAGCCTGCATTGATTGATTTGATGAAAAAAGAAAATCAGCTTACATAGTAATAAGTGTTGTGTGTAGTGTTCTCCTCATTGGCTAAGAGCCAGTTAGTCATGGTGGAAACACTTCTGTTTCTAGCTGTGATGGACTGCAGGACTTTGATTCAGTCAAGTATCCTCTATTTCTCTGCTTCAAACATTCACTTATTAATTCATCCCTGCACCATTTCACCAAGACAAATTCCTGTGATTTTACCCACACACACACACACAGAGAGAGAGAGAGAGAGAGAGAATGAGTCACCAGGCTTTTCCCTTGTTAGGTTCGCTCAGGTTAAAAATACAGAGACAAGCCTCAGGGCATGGAGGGAAAAATGGTAAAGAGGAGGGAAAAAGACATTATTATTGTATAATAAATAGTGAACCTTTAAACATGGCTATACATGAATTAAAAGGTTTATTCACTTAAAGGGCATTAAGCATTCAAATGCTTAAATAGACTTTTTAATAAAAAGAGAGAAAGTGCTTGTGCGTGAATGATATATAAATTGAATTTACGTTGAATATGGCTCTGGCTTCGTTGGTGTCCCCTAGAAACCTTATATCCACAGTTGCATTGTTTTAAACTGTTATTTCCATTTGCTCACTTATTACTCACTATAATTAAGTAAATATCTCCCTTTTTATCCATCTTATCTCCGCTGTTACATTTTCATAGGTGCAGTATTCCACTGTAAAGAGACTTTTTCCACCCATTTCCACTTGACTGAACCTGCTGGGAGTAAACTGTATACTATAGACTGCACTGGAATTATAATTATAAAATTTCAGACTTTGTAACCTCTGTGAGTTAGGGGACAAAGTACTTATCATCATCTGAATCAGAAAAAGTTCAGTGAGCAGCAGCAGGCAGATCACCACAGTCAACTGGATTTGTTTTCTTAGGACCAGTCAGTTCATCCACTAGTAGTCAAGACATTTTCAGTCTGGACCATGGTGGACTGACCAACCGTCACTGCCATCCCTAGAGTCATTCTGCTCCCACACACACATAACTTATAATTTCAAGGCAGTGCTGATATTATAGATTATTAATGGTTTCCTTATTGATTGGTGAGAACCTTTATTACACTGAGTTGTTTCTCCGCTCAGTGAAACCTGCAGGTAGTGCTGACCGTAGTGTTTGTGTGTAATAAAGATGTGAAATATTGATTGAGCTGACAGACCAATCGGCCAGTCAGGTGAAGTTTTACTGGCAGCGTTGGTCACACTGGTCTGTAACAGGCCCCTAGAGGAGACATGAACTGAGCGATGATTGGTCCTTTGGGGATCCACTGGATCAGTTCCACATGATGAAGCATCAGATCAAAGGACTACTGTCCATCATGATCACAGTCATTACTGCCACAGTAGCTGCAGTCCCAGTGGAGGTGAAAGGCACTGTGTTAACCTTTGACCTCTTCAGAATGTGGTTTACTTTCAGCAGTATGGCGACTATCAGCATCTAAATCCTCAGAACAGCATCAGATATAGAGGTTCTTCAACACATGCATTAAGAAATCAGGATAATATTTCCTTCCTTTGTACTGTAACGCTGAGAAAAAAACATTAAACAGAGAAGACAGTGTGTTAACATCCTGACATAAGAGAACAGGGAGAGCAGCAGCTAATATTAATGTGGCTAAATGATGGTTATAAGGATTCATTAGATTTTTATGTGAGCTTAGCAACAGTCACTGGCTTGTGATAACAAGGTCAAATTAAATTATGGACCAGCCTTTTAATTCTGACAGTGAAAGTTGTTAAACTTTTTTTTTTCCTCTGTGACAACCTTTGAATGCCCTCTAAAAATGTCAAAGAGCTCTTAATCGCTACCGGCTAGAACACACACACACATAACTCTGGTGTAAAACTGCTTCACTGTCTTTCTTCTTCAGTGTCTCATATACAGAGAGAGACACTGTGATAGTTTTACTGTCTTCTGTCACTTGTTTTGTAGGCTGCTAGTCAAGTTATATCCTGAAAAAAAAGCAAGCACACACATAAAGTTGAGCTTTATCATACACACACTTAACATCAAAGAAAATCATGTACAAAAATCAATATTCAAATTATGATCCAGTTGCTGCTTCACTCAGCAGCTTCAGGCAGTGACCTGATGACCTAAAGTAAGTCTACTTCTTCTCAATAATGCTTTTAAACTTAACTTTACAAAATAGTTTAAAATGCAAAGGCAGTAAATAAACTAATGTTACGAATGCCTGAAACTGTTCATGTAATCATCATCATCATCCTTTTATTGTATTTATTAGACATTTGTGTGAAATCTGGTCTTAATTAGTGAATGAATTCTTCCTCAAAAACTTGTTTTGAGGTCGCAGTGGCCTTGACTTTTGAACACCAAATTCCCCATGTGCCAAATTTGAAGAAATAACCTCAAGGCGTTACGTAGGCATCACATTACTGAGAATGAAACGGATGGACAGACAACCTAATGTCGGTACATTCTTTTCTGATCCGATGTTTTTATTTGATTTTAAGTCCTGTGCATGACCACGCTGTGTCCCTACCTGCAAGCTAGAAGATTGATTGACACCGCTGTATTCCCAGGATAGACCCTGAGGTGGCACCTAAATGTTGAATTATGCATGCTGTCAGTCTCCTACAAAATCTGTGTGTCCAAAAAGCAGGATTTTCAGGAATGCTGTGTATTACAGGTTTACTTTTCCTTACTTTTTATAGACCTAAACATAAGTGGATTTAGTTTGGTCCTAAGGTGATGACAGGTTTCCTTCATATGTCGGTGACAGTCTGTTGTCAGTGCAGGATTTCTGGGTGTGTTAACCGAACCCCTATAATCACAAGATTGGATGTGCAAAAAAATCCTGCTGACAGTCAGTCAGCAGAGACAGAATTAGGCACCATAGTACAACAAGCACAGGATCAGCAGCAGCAACATCAACTCCACACACAGCTCAGTGGTCAAAAGGCAGGGAACACTGGTTCTGTGAGGGTGATATACAGGCCCACTGACGAGGAAGTGAAGATCAGCTAATGGTTCTCAGGTGGAGTTTCAGGTGAGGGTGTTCCAGGCTCTTAATGAGGGGATGAGAAGGGCGGGCGTGGCAAACATGAAACACACTGGGAAACAACTTTTTCCAACACAACAGGGAAATTAGTGGACATAGCAATGTCCAATATATTTTTTCTTATCTTGACAGTAAAACCTTGTGTAATCCAAACTTGGAGATGAATTCTGTCACCATGGGGGCCCCTCCTTTCTCTGAGTCAGACAAAGGTGTCAACCAGCAGCTTAAAATCTTAAATTCTTGCTTTAATCTAATCTAAAAGTTTGGTCTGATGAGGCTGTTTCCCTCCCTGACACAATCAAAAGGATTCACGGTGTTGTGATGTTTGCTGTGCAGCAGGGTATCAGATATATAGCTGTGGTGTGGTAGTGGACCAAATAACTTTTTCATGGCATCTATCAGCCTGTAGTCAAACCTTTATTGCAGCCTGAACGGCCTCATTAACCTTGGCCTGCCCAGGCGCTCTGTATTAACATGGAGATTTAATTAACTGTCAAACTTTACTGTAGGAGACGTCTCGACTTCATTGTGTGTGTGAGAAAGAGAGGGAGCGATAAATGTGTGTGTTAGCTGTTTATTACCAAGCTTGTTAGATAAGGCAGTGGGTGTACACCTGTCTGTTTCTACCTGTGGTGTGTGTTTGTGTGTGTTCATGTACCAGAATATTATGGTACATCTGAGAGCAGTTATCAGGATGCTGAACATGTCATCATCTCTTCATTAAAACATTCAGGAAAAAGCTCTTTTCCTCATACAGTATCTATCTCTCCTCCATTTCCACCTGTCTCCATTCCCCTCTTGTTTATCTTCTCATATCCTCACTTGTCAGCATTTTCTTTATTTCCTCATATTCTCTCTCGTCTCTGTTCATTCTGTAAACTGCCTGTACCTCATTTCATGTCCTGATGTTCTCTCCAAATCTTTAGCTGCTCAGGGTAACCCTCAGGCCAAAAGGAAACAGTTGCTATTATTGAAGTTTAATAATTTTTGGTTTTCTCATTGCCTTATTAACCAGAGACAGAGACCCATTTATTTATACTCTTATACAAATGCACCAACAAAACAAGAGGTTCTTTCCTATTCTCAGGAATCCATGTAACAGGACATCTTTAATTATGCTGTATTCATTGTCAGTGAAATAAATCCTCTTCATTTAATCCAGTGCATGGCCCTGGAAACATCTCCAGCCAGTGGCTTGGCCAAGCCTTACTATTAAAGGGAAATTTCACCCAAATGAGAAAAATACATCGTCTCATTTGATGAGAGAAAGGTGGTTTCTTTCTCAGAGACAGATTTCTCAGCTCTCTCATCTCTCTTTTACCACCATTGTGTTCATGTCTGGCACATGCTTGACTTGTTGCTAATATCTAAAGTGATAATTGGATACTGTTTCATGGCTGAATCAGTCTTGGGCATATTTCCTCTTGTGGACTGAGATTGGTTTGGGGAGTTTGTACATGCTATGTAGCTGATTATTTCAGGAATACTTCCTCAGGATCCTGTTAGTATCCTGCCACATGTTTAACTGAGAGCAGCCAAGATATTGTTTGAGCTATTTCTCTGATGAGAGGAGCTTTGCTAGCATTCACAGGAAATTGTAACATGATTGTTGCATATTCAGGATGGTGGTTATCACTGATTCTGTTGTTTTTGGGGTGGGGGGGTTACGTGCTCCCTACTAATACTTATTAAGTAGGGAACAATCATTTTCTTTGGGGGATTAGCTCTCTGAGCAGAATCCACGGCACTGCTTGGATTAATTGACAGCTCCCTCAAACTGCACAGGCTTTCATCCACATCTTAACCATATAACCATTTGCTATAAATGGTTACCTCATTGACAAAAGTGTCTCTGACTGAAATGTAATTTCAGTCTAGAAATACTGAGTTAGTTGGCAATTGAAAACTACTACTGAAGAGAAACAATAGCAGATGTCAGTGTTATTATAGTAGAGTGTGGTGTTATTTGGAGGATTTGGCTCATGCTGCATTGCACACAAAGCCAACTTTTTAAACTGAGAACATTGAGTGGCAACTTGTTATTGGATTTCTGCCACTGACTTTCTCCAACACTGGAAAGAGAGAACCACATGCACTAATGCCATCCCGCTGCATATTTAAGGCCTGTCTACCCTGAGGATACTGGCCAATGCTATGTTTCACACTGAGAGACTGGGAGCAGTTCTGCCATTTCACAACCCAGCCTGAGCTGAATAATGCTGAAATTAACTGCCTTCATTATTCTCTGCATTTGCTTGGTTTTTGACTTTGTAAAGGAGCTGCTGTCTTTGTCATTTTTGCAAAATGTCAATATATTAGACATACAAATGTTTAAATTAGCATTTATCCTCAGAAAAGGTTTTCTACTGAAGCCATGAATGTTCTCACCACAGCAGGGACAGCTTGGTCCACAGTCAGAAAGACTGTTTCTGCTCCTTCAATGAAGTATTCAATCTTTTAAAATCTTTCAGAATTTATACATAAGCATACTGTAGTCTGTACAGATGCTTTGTTCTGCTGTGAGAGGGGTGTATTGATGCCAAAAGTTTTTTTCACTGCACTGAGTTTTATGACATTCAGCTGATGTTATTAGATTAAAAGCAAATGGTAAATTAAAGTTTGTTTGGATGCGATCCAGAATGAGGCTTTTAGTAAATGAGCCACGTTGACTGCCAGAGTCCAAAAGACACACAAGAATACTTTGAAGACCAAGAGCACAGTTAAAAATACCATAATGGAATATACAGGAGACAGGACAGTGTGAGAGCTTTTGAACAAATGTTATTGATCAAACTCTTTGCAAGAATTTTTTGGAGGAGAAACTACAATAGTTTCTGGATAAAAACATGAAGACTGCTCTGAAAAAGCTTTGTAATTTGTATTCTTCCCCATTCCTGCTTGCTTTCATTTTCCTCTGCACTTTCCTCACATCTCAAGTGAACTTAAAGAGTGAAGGAGTACAGTGCACTATGATAGTCCAGATGCACAGAGATAAAATGGTGGGTGATTTTGTTCAAACTGTTGGAGGGAGAGGAGATGCAGTTTGGCGATATTTGAAGCCAACAAACAGACCTGCTTGCAATCATATCTCACAATGTGGATCTAAAAATCAAGACACTGAACACCATCCCTGAACGAAGACAGGAATTACAATTGCTCCCGATTCCCATTTCCACATTTATTCCAGGCTAGAACTGCACAAACCTTTTGCCTGTTGTTATAGCCACTGTCTCAGTTTAGGAGATCATACAGTCGCCATGATTTGACTCTTTAGAAATAAAGGAAACCTGAAATATTCACGTGTAAGACAGGTCCCTCGAGTGGAAATATTTTTGCTGCTGGTCAAAAATGTTAAATACATTGATCATCAAGGCAAAGTGAAATTATAAAACACACAGAGTCATAAAAATCTATCTATATTTGACCATTAGTAAGATATGAGTAACAGCTTGGTAATGTATGATGGTTATTAGTCATGGATGAGGTAACAGAGCATAAAACACACACACACACACACACACACACACTTCCAAAAAGATCTATTAATAGTCTGGGCTGTTACCAAGAGGATGAGAAAACAGAGTTATTAATATTCAGGGTCTCGCTGTAATTTCCTCTCTAATCAAAAGGAGGAATCTGCTTCTGAATCTGAATCACCACTGGCCTGTACAACACACACACACACACACAGATTCATGCATAGAGACAAACAGGCATGTGCATATACACACAAACCCACATACACAAGTACAAACACGTACGTGTGCTTGAATACAAATACACAGCAGGTTTGGTTTTGATGCTCCAGGTACTAAAAACAGGTGAGATGTGAAGCACTGCTGCTCTCTGAGCACTTTTCAGTCCTCACTGTGGGTGCTGGACTTCAAAATTCACTGATAACTATCAAACTCACATCCTCAGAACTTCCAAGCAGTGCTCTGACACAGAGTTATTTGGTCAAAGACAACTGAGGTTCATTTCTTAGAGTCCTAAAGTCTTTCATTTTGGAGTTCACAAAGGATTGACCCATGACCTCAAGACGTCAGAGTCTTCTAACACCCTGAGCTGTTTGTTCAGACACTTCTGAGCTTTGTTTCTGAGAACGTTTGAGTCCTAGGACTTCAAAATTCAGTGTGCATAACAAGGATCAAACCCGCATCCTCAGAACTTCCAACACACTCTAACACACTGAGCTTGTTATGTAAAAAGACACTTGACCAATATTCGTTAGAGCCTTTGAGTGTTAGCCTTCAAAAATGTAGCTTCAGAGGATTGAACCCAAGACTGAGCCAAACTTAGGACTCATCCTCGAAGACCCAGTGCTATGAGAGGTTAGACATAATTATAACATGATTTAAAGGCATGACCAACAGTGTAGCTCACTGGTTCACTGTTGGTGAGTATATAATGATGATCCACTGTTAGATAGGTGTTCAAACACACACACATACATACACACACACACACACACACAGGTCCTTGCATTTCAATTACATTACACACTGGTGGCTAATTGCAGGAACGATGGTTTCTATAATGACTTCTCAGGGAAACGCGGCGTGCAAAAAAATTTCGAGCTGCCCTACACACCTATTTCAAGCATACACACAAAACAGGACTTGTATCCGTATGCAAAAAAAGCAGCAACAGCAGCAACATCACACACGCTCCAACACATACAAACACACCAACATGCACATTTTCAGTCGTCACAGTTCAGCTGAAGGGCTTCAGGATGGAGCAGGCAAGGCTGTAAATGTTGTCGTCTTGGTTTATGGTTATTAAAATGCCTGGAAATGACTGTAATGAAATAGTTGTGGATTAAAGTTTGGAGCGTTATGCAGGAAGGAAGCATGACCGCTCTTTCATAATGGAACAAGGCCCAGAAGGCTCAGCAGATTATTGGTTTTTATTTGGAGTTCTAAATTAACAGCAGAACAGCATGGTGGGTTTTGCCACAATCGTGTTTATCCCACTGATGTTTTGTAGCTTTGGTAATTATAGTTAAAGGGTAAGTTATGGAGTTAATTGTTTTGCACCAGTGGTGAGGAACGGGGCTATTGGTAGGGCATTCTTTACTTCTTCATGTCGCTCTTTTTCTGCCTGAAGAGTTTGATTTGAAGAGAAATCTGCAGCTCAGAGCCTCAATATTCTGTTGTTTACCTTCTCCTGACTTGAAATGACAGGTTTATAAGTAAAGCTTTGAGCTTCACCACAAATACAGAAATATATGAGAGTCAGAGATGGTAAGAATTCTCTCCTCAATTTAGGATATCATGGATGAGAAGGTCGGGGTGAACACAAGGAGAAAACATGACAAAAAGCCAAACCAAAGTGGTGTTTTTCACAGTTAGCTAGTTATAAACCTGTCCAGTATGGTGCAGGGAAAGTACACTGGGTCAGTTTGATGTTAAGCTTTATACTGCAGGATGAAATTAACCCAAATTACAATTTTACCTCACACACCCCGGCATTCTTCCGATTACTATTCCAGCCTTAAAAGCTGAATGTCAGACGAATGTAACTGTAAAGGCAGCAGCAGTGAGCGAGGCAGACAGGCTCGTCTACTACAATGAGACCTCACCGTGCATATACGAAAGCTTGAAAAGTTGCTTTCCCTCTCATTCCCAGTGATTTTTCGGACACGTGAAAGATCTGAGATGAATCTTTTCTCTGCTCCTCATACTGAGTCATTTCCTGTCCACCCGCCGCAGCCCCCTCAGCACAGCCAGAGGGGAGGTGATGGAGCTCAGAGAATGTAAATGAGAAGAGTGCACATAAGTAATTTAGGTGAAATTTTCTCTTTGATGCACCTTGATGTTAGGTATAGGAGTATAGATGTGACGGATGACACAACCTCAGAACAAAATGAATGATGCCAGCTCGTATTTACCCTATAAGAAGATCTAATGAAACAGTTTAAATCTGATTTCAATATATTGCAGAATATACCCATTAATTGTTGTTCCATATCTTGTACATCAAAAAAGAAAGTAAAGTTAAGAAATGTACCCTCTGTATTTGTAGAGCCTGCTTCTCCCTGCTCCTCCTAAAGCAGAAAAATCTTTTACAATCTTTTCACTTCTGCAACGTTTCCCATTCATGATGTTGGTGTGTGTAACGGAGAACAACATCTGATAACATACACAAACCTCTTTTTGGATTATCCCATTTCCATTACAAGTTGTGCCTCACAGCATTTGTTGGTTGCAGACCTCAGTCATAATCCAAGTGCATCAGACTCTGAGACTGTTTCACTACAAGATCTGCACAAACCTTAGATCTCAGAAAACCCATCTCTATATAAACAACTGAATTTCATATACTGGGATGTTTGTGCATCTTAATATTAAGGTGTGATGCCTCTGATGATTATGATAGTAGTAATAACTTACGTTAGGATAACATAGCATGTAGCCTGCTGCCCCTTTAGCTCCCAAGAACTAAACAAACCACTTTGCGTTTGGAAATATATTCCACATATCCATATCCGTTGACTGGATCTGTTCTTGAGTATAACTAATTACTTGTGAGGCTTAAGTGAAACTGGATTTCCATCGTCCCATGGTCTGTTTTTCCCTCGGTCTTTCTTTTCTTTTTAGACTTAAAATTGCTGTAAAATAAATACACTTCCGAGAAATAGTTGATAAGTTTCCCTTGATCGATGTGTTTGAGAAGTAGAAGTCATTGGGTCAGAAATAATCGTATCTGTGCCTCTGACTCACTCTTCAATCTCTACTACTTTCTGATTCCCCCTCAGTCTCACTGACTCTTAGTTCAACTTTTGGGTTTGTTCTGATTTGCATCTCATAAATATACACTAGTGAATCAGCACTGCTACTGCACAAAGACACACACACGTCATCAAGTGGTGGGATCTCAGCCAGACCATTGAGTTAACTTCTATGAATAATTAAGGCACTACGATATTTTATTTTGGTCGACTCTCGGGGGAAATCAATGGATTGGATGATTCTCCCTCTCACAGTGGAACTCAACTCTTTCTTTTCCACTCAAACCCGTCTCTCACACAGCTGAGCTCAGCTCTGCCTTTTTTGTCTCAAAGCCACATAGGCCTGAGGTTAGTTGGAGTTTAGTCATTAATTTGAAAATGTTGCTTTCCATCATATTTTCACTTCTTCTTTCCTTCTGTATTTGTAGTCTCTGACTCTCTTATTTCCCAGTATCTAATCAGTTTTGCTTTACCACCATGAAGGCATTGAAATCACTGAGAAATGTCAGCGTGCTTTACGTGTGTTGAGGGGTTGGTTTGAACAAATCCCAATCCACAAGTTGCCCCCTGCTCCCAGCAACTTGGAGCTGCCGCTGTATCTGGACCTGGAAGTTCAATCTTCCCTGTATTAGGTATAACTCAAACCAAGTATGTAATGACTGTATCCATTAATTAATGTTGTCACAAGTTAACTATACACACTGTCAAACTGTTCAGGCTACTGTTCCCTCTGAGTAAGAAATGTAACATGTTAGCATCTTTTAATGTGTTATTTTCTTCTATTATCAGCTGCAGAGTTGCCAGAGGGGAGCATTTTCGCAGGAGGCAACATTTCACATCACACCAGCACAAATCTAACCCTGCTACCTCGAATTTCTTTATAGCTGAGCCAGTCATTTCGATAACACTGCCAGGTCTTCTGTGTATGTAAATATGTCACCAACTGTTTACCACAGGGGCCAAGCTTTTCATATTAGCACTGATACGGTACTCAGCGTTCTTTATAGCAGTGCCAACTGCTGCCTAGAACAGAGCCGGCATGTCGGAGTCTGTGTAAATCTTATCACTGTCTGCCGTAGGGCCAAATGCAACATATTAGCATTGATGCTTTACAATAACAGCATTCATGGCTGTGGTGGTTTCTAAATACTACAAATCAGAGACCAGAGGGAGCGTGACAGAGCGGGAGGTAAGAGGAACACAAGAGGAACAAGGAAATTAGAAAATTAGAAAACAGAGCAAGACAGAAAGAGGAGAAAGATGTAGAGAGAAAATGGAGAATGGAGGACATAATGTTGAAGATAAAAATGGAAATATTTTTTTAAAAAAAGGGAAATGAAAAGAGGTATTGAGTCAAACAGAGAGGGAGGTGGAGCTGCACATCTCTTGGCTCTAACTACTGTCCAGAGAGGCCAAGTTTTCCCATTAACACTCACAAAATAACAGCTTAGCCCATCATTCTGTCTTCACTCAGTGCCAAACAGCAGCATTACTGCTGACAGACCACTGTGAATATAACAGTATCCATCATAATAATAGGGCCAGGTGGTAAAGGCTAATATTTTTGGCCTGGAAAAATTGGGCCTCCTTCAAGCTGCCCACTGCTGTTATTACAAAGACTGATGCCTGCTATTGTCCTACATGTTATTTAAAATGTGTCACCATTCTGGCACCAGGTTCAACCTTTTGCAACCCAAAAGAATTTAATTGAATTATGCACAAAGTTAATTTCTTTAGGAATAGTTTTTGGGATTGGTTATGGTTATGCTACCATTCAGACATGAGAGTGGTGTCAGCCGTCTTATCTAATGCTCAGCAAGAAAGCAAATGTATTTCCAAAAATGTTGACCTATTCCTTAAATTATAATGAAGGAGCTCACATTTTAGTCAATCTGATTCACTTGTGATGCGGTGAGGCTGTTGTCCTTAATTGGTTGGTGAGGATTTGGTGTTAACACCACAGGATACACAGTGAAACTGGGCCAGTAAATTAGAAAAAGACAGAAAAACAACTTTCAAAGAAAGTGAGAAACATATTGCAAAACGTTAAGCTCCAGTGGGTTCACTCAAACAGCAGAACTATATTACTGTGTGCTGACTTTTGGCTCTCCTAACCAGCCCCAGCCCAGCTCAGCTAACAGCCTACAGAGCCTCGAGCTCTCAGGCTGACATGTGCTTTGCTGTCACTGTGCCAAACACTGTCTCACTGAGTTCATGTTTAGCTCTACTGTCCAATTTGGTGCCAAGTTCTGACTGCTAACCTGGGGAAGCTAGGCTTTCTGCATCACAAAGGAAAAACATCTGACAGATGGGGAGCGTTGTATCAGGTAAAGTGGGAATATCAAATAATGGTTATGTGGCGTGCTACCACCTGGGTGCCCTCATAACAAAATGTTAGTCTGCATTGTGGATTTTGAAGTTCCTGATGTTTTTCTCCCCATAAATGATCAAACAGAGGTTTGATGTCTTGCTCAAGGACACTTGGTTGTTACAGAGACTTGACACCACTTGAGATCTGCTGGGTACAGGAACGTCTCTTTACCCACTACCCTGCCCTCCATGTTTCATGTTAGAACTCAACTCTGAAACAGCATCAGCCATTAGAAATAAAATGCTTACAACTGCTTACAAATGACTGCTGGAAAAACATTTCAACATGTTGCTTGGTTTTCCCTGGTTCTTCTCCCGGTGAATAAACAAGGAGAAGAGGCAGCCTAACCAGGTGCTGAACAAACTCAACTGACTCTGAAGAGAAGCTCTCCTCCAAGCTCCTCTTGAAAGTCTAAGCTTCTCAGCTTTGTCCCTAAGGCAATATGTCCTGCAAAAGAATCTCATTCCATCTGCTTTCATTACCCTGTGCTCATGAACACAGGTGCCTCATTTATATGTCACTTCTGTCTGAGGGAAACACCGACAGGGACTGCAGATGGAGAGTAACTAGCTGCTAAATCTAAAGTGTACCTGGCAAAGTTATGTATTGAAGATATATTTAGCAGCTTCCCACTTCACATATACACTCATTATTTATATAGTGAATCCTCTTTGTAGAGACGTTTGAATAATAGATCCAACATGTTGTCCGGCATTGATGCTGATGCCTGCCAGGTGAGGTCTTGTAGGGGGGAGGGTGATCCAAGTTAGGAGTCAGGCAACAAAGACAGGAGCTCGAGGACCCCTGGTTGCCACAGAGGAGATCAAATCAGACAGCAGTCCCAGCACAGCACAGCAAGAGCTGGGATTACATGCAGATACTGGAAGGGGAGTGATGGATGAAAGGGAGGGACAGAAATGTATAGACAGATAAATCCTTAATGAATGGTTAAAGTGGGTTGTCACTACAGTAGACAGATGAATAGATCAGTTAACAAAAAGATGTAGAAAACAAAATGTCCAACTCAATAGACTGTTTAGATGGTCACAAATTGCACCAATCATTTGACAATAGTTTCATTTATGATTTCCATGAGGGTTGCACTGGGGTTGTCGCATTTTGCTTTTGTCAATGCACCGACCTTTGCACCTCTGAAGCATAAAAACTTCTACTTCAAATATCTTTTTAAAAAATATATTCAATTTTTTTGGCATTTCCACTCTGGTTCTTATATGTGCAAATTGAAAATGCACACAATGTTGTTTGTTTGTGAGGAAGTCATTTGAAACCTTGAATGGCCAAAATAATGTTTGACAGATTTTATTACACACTGAAACCTGGAGTAAAAAAAAACACTGTGTTCAGAGGAGAACAATGTATTCATTAAAACAATGCAAATGCCATCATCTAGTTGGCAAAACATTTCAAATGCTCAATTAATTTTCATGTCCTCTTGAGTATGCCTGCATAACAATATTTGATGGTAACATGCAGTATCTGTTTGAGTGAGAGCTCTTTTTAATGTGTTATTTTCAATATGACCCTGGAGCCTCTGCTAAAGACAGGCGCTGCTGATTTTCAGCTTTGAAATATGTCATCGGTAATGTCAACCTGCAGTTAATATTCTGTTAAGGCCACGTCTGCCTCCTCTGTGACCACAAGTTGAATACTTAATGACTGCGCTCACACACACATACTTGTACACCTATCTTTGTAGGGTCCCGTCATTGACATAATGCATTACCCAGCCCTTTATCCTAACCTTAACCACACATCACAACTGAAAGGCCAAACCCTAAAACCAAGTCTTAGCCTTCAGACAGCCATTTAAACTGGGGTCAGTTCCCAGACCCCACAAATATATTAAAACAAGCCTCCACACACACACACACACAGATGCAATAATACATAGAAGGAAACACTGATTCACTCGAACATGCACGCACATACCACACACTTTTGAATGTTTGTATGGAGTCAGATATGCAAAGACAGAGTCACACTTTGAGATAGTCGTACACTTTGATCCAAACAGATATACACACACACACGTGCACACACAGCTAGAAAATCACATGTTGCATGCTAGAGGTCAGAGTAGCTGAGGTGTAAATGCAGCCTCACACTCTAAGGAAGACCTTTCTCTGATACCACCCTGAATAATCTATCCAGCAGAGGCCAGGGGAAAGAGTGTGTGCGCTTGTGTGTATATATATGTGCATGTGTATATTTGTGCCTCAGTGGGCAGGTGGGTGAGTCCCACAGTCTATCCATGATTCATGGACTGTATCCTGACCTGCAACAGGACAGAGAGAAGGAGAAAAAGACTGATGTTCATAGGAACCATTCACACTCTGTCTGTGGTAGAGCCATTATGGATACAATGGCCAATTTGAAATATTTCCACCTAATGACCTCCAGTTTCCTGGTTGGATGTCCACACCACATCTACAGGGAGGATGTTTAACCACTAACTGTCTCCAGAGCAGCTGTTCTCTGACCACCTCTTGATCTTTAGCCTCACCCCTGTCCATAAGGCTGAGTCACTGACACTATACGTGGGTTGGGACACACCCAGAACAATGTTTTTCCTGGAAATTATGTTTGGTGAGCGCCATCGTGTTAAATGTGAGGAGACACGTCTTTCTGTATAACGCGCGCGCGCGCGCGCGCGCGCGCGCGAGTGCGCGCGCGCGCGCGCGCGCGCGCGCGCGCGCGCGCGCGCGCGCGCGCGCGCGCGCGCGCGCGCGCGCGGCGCGCGCGCGTGCGCGCGCGCGCGCGCGCGCGCGCGCGCGCGCGCGCGCGCGTGCGCGCGCGCGCGCGCGCGCGCGAGCGCGCGCGCGCGCGCGCGCGCGCGCGCGCGCGCGCGCGCGCGCGCGCGCGCGCGCGCGCGCGCGCGCGCGCGCGCGCGCGCGCGCGCGCAGCGCGCGGCGCGCGCGCGCGCGCGCGCGCGCGCGCGCGCGCGCGCGCGCGCGCGCGCGCGCGCGCGCGCGCGCGCGCGCGCGCGCGCGCGCGCGCGCGCGCGCGCGCGCGCGCGCGCGCGCGCGCGCGCGGAAGCGCGCGCGCGCGCGCGCGCGCGCGCGCGCGCGCGCGCGCGCGCGCGCGGCGCGCGCGCGCGCGCGCGCGCGCGCGCGCGCGCGCGCGCGCGCGCGCGCGCGTGCGCGCGCGCGCGCGCGCGCGCGCGCGTGCGCGCGCGCGCGCGTGCGTGCGCGCGCGCGCGCGCGCGCGCGCGCGCGCGCGCGCGCGCGCGGCGCGCGCGCGCGCGCGCGCGCGCGCGCGCGCGCGCGCGCGCGCGCGCGCGCGCGAAAGCGCGCGCGCGCGCGCGCGCGCGCGCGCGCGCGCGCGCGCGCGCGCGCGCGCGCGCGCGCGCGCGCGCGCGCGCGCGCGCGCGCGCGCGAAGGAAGCGCGCGCGCGCGCGCGCGCGGACACACACAGAACCTCCTGGTGCAGAGACTGCCTGAATACCAGATCCAATGCTGTCCCAAGTACTAGATGCTGATGCCCATGGTAAGGAGGTCCCAGTGGGGAGTGATCCAAGGTTGTATACACACATATAGAGAGTCAGCAACAAAGACAGGAGCCTATAATCCCTGGCTGTCACAGAGGAGACTAAATCAGACAGCAGTCCCAGCACAGCACAGCAAGAGCTGGATTACATGCAGATACTGGAAGGAGTGATGGAGAAAGGAGGGACAGAAATGTATAGACAGATAAACTTAAATGAATGGTTAAAGTGGTTGTCACTACAGTAGACAGATGGAATAGACTGAAGTTGGGTCAGCATGTAGAAACAAAATGTCCAACCTAATAGACCCTGTTTAGATGTATTTCAAATTGCAATTCAAATCATTTGACAATAGTTTCATTTATGATTTCCATGAGGGTTGCACTGGGTTGCTCTTGTTTTTGCTCAATGCAATCGAATTTTGCACCCTCTGAAGCATAAAAACTTCTACTAAAATATCTTTTAAAAATATATTCAATTTTGGTACCTAATTTGGTTCTTATATGTGCAACGGAAAATGCACACAATGTTGTTTGTTTGTGAGGGAAGTCACTGAAACCCTTTGACGGCCAAAATAATGTTTTGACAGATCTATTACACACCAAACCTGAGTAAAAAACAATTGAGGAGTAAACAATGTATTCAATATTAAAACAATGCAATGCCCATGCCATCATCTAGCTAAGAAAACATTTCAAAATGCCCAATTAATTTTCATGTCCTCTCAGCATGCCTGTAACAATATTCTGATGGCAAATAGCAGTATCCGTTTGAGTGAGCCTTTTAATGTGTTATTTCAATATGACCCTGGAGCCTCTTCAAGCAAAGACAGGCGCTGTTGATTTTCATTAAATATGTCACTGCAATGTCAACCCGCAGTTAATATTCTGTTTAAGGCCACGGCCTGCCTCCCTCTGTGACCACAAGTTGAATACTTAATGACTTCTGGGCGCTCAATAATAATACCAATATATCTTGTAGTCCGCGCTATTACATGCATTACCCAGCCCTTTATCCCAACTCCTTGAATTAGACATCGTCCGAAAAGGCCAAACCCTAAAACCAAGTCTTAGCCTTCAGACAAATATTTAAACTGGGGCCAGTTCCCAGACCCACAAATATATTAAACAAGCCTCCACACACACACACACACAGATGTATTAAATACATGGAAGGAAATACTGATACTCGAACATGTACGCACATACTAATACACTTTGAATGTTTAAAGGAGATATGCAAAAGACAGAGTCACACTTGAGATAGTTTTGATCCTAAAGACACACATGAAGGTACACACAGCTAAAATCACATGCTGGGCAGGCCGTAGCTGAGGTAAATGCAGCCTCCACACCTCTATGAAGACCTTCTCTCAGATACCACCCTGAATACCCCATTTCCAGCAGAGGCCAGGGAAGAGTGTGCGCTTGTGTGTACATATGCAGGTATATTTACCAGCTCTTAAAGGGGTGAAAAATCCTAGTGTGCCCATATCCATGATTCATGCACTGTATCCTGAATTCAAACAGGACAGAGAGGAGAAGACTGATGTCTGGGAAACCATTCACACCTGTCTGTGGCAGAGCCAATATGGATACAATGGCCAATGGAAGCCACGACCCTGCCTCAGCTGGATGTCCACACTACCTACAGGGAGGATGCTTAACCACCTGTCTCCAGAGCATTATGCCTCCGACCACCTCTGATCTCTTAGCTCCCTGTCCACAGTCACTGACACTATACGTGTGGGTTGAAGATACACCAGAATGTTGTTTTTTCCTGGAAATTATGCCTGTAAGAAAGCGATCAGTTAACAGAGGACACAATGACTGTATTCACATGGTGTTACCAAGAAATACTAAAAACAGTTAAATGACATTAATGTTGCTGGGTCAGCAAGTTTTCAGTCCATCTGTAGTCATTTCTTTTTAAAGCTAGTCCATTCCAAAGTCTAACCCACAGACGTTTCCTCGCCTCTCCTCGCCTTGCTGCCGGAGGATAAACCCTAAATGGGCTGAGCCCCCACCGTGTCTTACAAGGGACCATCTGCTGGCCAGAAGAATTGCTCACAGTCACATGCAATGTCACAGTGTATGTATACATCCCATCTACAGTTTCGTGAAGATTTGATTCCCCAGCAGGTGCTAAAAGAAGTGAGGGTGTGTGTCCACCGAGTCTGTCTATGAAGGACAGGGAAGTCACAACTTATTAATGTGATTTGGTCATGTTTATAAAAGCTGATCTGTTTGTGGGCCGTTTAGTGTGCAGGAAGGTTTTACTAGGAGGTTGCTCATGCTGTACATGTAGGTTACTCTGCTTTGAGGTGACCTCAAAATCATGACTTTTGTGATGACCCAGCTTAAACTAATATCAATCTGATACCAAAAGAGACTTGTGTTGGACTTTACTTTAAACCCATCACTGGACTTCAGACTCTGAATCTTTATTTCCAATGAAGTGGATAAATAGTTTAGGTTTGTTGTTCAATTATAGAGTCATTCAAAGACAAACAAAATCAAATGGCCTTGCATGGAGATTTAATATCGCCGTCAGAGCAGAGAGGGAGACAAAAAGTAACGATCCATGACCCACAGGAGACGAGCCTGTGTTTTCAGATAATTGCTGGGTAGCCAATAATTTAATATTACTATAACTTTAAGAAAAGCACCCCAGCTGCCACCATCAGCCCTATTGTTCCTGGATTACTCCTGATGGATGATCCTCATCTCTGCACCTTCTCACATAAAGATTGGTCAACTAAACAAACAAAGAGGATTTCACTCTGTGGCCCTGATTTGTCTGTATCTGCTCCCTGCTCCTGGATGCAGGCCAGAGGAAAAGTCCAAATCCAGCTCTTTGGGTGGGTGGTTGGACCCCGCCAAGAGACAGCCATTCCACCAAACAAAGTCCTCTTCAGGTGTTACCAAGCTAAAATGGTCAGACAGGTGTGAGGAGAGCCAGCATTGCTTACGAGGATCCCAACGTGTTCTGTTTTAATGAAACCCCTCAATATTCTCACCCATCCATGATGCCACTGCTGCCCAGCTGTTGAGGTGTCCTTGAGCAAACACCAAACCTCCCCAGAGGCAGAGAGGTTGGTGCTGGCGAGATGGATTGAGGGATACAGAGAGCGAAAAGATTTCAGAGCGCCCGCTGTCTGAGTTACCAATTCTCAATACCTTTAGCCTAACCCAACCCGGCTGTGTGTGGCCTCAGTGTGCCTCAGGTTTGTGCAACGTGTCAAAATCCAGCCTGTGCAAGGCAGGTTTACATTGAACATTTAGTGCCTCCCAGAGAGAGGGCCAACAGCGACTGCTCCAGTGAGGCACCTCACAATAGCCCCGAAGATGCCGGGGTTTCCACCTCTTCCACCCATCAATCACACACACTCACACAAACACACACACTTATCCACACCTGTGTGTCACTGCCTGCTCAGTGTTCTGGAACTGCGATGTTTTATTTTTAAGCTGATTTAATAAGGCAAGTTGAAACAGAACAGACTTATTTAGAACAGCAGTCTGGGGACACACACAAACACACAGAAAATATTAGGAGGTGACATCGCACAGATTAGGTTTTCGTCTTTATGGTCTTTGTGATCTATTAATGCTGTCTGAGAACAAATAAGAAATAAAACATCCTCTTATTATTCAGACCAACAGATACAACAACAGTCTCTGTGAAGAATAATTCTTTTAAAAGTGATAATAAACTGTCCAACAGCAAACTACTGATGAATGATGCTGGATCAAAAAGGGACTAATTTAAAGTTTGCTCTGTTAATTTCTTTTCTCTATCAGGACACCTCACATGTTCTTAGCAGCGTGTATCACTGATAGTTGTGGTTGGGTGAGTTTTAAATCAGTACTGCAGTTTAATGTGAGTTACTGTGAATTTAAAAAGCTGATAGAACGAGTACTCTGAAATCATTTATATCTTGTTCCATTGTTGAAGACAGAAGCTTGAATTCAAAGCAGTTACACTGGTTTCCATTAAGACCCAGTTTCATGTTGAAAAGAAACCATCGAAGCATTCATGAAAACTAATCAAGCTACTCTTACAGCATAATGAACTTCTCCTGTGTCCATCTGTATCATCATGAACAGCTGACTGCACCTATTGCAGACAGCAGCCGTTTTTAAAAAGCACTTCAGTGTTCGAGTATTGTGCTTTCATAAAGGTGGGAGACATGATTCAAATATTAAAGGGAAACATCCAAGCAGCTAAAGATGAGATATCCTGACTTTATAATAATACAGGTCACTTTCCATAATGCAAGTCAATAACATTATTTTATTACACCCAGCATCCCCGCCTCAACAAGGATTTTTACCCCCATGTTTTACACCCCAGCTCTGTCTTCTGAGTGGCAGACCAGGTTTAATACAGGCACTGAGTGAATTCTGTTTAGAATTATGCTTTCATATCCCATAAATATGGCAATAAATCAGTCGTGCTTTGCTACCGTGTACCCAGGGGTCTGAAATTTCAATTTATTAGGTTTACAAATCAGGTCAGTGCTCAGTTGAGGTGAGAGCAGAAACTTACCAACCAGAACGCTGCAGGTTCTGCTCACTGAGAGGCTGTGTCTATGAAACGAATATCATCCTACAGTAGAATTTCCCTTTTGATTTCAGAATAATTCACAATTGTATGCTGATGAAACTCATTCTGTCAGGAGACACTTCACACTGATTCTCTTCATTTTCCTCCTGCGCTGCTCCTGGAGCATGGAAGGAGCTCAGACTGCCTGAAAACTCCACTCTTAATATAATGATCCTTGATTGAGTGCAACTAGCTCTCTTTTTTTATTTGTGTCTGAGCATTTTCCCAGCATTAGGAAGTGTGAATGTTAAGTTGCTTTGGTATATAACCACTCTGGACCTCTAACTTTCTGCTTTTGGGGTTTTCTAATCTTCTTTCTTTCTAATCAAGACTAAATGCTAACAGGCTGTGCTGATATTGAGTAGTAAAAGTACAGTCATTTATACTTCATTATCCTTACAAGATATTTAATTGTAGACTACATGCTGCCTGAGAGATCATGAATTGTTTAACTTTAGTTTCAGGCAGAGGACACCACTGGGGAGCCAGAGGATCCTGCTGCTGGTTCCTGGGACATCAAGCAGGTTTTTCCCAGTCTAACCAGGAGCAGCTGCTCACAGCAGCTCTGTGTGTTCCCAGTAGTTTCAGGTATCTGATCCCCACTTCCGCCTGCTCACACATTTCTCATTCCCCAGTTAACCCCCAGTATATATGCCTGCCCATTTCCATTCACTCCCTCTGAGATTCTCTAATGAGCCACAGTCATAACATTCTAGCCTTTAAACTTTAAACACGCCCCAGTTTTTCAGCCCCGTTTTTTGGATCTCTGTCTGCTTGTATATGCCCCTTTGGACTGAGAGATCGAGTAAACTTTCCTGTCTATGAAATCTAACTTTTGGGTCCAAATCCTTGTTTTAATGAGAGTTTACAAAAGTAGTCTGGAACATTTGTTCGGTCCTGTCCCACTGAGGTCAACATATACTCAGTAAACCCTGTTTGGAGAAAATGTTTCTAATCACATGTTTGTACCAACTAATTATACCAGCTTTTGTCATTTTAATCAAAGAGAGAAGACTTGGTAAATGACCCTGACTGGTCTCTCTTGTATTCTCTGAACCAAAGGTCACAAATAAACAGGAGCACAAGGAGGAAATGTCCTTGAATGCTAATGAAAAGCAGTTTTAAAGTGTGTGTTCACTCAGTCTCATCACTTCTACTTTCTCAGCATTTCCCCCACAGGCTGCATGTTGACACACTTCTCTACTGTCACAGCATAGGTAGTGCTGGTTGTAAGAGAAATGCCCTGATTGGCAACAACAACAACAAGAACGCCTTTCTTGAACCCCAGCCAGTTTAACTTTTTCCAGTGGTGCTCCACTTGTTCCCTGCAGCATTGTGCACTCAACTATTTGTAGTCAAGTCCAAGTTCATTAAAAGTGTTTGTTTTGTAGTCTGCTTTAACCTACAGAACATTTTGTGTGTTTTGCTGCAGAGCAAACAAGTCAAGTGTCTCTTAAATGTCTTGGCATAAACTGACCACAGATTGAAGCATCTCTCAAAGTTCAAACGTTGCGTTGGAGTACAGAAAAACAACAGACAAATATGAACAACTTGGAGTTTAATAGTTTTTTGCTTTGTTCCATTTATTATAATAAGTGTTGCACTTATCCAGAACAGCTTGCAGTCGATGAACAGGTGGGAATTCAGGGTCTACTCGACTCAAGAGAAAAAAATCTACGTAACTGATTTGCATTTGTTCTCACAACAGCAGGTAAAACCAGCGTCCTCCTCTGTTTCATGAATGACTTTTATTAAATGTTATAAAACATGATTTGCAGATAAAAACAACACTTAACTGGCCATATAAACTGGTTTCGGTGGGATTGTCTTTGTGTGTTGACAGATTGCTGCAGTCACTCAGAGATAAGAGCTTCATTCACAGTTCTTGAATAAGTTTGATAAAAGACACACCTGCTTGTGTGTGCATGTTTTTAAATCGTTTACTAAATCTGCTTCTGTGGGAAGATAGAAGAGGAAGTGAAGGCAGGAAGGTGGTGTTACAAAATAAGATGAAAGATTGAGTGTGTTGTAGAATGTAGGGGAGAATGAAAGAGGTAAAATGAGGGGAAGAAATAGGAAAGGGAAACATGTACTATAGGGGAAAACAACCAACCAGCAGCAGAAAAGAAAAAAGGAAAATAATAAAAGGAAGATAAAGGGGAGAGTGTGGGGTATAATGAGCTCCATCAGCACATTCTTTGATTGTGTGTTTTAAAATAAACCATCCAGTGAAAAAGTGGAGAAGTGTTTCCTGTAAGAAGTATTCTCTGTGGATTCCTGAAACACCAATATAACCACATAATGTTTCTCAGTGAAGACCATAAATCCCCAGAGGAGATTCACACACAGCTCTGAGTGTGTGTGTGTGTGTGCACTTGTACATATGTCTGTGCCATCACAATTATAAATTTCATACTGTAAATCCCCCTTAATCTCTCTGAATAATTAACAGGGCTTTTTTGCACAAATCACAAATTTGGGCGCTCAAGTGCTTAACAAGTTTTCTTAAATGTTTGTTAATGGATCATTTTGCCTTTTCAAGCCAAAGTTAAAAATACCAGAAAGTTTTGAAGTTTATGTCTGTGTGTATCTGAGTCATGAATATTCTCAGGTGGGGAGATGTGAGCGTGGTTTTTCATGCGCCTTTCTTAGGAGCTATATGCACATTGCCAACATCCTCTTTATTTCACACTGCAGAGCTCTCTCAGATCCTGCACGACTTTCAAGCTTAGACCCCATTTGTCAAAGCTATGCTGCAGTGCAGCAATATCAGCCCATCAGTCATTCTGTCTGTTTGTCCAGCAGTTTGATACGTAGCTAAATATCCTGACCCCCATGTGCCAGATTGTTCTGAAACTGAGTGTAAATATTCAAACCTAAACTGTGTTTGAAATCATTCAGCACTCAGTGTATGGGTTTTCAGAGTCTGACACACTGAGCTCACACTCTACCTCCTCTTCTCTCTCATGATAAAGAGCTACCATTACCATAATGCTTTTGGAGATATAAACAGGAATTATAATGTTGCCATAGACTGAGTGAGTTACACAGTGGGATCAACTTGAGCCCCATTTTCTAGCTTATATTTTTTTGAACATTTTTTCAACCTGGCATTAAAAGTGTAACTGTTAGAACTTCCTGTTTGCAGTGTACCCACTGACAGCAAACAATGTGAAAAACATGATGACTGTGGACATTTGTGGAATATTGAAATCTTTTTGAAAGTGTAAGTCACACTCAGTCTAAATATACAGTCTGTTATTCTGTATTATTGATTTGCAAAAGATGGAGGAAACCTAAAACCTAATCTGAACACCAAGCACAGAGCCTTTTAATGGTCTGCACAGAGTACACTATATACAACATGGGAAGCAGATTATTTCCTATGTGCAGAATTATTCCCCATGGACAGAAACAAGTCAAAGAAGAACACAGTTTTACACCGAGCGGTTGGAAAAACTCATATGTGGGGTTTTCTCAGGGGGCCACACTGCATGTGTGTGCACATATTTACAGACTAGGCAGACTGTGAGTATTGGACTGTTCCTATATGTGTGCTAGCAGTACACATGTGGGCAGAAATTCCTGGATATTCCCTAGTGGCAGGGCTGTATGGTGCTGTGTGTGTGTGTGTGAAATAAAACTTCAAGTACTCTATGTGCTGCAGTACTAATACAAATTCCCAGGCATGCTTGAATTTTGTATGCATTCATAAACATCAGATTTTGTGTGTGTGTGCTTCTACATGTGGGTGTTTGTTGTATTCATATCTGTGCCTTTCATCACAATCTGTCAGATGTGCGAGTGTTTCATATGTGCACATATGAAAATGTGTCCTCATGTGAGTTATTCCTTCAGTGCTGCTGCTGAGAGCCTGCAGATCACACACAGAGGCTCAGAGCTGTATGTGAAATGAAATCAGGACACTTTCAGTTTTTATTACTGATTACACTATATAACACTCAATGCTGAGCTTTTAAGCAGATTTCTAGGAAACTGACATGCGTCTCTGAGTGGGTGTGATTTGTAGAAATAGGACTCTTTATCCTGAAAGAAAAGAGTGAGGAGCAGCTGTAACTTGTGGACTTGAAGACAGGTTTTATGTCTGTTGGATTTTTTGGAACTTATGGCATTTGTGTTTTCAGCATTTTTCATTTATTAGTAGTAACTGTAGCAGTAACAACAGCAGTAGTATTTGCATTAGTGGCCGCTCGAGAATCTCTGTAATTCATCCAACACTTGTGTATGATTATATTAACTGTGTGAGGCAGTGGTGTAGATTTAATTTGAATTGACAATAGACACTTTGGATAATGTTTTTCATCAAATGTTCAGTTCATACAGTTTGGTAACATGAACAAAAGTCATGAATTTATTTCCAGCACTACAAGACAACTGTGGGCTAAAGGACTGACATAAGGCACTTTGGATAATGCTTTCCATCCAGTCCACACTTTTTTTCTTCATCTAACATTGTTATGTAACCAGCAAGAAAAAGCAGAGGTGGGGGCAGTGTAACTGGGAGTTCCCAAATGTCAGGTTCTCGTATAAAATATTACTGAAGATGATCTGTGCTCTGAAAACCTTTGTAAAAAGGCAGAACCAAGGTGAGTCCAGAGCTTTATCTGCTGTCCTCTGTTTCCATCTCCATCACAGATCTCATTTCTTCCTTCCCTCAATCTCTCCCCACCTTCCTCCTTTCTTTTTCTTCTCCTTTCTCAAGTCAAACTCCTACCTGAAGCTTAGAACTGAGTCGGGGGATTTTTCTTGATGTGTTCCTTCTCTTTCCTCCTGCTCTTCGTCTCTTTATTCTCCTAATCTGTCTATTCCTGTGTCTGGCTGCATGAACGCTGTCAGTCCTCTGTATTTTCCCTCTTCTCTTCTCTTACCCAAACTCATCTTCAGTGTTTCCTCCCTTTAAGTTTTCATGCTTTGTCTTTGCTTCGTGGTTTCACTTCCCTCCGCTTTTCTTTTGATCCTCATTCCCCCCCTTCTTTTTTTGTGTTGGCCCTCCTGCTTTCCTTCTTTCATTCTTTCCTTTCTCTTATTACCCTCTTTCCTTTCTGTCCGTTTCTCTTAAACTTTTAGTAGGTTTCCCTGTCAGGCAACAAACCAGGATTAACCTGCACTACACACACACTACATGGTTTTCTATCTCGCTCCAGAGTAGGAATATAGACTCTTTGGTGTTTAGTGCAGATAACAACCTACAGGAAGCTTGCATCTGTGTGTGTGTGTGTGTGTAAGCCTGTGAAAGATGCATTTAAGCCGCTCTCTTTGTGCTTTTCCCATTCCTGCTGCTCTTTCATGAAGCAGACTGGCCACAGACGTCCTCCATATGAAGTGCTGAAGACGATGCAGAAGGTATTAACCCCAGAACCCCTCGGCATGATGGGATCACAGTCAGAGACAGAGCTGACACGCTGAAGTCTCCTCTCACCGGGTTAGTGAGGCTGGGGCTCGAATTCAGATTCACACCACATCCTTCTACAGGTCTATTTATAGCATTCACCTGATGGTTTATACAGTCACTTCTGGCAGGTGTAACAGCACTATTAATGGCACTGGTAAATTCTGAAATGTGTAGGGATATAAAGGCAAAGATAAGAGTCTGGGTGCAGATGGAGGGATGCCAGCTGATCCAGTCTAAGTGGACATCTGAACCACAACAAATGATGATATTGCCATGGCAAAACCGCAGTGAGAAAACATAAGAGGAGGACATAAGAGTGAAAGGATTTCAGTGAGAAAAAGAGGAAAAGACAGATTGAGGAGTTAGTTTCATACGTCTACCTGTGGCTTTTTAGGTGAGAGCTACTGAAAGAGACAGAGAATCTACTGTGACCCTCACCTTCATCAACACAACAGTGGACTTGTCAAGACAGGGAAAAAGAAAACACTCACTTCATTCACGAGCAGCTGCCAGCCTCAAATGACTACTGTGTGTGTGTGTGTGTGTGTGTGTGTGTATTCTTGCCTGTGGTATGCTTCATATTGTGTTCATATTCTTTGCCTCAGCTGTTACTGTATTTATACATGACAAAGGAAACTTAGTATGATCACATGGCTGAGCAGCATCAGTGTGGCCCAGATAATCTGCTCATGCCAACCAGCGTCATAAAAAGCCAAATGTTGTTCCAGCCTGAGTCAGCAGTACACACACACGGATCGAATGCAGCCTGCAGCAAAAAGTTTGGCAAAAGCTTCTCTAGCTGAAGACAGGTTGGACACAGTAGGAGTTTGTAGTCAGTTATAAAAGCCTTCAAAATAATGCTCCAGCTCCCATCCAACATTCAATGAACTGAGTTGTGACCTTGAAGACTGTGGTGTATTTGGGTGGCACTGTCTTCTATAGAAATACATCAGTCTCTCACTGTTTGGTGGCTCAGCTGCTGGCAGTGTTATTTGTATAAAACCAGTCCCAGGCCTTAGACCTAAGAGCTGCAGATAGTGAGAAGTGCACTGTATTTTTTTTGGTGCTTTCCTTTCTCCCCTTATTTAACTTTTCCTGTTTTCTGCTCCTTGTTTGATCTTTTTTCCTTTTCCACGTCTGATTTTCTCCCCTTTAACTCAGACTTCTCTCTCTGCCCTTATTTTGTATTTTCTCTCTTTTTTTTCTTAATTCTCTCCTTCTCATCTCTCCCTCCTCATTTTTGCTTCTTTTCTACCTTCTTCATATCTTTCTTTTTCCCTCTGTGCCATTGTCCTCGTCTTCCTTTTCCTTTGCTCTCAGGGAAGGAGATAAACCCACAGAGCGATAATCTGTAGCTAAATAGACAGCTGATCCCTTTAAAAGCCATGCTACGGAGGGGAGGAGAGTGTTTACATGGCCTCCAGCAAATGTGCTGCACTACTGGGAAATTAATTAGCCGGCCCAACTCTCAGATGCTTCAGATTCTCCCCGTTTCCCCCCTCTCTCCACATTTCAAGTAATCTTCCCCTTTCTTTCTGAATTTCTCTCTTTGCTTGATTTCCATCCACTGAATGATTTGCCAATAATGATGTGGCAAATTTAGAAAAGCAGAAGGGAAATGGTGAATTTCAAAGCTGCAACAAAGTTTTACATGCTGTTGAAGTGGCATTTTTTTCATCATTAAAGGAAATAATGCGAACAGTGATGGAAAAATACTGCCGAAAAAATAACCACAGGCTTGGCACAGCCTGTCCATTTTGTTCCACAAACAACTGATAAGCTTTGGACTTTGAGAAAAGTTTATGCCAGATATTTCTAAAATATTTACTATGTGCCTCTTCAGAAAGTTCATTATTTCCAGTAGCTGGTATGTTAGAATCTGAAAAAGTGCATTAACTTTGTTCCTGTCTTCAGATGGAAGCAAGAAATGTGGCAGTTGTGTGACAAGAACAACATCTTACCCAAAAACCCATGAGCACTCATAAGACACTTCCCCTGTAAAAAGATTTGTTTAATATGGTCAGAGTTAATTAATTTGCTTTAACATCAGTCTGACGATATGTCTACACCGTCAAAACACTTATTACCACCAAGGATTACACAAGCAAAAGCAGGTTTGTTTTACATACTCACAGATAACATCAAAAGGTGTTACAGGCTGCTTTTATGTGGAATTACCTCTGAGGAGTCAATATTTTAGTTGCTTTTGCAGTTGAGACAATAAATCTGCAGCAATATCAACACTAAACCTCAGGCACCAAACCTCAGGCAAAATTTAGTCCACAAATGTCAGCCACATATGTGGAGAGAGAGAAAGAGAGACAGCAAAGTAGATGGTGTAATGTGTATATTCCACTGTGTGTCCCATCCTCACTCAGCCTCCTGAGTTTAGTAATGTCCCTGAAAATCAGACATTGTGGCAGACTATAGGTTCACATTTCTGCGCAGGACCTTTGAGACCAGGGTATTTTTCATAACTGTCCTTTCAGCTTTCTGTTGGACGCAGGTGTGAAGTCTTAATATGATTTGTTTGGCTCAAATTGTCTTGAGGCTCCTGAGCCAAAAGGTTACTTTGTCCTTCCAGCCAGCTGTCCATCTTACACAAGAGCTTTCAAGTTTCTACCCTTCACAACTCAACTCCCCTGTAGTACAAAAGGCGTGTGTATCTGTTCGTGTGCATTTCTACAGTGTTTTGTTTGTGTGTGTTGAATTTTTGAATATGAATATTTGACTGTTCTGTAATATGAAAAGACAGACTGTGCATCAGGTAATCACCTCTTTCCCATCAAGAGCCATAAACAAGACTGGACATAATCTGTAATAATACAATAAAAGTATTTATGTAAAACTGAGTTTTACAGCCTCAGTTTGTTGGATTATGCTGCATTTTACAGTAAATCTATTGGATTGCATCAGACTCTGCCTCTCTGTTTTTACTTTATTTAACAACAAGGTTGAGGAGTAAGAAGATGAGTTCATTCATTCATTCTTAGTAAGGTGGAGATTCTGAAGATGTGCTGGCCCATATGAAGAATTTTCAGTGACACCAGATTAGACAGTTTATATTATGATTTCATTTGAATTTATTGTCAGTACATCTAAACATACTGTTTGATATGTCTACCTGCCTACTCTGTTCTGGGCCAAAGATGGCACTGGAGCAGTTAAAGCCTTTTGCATGTTATCTCCCACTGGTTTTCACAGTTAAGTACTGGTACTGGTAGTCACAGAAGTAGAGGAAGAACTTGGTGAAAGAAAACAACACAGGTGTACAATGGTGATGAGCAACCAGTGAAATCTCCTCCACAGCATCCATTAGTTAAATGGCATAATCTTTGTAACCACTAACTTCAATATCCAAAGTCAGAACTGACTAAAACTTTGGCTTTTAAACCTGATTTGCAGCTAAAAGACAGTGAGTGACTCAACTCCCCATTCGACTGATCAGTAAGTCAACCAGTTTGAGTGTCACTGAGCAGAGGGAAACAGAGAGACGAGTGTGAGCAGGAGAGCCGAGTGATGGAAGCACCGCTGTGAATTGAACAGCTGGAGTGTCACGTATTAAATTTACCCTCCACTTAACCTTTTCCTCCTCCTCTCGTCACTGCGTCGCTCCTCCTGCCTCTCTAACAGACCGGTTTTACCCCCTGCATTTGTTCCATCAGCTCCTCCCTGTTACATTATGCTGGTGTTTAGCATGTTAGCATGGCATGTTGTCCTCACCTGTATCACCTGTCATCAACTGAAGTGTGGAGATCTAGACCTGCTGGTGGCTGAATGAAGAGTCGGGGGGAAACCAGGGTTGTCTGGTTTCAGCAGTTCAGTCTGTCGTGGTGTGTTTGTGATAAAAGAATCAGGGACATTACAGGGGCTGTGATATTTTAAATGTTTGAATTAGCCTGTGTGGAATTATTATTTATTGTGGCCTATGGAAGTGTTTTACAGGGGGACTGTCTTGTTGCACTGGATGATATTTTCCATCTTTACAATGAACTCAAACAGTGTTTATTTTGACTCACACTGTCCACATTCGTCTGCTGAGGCTGTAACTTGAGAAGTTTGTCTTGGGTTCAGAGTAACTGCCACGCAAAAGGTTAATGCACATTTACAGTAGAAACCACTGGACTGAGGAAAGCCACAGAAAGTCTTATTGAGCTAACAAATTGCTGGTTTTGGTCTTTTCATATGATTGTTGACAGTATATTTAATAAAGGCTTTACCTTTTCCTTGTTTCAAATAGTAATGAAAAGATCCAGTGTGTCACCATGTTGGAACCTTCTTTATTGGATGTGGTCAGTATGATGCTGAAAGGTGACCGTCCCACACAGCAGCGTCTTTTGTTCAGGTATAAATCTGTCTTTATTTAAGGGTTATTAACATCACAAAGACCATTCTTGAATTGTTAACTTCCAATAGAGGCCTAATACAGCAGTTATTAGCAGCTCAAGTGTGTGTATCAGCCCAGAACAGAAAAACATAAAATATAATCTGCTGCACTCAAAGCTGCGAGTTCTGAGCTGACCTTTGATACAAATTTGCTTTCTCCTCATCATCCTCTCTGCTTATTCTCTCAGTGCCCATTAACACACACACACACACACACACACCACTAAACCATTTCAGTGATTGAGTTGTGCTGGAGCTGTTGAAACAGCTGGCTGCCTTTCCCTTCAGCTCCCTCAGTCTCCTCTCTCTCTGTGTCTTCCTGTATCCACCTCTCATGTTCTGCTGTGTAAAACTTCATCTGTTCATCTCTTCTCATCTTACTTTTCTTCATCCCCGTCCACTTACTCTCTATGGTTGTTTGCAGTAGTGTTTATTTTATTACTTTATTATTACACGTGTCTTCATGATAGCACTCTCTATGTCTTTAATTCTCTATTTTTTTGTTTTTATGCTCTTGTTGTTTCCAAGTCTGTTTTATTGTTGTCACTCATCTTACCAGATTTTGCTTTAGTCATCTTCTTTCACAGGCTGTTTTTGAATGTGACATCAGTATAAGTATAAAGCCAAGATGCTGTCTGATATCTAGCTCTCTCAATTAATCAATGTCTAAAAACTAACCAAAGTACAACATTTTTATTGTTCCACTGTTAATGGATACATTTATCTATCTATCTATTTAAAAAGTACAACTGGTAAAAGACAAAGCAAATAAACTGCTGAACATCTTCCAGGGACAAATTTCTGTTGACATTTTAGTTTCTTCCCGTCTTAATTTGACACTTTTCCAGTGCAGTGCGTGTCACAGCAGACTTCATTAATTCACTCGTTTATCTCGAGTGTTATGCATTATGATTCATTTATTCCCTCCTGTCACATTTTTCTTCCCACACAAGTTGTATTTAGGTGTTAAATGGAGCCATTAGTCATGTCAGCAGGATCTAAAACGAGGTTCAGATTAAACGGGAGGCTCATTAAAAATGTTTTTGTTTTGCTATTGTTGAGAATATTCCTTTAATTTGTCCTTTGTTTTTCTTCTGGTTGTGACAGTCCCATTCAAGTAATAAGAAATAGAAGATAAGTGTCTTTATTTACTTGTACATTTATCACTTCTTGGGTCCCTGTGCCAGATCAGACCGGCTGTTTTTCATATCCGTCAATGCACCAAAACACACCTGAGGCTTATGTATCCTTCAGATTTTAGTCTATGGCTCTTTGGATGAAACAGGGGCATGATTGGAATCCATTGTGTCTGTTTCAAATCTGATCACTGGCTGTTGTTCTCCATTAGGAAACTAACAATAAATGTTTCACTCTCACCTTTGAAGCCTGAAGGTGTTTGATATTTAAGACAGAGGAGGAGAAACACTTTAACAGCCCTTAACATTTGAGCTTAAAAAACCCTCCTTATGAAACAAAAGGGAACCTAAACTTCAGAGATGAAGGGAAACTCCCAGCAAAATGTCATTAGGACCCTCTAAAATATCCTCCTGCATTACCATCAGCAACCCTCATTAGCACATAATGTGCCCCATCATTCAGCTCTGATTTGTCTGATCATTAAACGAACAGACGGCCTCTTTACATGTCAGATCTGCTTTGTTGGAGAGGTGGAGGGATCGTGCTCACACTGTGTTAGTGACGTCCTGGAGGTTCACTACCACTTTATCTCCCAGATTTGAATGTGTTTGATTCTGGGGTTTCAGAGGGGAAGCGTTTTAAGATGGCTGTTTGGTGTGAAGCACCACACTCTGGAGCTGGAAATCAGGCACGGCTCAGCTCAGGATATACCAACACTTTGAGAGTGGGTTAGATTCTTTGAAATGCAGGGCTCATTTGTTGGGATTTGTGAACTTGTGAGTTAAATCCAAACCCTGAGGAATGAAGTATGAAACAGACCTGCTACAGGCGAATATTAAAGAACAGTAAATGGGAAATATAGGTTTAAAAAATTCACTAATAACTTACAGGGTGTGGAGAAGGATTTGAAAGCAACTAAGTTAGGAAGACAAAAACTCTGTGTGAGTGTGTGTGTGTGTGTGTGTGTCCCTCAGTGTTGGAAAACTTTTTAAAAAGCACTACATTTTCATGCCTGAGAGGAAAGTGCATTCATCATATTGTATGTAGGCCAATATATCTTCATGTTGCTGAGGCTGTGACTAATGTTTATTTTATAGGTCACTGTGGCTTCCATGAGCACAGGAGTTTTATGGTTCTTATACATTTAAATTTCCAGAGTTGATTAGTTGATGCCGTTAACCTGAGCTTCTAGTATCTCATTTCCATTTTACATTTGAGGAATTTTAATGATTTTTCCATCTGCAGCAACTTAGTGATTTTGATAGAATATAATTACTGTACCTCCAGTTAGTAAGAGGGAGAAAATAAATGTCCTACATGTTAGAGAGAAAATGGTGGCGGATACTTCAATGCTCTTGATTTTGTCTGGAACAGTGTTTTACCCCTTAATGTGACAACAGGGGAATATCTCAGTTCCTGGGTTAGTTTGTAAGAGAGAAGTGCTTTTAAAAGAAAGAAGATCTTACAAAGCATCATATCTATACTGAAACATTGGATTATGGTTCATTTGAAGTAGATGTGAGGCTTAGGGATAGGTTTTTGCTGAATGCAAACCCAGACACAGACAAGGAGGGAAGTTTAAGATGAATTTATTGTGAGGGGCCCAGATGAGATGGCAGGAGCAGGCAGGTGAAGTTGAGAGGAAACAGTGGAGTCCTTCTAGTGAAGGCAGTCAGAGGCTGGATAATAGCAGGCAGGCATGAAGCATGAGTGGCTAAAGCAGAGCAGCTCCCACTGTGTGAGCTGTAACAGACAGTGAGTGGGAGGAGAGCTGGGGTGTTTGAGCAGGAGAGCTGATGAGTTGATTGCGAACAGGTGTGGAGTAGAGCCAGGTGCCAGGTAAACGAGGCCACGCCCACAGCACATACACACACATACACAGGAGGAGATTTATTTATTTATTCATCTTGTCTCTTAGCATTAAACACACAGTATTAAATCAGAGTCAGAACCTTCATTTGTAATTTTGAACGTATTTCTGCTTTCAAAGACACTTTGAGCTGTGTGATGATAAATATTTCCTTCATCATTATCATCAGATTATTTATTTCCTAAGTAGCTGTAGAGAGAGACCCGTAACTCTATATCTCACAATCGATAAACATTAACATTTAGTATTTTCCTAATTAAGCATTTAGTGTTTATTATCAATGCCAGAGAGAAATGAGCTTTAAATATCCCACTGCAGCTGGAGCGCTGAATAATGATTATTTTATTTGATGCTGTTGTTGACGTCTCTTCGCTCGCTACACACGGAGTTCAGTCTGCAGCCAGAGTATTGAGTTAACTTCAGCTGAGGTGCAGCTGAGTTAATACCACTTTAAACCTTGTTATCATGTATCTGAAATCTGGGTGTTGGAAAACGGCAACAGCGGTAAATGTGGAATCACATTTTCTAAAATGTATTCTGAAATGTTCATGAATACAGCAGTTATGATGGATAAGCTGGAGGATGCTTACATCTCCAAAAAGCTCAGCTCCTGACTTGGTCAAAATGTTAATATAATGTAACAGGAGATCTCAAGTTAGACATAAGCTCTAATTGCTGTATCATGGATCCCACTTCCTCCATTCCCAATATGTAATTTCCTTGAGCTGATGGTGGTATATCTGCTGAGAGAAAGGTGCACATTCCTCTCACTCAGCTGATCAAAATTTATATAAGCTGTGAATTTGTGATGTTTGAGAAATGTGTGTTGAGTCTCTGTCTGCTCACACAGGTTTTTCTGTAGTCCTCTAACCTGCCTGACTCTTTAAGAGAAAGGAGCACTTCCCCTTTAAAATGTCTTTGTCAGTGATGTTTTCTGCTGAAACATTATTCAGCTTCACAGGAGGGAATATTTACTTGTTTAACAACTTCACTAATTACAAAAGGTTTTGGAAGACCGCAGCCTGGTTGGTCTGTCTTTCACTCTGCAGAGAGATGAGCTGGAGGAGGACCAGTGTTTTGTGGACTCTGAAGGTTTCGCCCTCTAATTGTCTGCTTTTTGTGGCCAGTCTGAATAAATATTTTGTAGCTGACAAATTAGTACCTGCATGCTGGCCCACCCTTCCCTTTCACAATACCAAACCTCCTCCAGTACCACAGCATGTCATGTCTGTCTCATCCGTCTCCCCTCAGTCAGCTTCTTTCTGTGCTTCCTCTGTGCTGGGCCTTTGTTTTTATCCCCATGCACAAGTCAATAGTGATTAAGTTGCTGCTCTGCGCCCACATTTGGACATCAAGATTTGGTTTCATCCAGATTAGGAGAAAAGGTTCCAGGCAACCAACAGAGCAGTGTAAAATCCACAGAAACGCCCCAGGGATGTAGAGATAACAGATTCAGCCTGAGTCTCACTCTCACAAATATCCATTGATATATTAGTTGTTTTGATTCCACTTAAAGTGAAGGGATGTTATTTAAACTGTTGGAGTTTTATCAGATATCATTTAAATGGTTAACTGATGTTTGTGTGCCTGCAGCCCTATCAGGGGTAGATATCTTAAAACCTCCGAAAATGGAAAATAAAACCACAAAACACAAAACTGCCTGGCTGAACACCTTTAGATATGAAAGTAGTGACTGCAATGAACAAGCAACTAAAACATCCAATCCCTTTCCCTAAAGTGGGGCTTGGACCTGACACAATACCTGAGCTGGGACTTGCTGTAGAATGTTAATTAGGAGTATGAAGCTCTGAGTCATGTATTATTCCAAGCTGGGTGTCATTTGTTCCAACATGCACAATAAGTGTGTCTGTGTCTGGATGGTCCAGTAACACTGGTGGCAGTGTTTGGACCATGCCACTAACTGTGGTTCCAGACCAGCAGCATGTGAAATGGTGTTTTTTGTCCTCTTGTTTGGATTTGAGATTCTTTTAAAATTTTTTCAAGCTCTGATTTTCTGGCTGAACTTGGCACAGCTGGTACACACAGCTGGTCAGTGGAGGGAGAAGAGAGGGGACACATCTCTTCCCAGGTGTCTGTAGCAGGGCCCACAAACTTTCTTGTGTCCCAAAAGTAAACGTTTGTTCTTTCCTGCTATTCCACTATAGATCTGTTTACTAGTGCCAGTGTAACCAGCAATGGCCTTCTTTGGAAGAATATTTAGGAAATGGGAAATTAGAAAAAAAATAAGACAAAAGGAGCAAAGCATATCTGAGAGTTTAGGAAAAAGTAAGGATATTGTTCAAGACACTGAAGCCAGAATCTCTGCCTGTGTGGCTCAAACGTCTCTTCTTCTCAGTGTCATCGATTTACATCATCTTCAGGCCTAGTGACTGTCAGACCTCCACTGTTGTCTGGTTTTTCCATTAGTCTGATTCTCTGATACACTGCACTGCTTATGAGCAGAGCTGCTTTGTTGTTGGCCTGTGTCCATTAACTGTTGCTGTTTGTAGTTACTGAAAAGGGGCTTTGTCTTTGTAACTACTGCAAGTTGTTTGAAGCAAAAGAAGAGACGCTCAACTGCGCATCATCATTAACACGAGCCACCATGACCAGTCACCAGTCAGCTTTACCTGACCCAGTGTCACATTTACCTGAGAATGAAGCCTAACTGCAGGGGAAGACTGGGTCTACTACTATATTAAAATAAAGAACCCTGAGACTGCAGTATCTAGAGTATTTGGTTTCTAAAGTGGCTTAACTAATGCATTATTTCATTTCCTCCTGCATCACAAATTATGATTAGAAATTTAATTATGAATTGCTGTATATATGTATATATGAATAAGTTAAATACATTGTCAAATCTATCTATGCAGCAGTACTGTAGCCCTATAGCTGACTCATTAATTTTGATTGTATTACCCACCCAGAGGGTTTCTATAGAAACAAGCACACGCTGCTCCATTTCACCTGGCTCTGTTCTACACGCCACAGCACTAGAGCAGCTTTCCAGTCAAGTTGGACTGGTCAGATGTATGTTATAGTGCTTTTATGGTCAACAGGTGTGACTGTCACTCATTTGATGTGTGTATTACAATCCTGGCTTCCTCCTGGTCTCACTGCTTGTGACAGTGTGACAATCCCTGTTTGCACACTCTTTGATTAGTACACATTTCATGTCCTGCTTAACTTTTCAAGTGTTGCTGTTTTGTAGTGGCATTTAAGCCCAGATCAAATGTACATAGAAAGGACTTATGTTTTTTGTGATTTGTAATCTTAAGTTAAATGTGTATATGTTTGTTTCAGTGGGGCTGCTGTGATGTGAGAAACATTTGACTTGTCTGAGAAACTATCCTCATACTTATTACTCACATACATTATTTAATAAAAGGGTTTATGGCTTGAAACAATGACACAAACCACTGGCATTAGGGCATCATGAAAACAATAAAACCCAAATAAATAATGCATCATAAATGGCATCTGTTTGTGGCATTGTGGAACTTTTGCATTATTAACAAGTACGCTAAAGGTCACTTTGGATGAAAGTGCAGGATGGCATCTAAACATTTCACTCTGTTTAAAAGTCAGTGTCTGACTTCCTCCAGAGTTCAAACTGTTCAGATGTAAATATCAGAAAATATTGTCCCTGATGAAGTTAGGTTTTGATTTTATGAACCTCCCACTAAGTCAACAAGCAGCTGAAACGACCAAATCAACCACCTTTGACTCCTTGATAACCACAACTAGCTCTGTGCTGACCACTCTCACGTAGCAAATAGTGTTTGGCCAAAAACATCTCCAGATCACACTCAGATCTGCTGAGATGCAGAGACAATATGAAAAAATATCCTGTGTATTAGTTGCACAGTGCAGATGTAAACTCCTCCTGTCTCTTTGCCTCCCCACCCACCCACCCACCTCTTCCCGTCATGCTTGGCCTCTTCATAAACTTCTCCCTGGTCGACTTCTGAAGAGGCAGAACAACAGGAAACAGTACAGACTAGTTAGCCGCGTTCACAGTCAAGTGTGGAAATGAGATTAAGCTTTCTGAGGTGGCGGATAAGAGCGCCTCTCTGGAGACGGGCTTTTTTCTTTTTAATTTTTTCAGTTTGTTTCTGCATTAGAAAAACACTTCCTCACATCCTCGCTGACGAAACCTTCCTCACAGCAGAGGCTTACCGGCTGCCGACGCCCCCCCAAAGCCGAGGCACTCCAGACGGGGAGATGCACTGCCAGTATTGTGAATTGCGCTTTGTTTTAGTGTGCAGATGTAGGGAAAGAGGCTGGAAGGATGAAGGTGTATGTGTGAAGATGCAGGCTTGTCTTTTTGTGTCAAGAGGAAGAAGAAAAGCTTAATTCTATATATTTTAAGGGAGACGAAATGTATTCCTTTATGCCTCTTCTGTGATTCTGGGTCATTTTCAGGTCAGATGATTATTTATTTAAAGTATTAAACAAAGAATGAGTGAGTTGCTTTTCAAACTTTCAAAGTTTTTGAAAAGTAACCAATTTTTAATCTGGAGCAACAAAGAGCCATTGAAGAAAATTCATGTTCCCTGCAGTCTCCAGACCTCTGCCATGGAACGGTCTGCAGGTTTTCTCTCCAACCAAGCATTTCAGCAGCTGAGTTCACTAATTAGAAGCCTCCCTCTCTGACTGATGATAATTAGTGAAATCAGCTGCTGCTGTGTTTGGTTTTGATAATATTCTGCAAACAGTTTGACAGCACAGGACTGAAGAGCAGCAGCTAAACTCAGAGATCACACACAAGAATGTTTCGCTCAAATCAAAGTCTGCAACATTTATTCTATTAATTTGCTGTAATGAGTTGTGTACCAGAAAACTGAGGTGCTCCTCAACAGTGGCGGTGCATTTGGAGAGAGAACGTAATAATGCGAAAACTTAACATGGGTTTAAACATAATCTCAGTTTCAGAAATCCAATAAGGGAGGAATTAGAAAAGCTGACAAACCCATTGTACAATGGGTGTGATTCAGAGGCATTCTAACAAACCCCCCATGTTTAGCACAGACTGCACTGGAAAACAATCCTCCATGTACACTGGATGTCACTCTGAGGATATCCAATAAAATGCTGAATTCCACTTGTGTTAGACTGAACCTTTATTTTGAGGCATGTCAGATGGTCTGATTAATATCTGAGTTTGTAGCCCCCAGGGAAAAAGGAAGCAAGCGAGCTGTCTACCTCCATCTCATTTTGTGATAAAACAAACAGACTTTAATATAACACTCCCAGTTCTATAGATCAAAGAAATAAATCTCAAAGGACAAGAGTGTTGGGTCAGTCGTGAGTAAAACTGGGCAACATGATGCAGCCTGGCACAGTGACCGGCTCTAAAGCAACTGTCAGTAGATGTGTCACACTGATCTAGAATCGTTTGGATGGTCAGCCAAAGATTTCACCACAACTCCATCACAACTGTCAACTTTGTCTGTCACAGTGTTAGTTCACTGGCCCTCGGGCGTGGTATGTAACAAATGACAAAGACAGGACTATGCATAAGCAGGGACCAATCAACTGATAAAACACAGGAGGACAGAAGTAAAAGCACAAGAGATAAACCAGGGAAGTTGTGACAACAAAAAAAAAAATGGGAAGTAACAAAAACATGAAAGACCACGGTGTGAAAGGTGAATACCAAAAAAACCAGGAGGCAAAGATCACACACAGGAGACAGGTCAGGACATTTGGATAGATATCCACAGGGTTTATGAGACGTGGTGGGAGATGAGATGGGTATTGGTACCAAGAAATGTGTTGGAGCATGTGACCAGGACTGAAATTGAGTTTGAAATCAGTTCATGCAGCCTGGTCTCACCAAACAGTGGGTGAGACCAGTGGTGGAGCAGAGCCCTCGTTAATGTTATTTGTCCCACCTGTGCTTTCCTGCTCGGCACATGAAATGTCTGCTGTGAAAATGGTTTATGAATCTGATTCATTTAGGAACAATAAAAGGCACAACAATGCTCTGATGCTAGCAGGCTATTAAGATTCAGACCAGCAAGTTGTTCAAAAATACTTTAGACTTTCAGAGGAAAGGAGACATTTAGAACCACTGATGAAACACTGCTGTCGAACAGGTTATCAAATGTAAGAATCTCAAATTTCACATAAATATAAAAAACACCTCCATGATGACTCATTATTTTAATATCATCCTGTACAGTATTTTTCACTGTTTCTTCTTCACCATATTACCACGAACATCTGCTCTTCAGCTGCCCTGTTTAACTTTCTGCATCGGTTTCCTCGACGGCACAATACAGTCAAAAGACTAGACACAGCAGAGAGCTCTGTACTGTCCTAAAATCAAGAGCTCAGATAAGAGAATAAAAACATTCAGAAGATAAGACAAACTTTGTGTTTTCCAAGATTTGAACACCTTGATAAAACAGTCCCTCTCATTTCTATTTTACTCCGCGCTGCAATACACTGCTTCAAACACATTAGCAAGTGTGAGTGTATCTGAGTTGTGAGGGTAGGTGTCTATTTTTCTTGATAAGATATAATGATGCAATTAAAGAGACTTTGTGTGTTTCTTTAAATATACATGCTGTTAAATTAGGCCAGAATGACCCGGAAAGTTGTTCCTTTCTGACTGATTTGCACATAAATCCGGGCTCTCATACACCCTATTAATTCAGTTCATTTTCTGAGCTACAGTCTGGCAGTCCTTCCAGATGGTTTATTTGCTCATCAGTATGAAGCTGACAGCCATAAACTCTTAAAGCAACAGAACCATAGACGCAGACATATAGACTTAAACACACCATACATGACAGAGGAGCTGCTGAAGAGTTTAGTGTACAGCTGTCTGCAAGCATCTTTGGGTCTGGGGTTCCAGGACCTTCTGGGAAGACTCACAAAAACAGAGTTTCCTCTCTTAACGAGTCTTAAATGATACATGCTGTTTAAGGTGTCACCTGCTCTGCCTAAAAAGCAGCAGCAAATAACAGCAGCATCTGGATTTGAATCCTTCCCTGGATCGAGCTGTTGTACCAAGTCCTTCAGACAAATAGAAGCAGTGGGTTGTGGGTGAAAAACCATAGTATTAAAATGGGAAAGGTTTCTGCATCTATAATAATAAAACGCACTAGCATTAAAGTAGCCACCACTATATTAACCTCTGTGACATACACACAGACATTGCATGTGGTCCAAATTACATACTGCACTTCTGTTTTTTTTCTACGTGGCTGCACCTTTGGTCGGCCTTGGGGCAACACTTTCATGGCTTCTTCAGAATATTTGTCAAAGTAAGATGTTTGAGTTTCAGTTCGTGGTCAGTTTTTTGAAAAGGCCTCCAAGAAGAAAGCCTCTTTATACTTTCCGTATCTCAGATCTATTCTGCAGACAGTTCCTCTGACGAGCCTCCCTAGCTTAATGGAACATTGGCCAAGTTTTAAGTCCCACTTGACAATTTCAAAAGAGTACAAAAGCAGTTTTGAACCTATATTGTGAAAGACCTTGCATAAAAATGTATGTATTTGTTGTACACAGGAGTGTGTGTGTGTGACTGTGTGTGCGTGGGAGGTCTGTATCTGGCTGGGGACGTTCAAATCCTCTGTTGCCTGTGCTCGTCTTTGCTCAGCAGTGGCTGGCAGCTCAACTGAAAACAGCACATTGAGAGCAGGTCAGGTGGGGCTTCACGACCTGCTCCTTAAGACTTCGCTGCTCAAGCATAAGTACCACAGGATGGGACAAGTGCTGCAAAATGTGTGTGTATGTTCTGTCAAGTGGCACTTCAGTGGCTGCTCAAGAACTTCACTGTGCTCACTGCTTGGTCTATTCTTTGTGTACTACGTTTATCACTACTACTTGGAATGTCTTCATCACTCTTTCATCTCTTCTTGCTCTCTCTGCTGATTCTCCCTCTGCCCTACTTTGGGTTGTTTACAGTATGTCAGTGATGTAAGACTTCACAGCTACAAAATGCAACTTTTGATCTTTAGACAGCTAAGTGTATTGTTAGTCCTGCTCTCCTCCTCCCTCTCCTCGTGGGCTGAGCAAGTTTTCTGTAACAAGACTTGTCACTTATCTTCATGCGCTGTCTCTGTGAGATCATCTGGCACTGCTAACATGCTCTACAGAAAAACACAGCAAATTGGCTAGCATCTGAGCTGTACAGCAGCACGCAACCAGCTCCTCTGTCACTGCTCAGCCAGCCCTTTCTTCTTCCTAAGATCGCCCCAGCCAAGAAAATTAACTGGTGATTGTGTGTGTGTGTGTGTGTGTGTGCTCTTTTAAAGGGTTTTGTTTGCTGAAGCTCCTACAGTGTTGTTGTTGCTACCATCTGTGCTGTGGCTGCAACTGCATGATAGACGCGTCGTAGTCGCAGCTGACCCATGCCCATAAAACAACACTTCAATAATACTAATCAAGAGTAACACAAAATGGAAGGATGAATGAACATGAGTTTAAAGTGTTTGCAGAAATGACTAGCCTGTCTCTCCTGGCAGGTCATCCTGAAGTGATGGGCCTGCTGAGTCAGAGGGACCACTAAAGGCCCAATGTAGAGATGAAGGACTCATTCTAAGCTAAGAAACAGATGATTATACACTAGCAGCTGGAATCTGTTTAAAGAGCAACTAAAAGAAACTCATGCTGTTTTAATAAACAGGTCAGTTATTAATTACAGCTCTGAGTTGATTCTTTTCTTGTATCCTCTTATTTACAGGCCTTTGCCCACAACGCTTTGCTTGTCTACTTCCCCTGTTTTGCTTTTAATTTTTTTCCTTCTTTGTTTTGTCTCCTGATCTCCTCCTGACTGCCATCCTCTCCTCATTTACCTATAAAACAAACTCATGAATATTTCAGAGATGAGTGCTTGTGATTGTGTGTGTTAGAAAATGTTAAGACAATTACGACAGACATCTTTACATCAACATTATGTAGTTGAGTTAAAGCACCACTTTGCCACGGTTGTTTCTTTCTTCTGGTTTTATTTTTGTATTGATTTTGTGTTTCAGATCTGAATATGAATGTCAAACATTTTCTTCCTCTCTGCTGCCTCCATGTCTGGATGTATCTTTTAGAAATGAATAACCTGTATATGGTGTTTTTAATATTTCATGGGGTTGTAATGTTCCTCTGGGTACCTGATATTCCCTCCTCATTTGCATGTGTGTTCTGGAAACAACTTGAGATAATGTAGCCTAAAATCCCAATTTAGTTCACCTCAACCGCTAGTTTGACATAGCTTTGAGCCTAAGCAGAGACTATGATATAGCTATAAGACTGTAAAGGGGAAGAAAAGAAGAGAGGAATAAATAGAAGTGAAGGAAACAGAGGATGTGGGCTCAAAGGGAAGGAGGAGAACAAGTGGAGGATGAAGAAAAGAGGGGATAAAGTGGAGGAAGGTGAGGGAAGGAAGAGTGGGAAAGGTGGGATGAAGGATGGAGGAAAAAGTTGGAAGGGGAGAAAAGAGTGGAGAAAGAAAGTTGTAGGAGGGAGACAGAAAAAATATCCAACAGTTTTTCTGATGTGTGGATCTCCTAGTTTCCTCTGGCTGAATTTCTAATTTCAGTCAGGGTGGTAGGCACTAGAAATCTGAATGCATATACTATAAAGTGACAGTCAGAGAGAGAGATGGCGTTTGGGCAATTATGGAGTTTTCATTCATCATGGTCTAACAAAGGCTCAAGCGTCTGCTGAAGCGTGATTTCAAAGAAGGCTACATGACGGATGCATCACTCACTGAGCTGTCATTCAGATTCTCAGTCTTGAAAAACACAATCAACCAAATAAAATGAGAGATTTAGATTTTTGAGAGATTGATCTTGCCACTGCAGAATCATCGCTCCACCCACCCACTCATCCATCCATTTTCCACAGATGCTGAATCACCTCGATCTGCTTCTTTCAGTTCAGAGCAGCAGCAGTTCTACTCTGAGCTCTCTCCTCAGTCTCACCCTCTGTCATTGCCCAAAGCTCATGACCATGGGTGGGGGTTTTAACATGGATTCACTCTGGGACACTCTCCGCACTTTGGCTGCACAGCCCATGAATATTATCATCTGAATCAGTGACAGCACAATCTTCATGGAGCCCAACACCCACTCAGAACATACTTGACTTCCTGCCAAATACTGACACAGTTCTCACTCCAGTTATAGAAAGACTAAATGGCTTGTAATGGCTTGAGCACTCAGTAGCCCTGCAGGGAGTAAAGAATGACATGATGAACAATGACCAGTCCTGCAACCTGTATGATGTGTACAGGTGATTGGGCAGTAAGGGCCAGACAGAGACCTCTGGGATCAGGAATATCAACAACCATTGCATCTGAAGTGTCACACACTTTACAGACACAGCAAGAGAAGGCGAAAAATATTCTGACATTCAAGTCAGAGCTTTGTGTGGAGTCCAAGACACGGGATCCCCTGAATGTTTAATGTTACAGTCAATTGTAGCAACTTTCATTTTACCATAATTAATACTAGAGCTACTGCCGCACAGAAATCCAAATCTAAGCCTCTTCACTTTGTTTACTGCAGATTTTTCCCATGTGAGCTGTGCTGCTATCTCAGCAGACACACAGGCAGCACGAGCAGGGTTTATGGATAAGTTGACATTTTATTATGCTTATCATGGGCAATAAAAATCATCTCTGAAGAAAAGACACACACTAATGTCTGCACTCCCACATACAATGAAACTTTTTTTTCTTCCTCCGTATATCAGAAGCTGTAAAAGTCATTTCAATGATTAGTACGACACAGAGACAAAAGGACACACACGTTACACACAAATGTACTGCTGCTTTGACGTCATTCTGCTTATCAGTGGTAAGGAAAGCTACTGCCATAAATAAGGAACACATTCAACACAAATGCACATTTTTATGTTAATGCATACATAACTCAAACATGTATTTGAATTCAGTAAGACAGAGACACACAAATACATGCAGCATCTGCCAGGCAGGGTGCGCACTGTAAAGTGGAGACCCTGATTGTGCTGCATGAAATTAATAACCTGAGATTTTATTTCATCTCTGTATCATCACAGAGTGCCCAAAGTGGAGAAAAATAACAATTTGTCATGAGGAAATTGGAGGAGATGATGAAGACAGACTGAAACTGGAAAACAGGATTCTTGTTCTGTGACATGATGAGGAAACGGTTGGCTCCAGTTAGCTGATGCAGAGGAGTGAGACATGCATTAAAGCAGTCAGTGGTCAGTCTAACCCATTACTGACTCTGATTAAGATGTACACCCATCAGCCACACAAGGTTAAAAGGTGCATGTTAAGTCTATGGTACAAACTCTGGTTCCCTGCACACATCCACCACCCCCATCAGCCAACACTACTTCCTGCATCGGTGCTGAACACGTTCATAGACATAAATCGGGAACATTGTCCAATATGAATGTAATTATTTGGGATACAGGGCAGTTTATACAGGTGATTTATATATATATATATATATATATATATCTTGTTTAGCGTGACATTTGTTCAGGTATCGTGACCAAAAATGTGAGTTCTCAGCCATGAACAACCCGTACACATGAAACACATGAACTGTGCCAAACACATGAATTCACATAAATGCCCATACACCTATAGATGCAGACATAATGTGCACAAACTCACTGAGGCAAACTCACTTCCTGCAGGATAAACAAGCACAGAAATGCTGCACATACCCACATCATCATATGCACTCCCGCTGTACATTGCGTAGACACGACATTTAAGGCTCTCTGTGTTAGTGATTCAGATCATACAGTAGTGACTGCTGTGAGGGAACATTTAACTAAAGCAGAAGATGCCTTTGTATAACAGATGTCAAGCGCTCAGTGGAGGATAAACATGTTGCTGCTTTCAGTCAGTGGATGTAAAGTGTGAAATGAGGTTTAAAATAGGCTGAGTGATACGAGGTGTTATGGCGTACGTGACACATACAGCACAGTTAGTTTTGTTTAAACCTTGAAGAGGGACAGATCCTGTCATTTATTCTTTGTCTGAGCTGATGTGTTGGAAATGAATGATGTAAGTGTCAATAGAGGAGCTAATGTTGTATTACTATAGTAATGTGTTGGTATCAAAAGAGGATAAAAACCTGGAATTAATTTATGAATGCATAATAAGAAAAAAGGTGGCTGTAAAAATGGCGAGTAAGCCAATGCAAAAACAGATTTTTAAAATTGAATTTTTATATTCTTGATGTTCAGATGGAGGTGTGAACTGAATACATTTTTGTTTTTTGTAAAAGCTGACAGCAGCATTCTCCTCGTCAATGTGAACAAAATGTTGCGTCCCTAAAGCCATGACTATCCATTCAGACCGTGTGGGCGTTGAGGGGAATAGAGAGCTATTTTGAGTAATGGTTAGAAATCGGTGTGTGTGAATAATAGCACAGTCGTGATGCATATTGTCAGGCAGCTGATTTGTCTGCTGAAAAGATTTTCTTAAACCATAAACAGGGCTTACCTTTTTTCTTTTCTTTTTTATATCCGATATTTCCTGCAGGAACATTTCATCCCTAAGATCCAGTTATATGCTTGACCAAACCATCCATTATCAGTTATGCTGATGATGTTTTTAACTTTTAGTTTACTCAGATATTTTCTTGGTGAGGCTGTTTACCAGTTGGACGCAGAATTGACCAGAAAAGCTTTATTACTGTATCTGAGAAGGGCTGAATCAGTGGTAACTGGACTTGGTTGAGGATGTTTCCCTGATCATCCAAGAGATTTCTTCAGTTACTTTCTTTATGGACAGATGTGTGTATTTTGATATACACTACTTTACACATCTAGTACTTAATAATACTATAGGCGTGCATTTATACCATATGGAAATATTGTAAATGTATGTGTGCTCACAGGAAGGTTCTGAATTGTTAAACTCAGCTCCATGTGTGTCTCCTGGGACTCATTTGACAGTCTATGTATTCCCTCAGGTCCAGTTATGTGTGTGTAACAGCAGATTTCTTAACAGTAGATAATGTGTGTTTCTGCACATGTGCAGACGTTCGTGGGTTTAGAGGCAGAAAATGAAGCGATGATGATGAAATTAAAATAAAATCCAGAGCAGAGCTACAGTATGTTGTCCATATCTGTCCCTTATCTCCCACACTCTGTTCCTGCTCTATTGTTCTGCATCAACAAGCCTCAACAAATCCCTGAGCAGCTCCACTTTTTTAAAATTTCATTTTTCACATATGTGATGCTGGGGAATGAGAGTGTTGGACTGGTTGAAGATAAGGAAAAAATAAAGATTTTCAGTAAGTCTCCCCTCTCGTCAGAACATGTGCAGTTCTCTTTCTACACTGGCCTCTGAATCCCAGAGAAATAAAACCCCTCATGCAATCTTAAAGGACAGTGGCTGCGATGGGGAAAAGGGTTTCTCAACAACCCACTGTAACATGTCCTCTACTGTACTTACAAGGTTGTCTGAATCCCTGAGGCCCCACACCACACTGAAACACAAACCCAAGCTCCTGAATTTTCCTCTCATGTTATCACCAGATTTCAGAATCACAGGACCAGAGCACTGTTGGCTTTGGCTATCTGCTGAATTTGAAGCCCTAATTAAGCCCTTTTATATATGCAATTTACAAATATGAAATGGATTTTACATTGTAGCCCTATAACACTGTCAGACTCATGATATTTGACAGTCTGAAAAAGATCTAAATCAGTGAATCAACAGAAACAAAGATCTTTCTTCCTTGTCAAAACCTGTTGTCAGAATTGTTGGGGATTCAGGTGTGTGCAACTTATGTTAAGTGTCTCACCAGGATCTCAGATACTCAACCAACTACCAAATATTTTTCTAAGCACATCCATAGACCCAAAGTTACAGTCACAACTCTGCAGTCACAAATGAAGCAACACCTGATACATGCAAATATTTCTTGAGTTTTAAAAGCTTTTATATGTGTGAAGAATGTGTATCAGAACTTTTTCCTTGTCATGGTATGAATCAGTTTCAGAAAACTGTTGAGATTTATTCTGATAATGATAAACCACAGCACCCAGCCCAGTATAGTCACTGAAATGTTTTTAGATCATGGGACTATGTAAATATAGACTTGTCTCTGACGTGGGGATGGGAGGAGACATGTTGATGCTTCCCACTTGTCTACAACTCAGGTTGATAGAAGTGAGATTACTTGCCCCTTTAATTTCATACTGACAGCCTAAAATTAAAGGGGTGCACAATAATTAAGGCATGACAGCAATGTAATTATAAAGTTATAGAGATTTTCTGTGTGTGTGTGTGTGTGTTGCTTTGGTCATTATAAATTAATACACACATGGAAATAAATACAAAGAATAGAAGACAGGAGTTTCTTTGGCTTCTCACCCTGTCCTTCCATATTCTATATTTATTTTCTACCTCAAGAAGCTCTTCAAGAGCCCTGATGCAGCAAAATGCATCACAGCTGGAGTATTTTAAGTAACTGCTGCTGTATATTACTGGGTCGTCCCAGCGCTGTCAGGCTGAATTCTGGTCCCTCTGTGCTTCTCTGAACCCTGCTGTGGTTTAAAGCCAGATCTGCGAGTCCTTAATGCAGAGGGGATGTTATAAACAGTCTGTGATGAGTCTAAAAGCTCCTGCGAGGCGTCCTCCTCACTGAAGTCATCTCTGAATGTCCCTGTCCTGCCAAGCTCAATAATTCAGCTCCTCACTTGTACTGTTACAGGCACGGAAGAAGAAATATTTCTCTCATGAGCTTTTCTTTACTTTTCTGTCGTCGTTTCTCTTACGTGGTCGTACCAGAGTCAACAAGGTGTGTTTCATCTTAGATGCTTTCCAGCTACATATACGCTAGATAAATAAGTAAAGAGAAAAAAGTTGTTCCTCCGCTGTTAATGGACAAATGATAAAGTTAGGAGCATATCTAAATGCTATCTCTTCAGTAAGGTGGTGGGAAATGTGCCACATGTTGGTCATTATGGTTAAATAAGGTCTGACAGGTTGATTCAGTTCTCGACATGAGGCCTGAGGGGGCTGGTTTTGCAGTAATGGCCTGCTCTCTGTACATTAGCTGCTTTATTACACAGCTGTTTACAAAGACATTAATCATGTATTACAAGCTTAAGTAACGTGCAAGTTTCTGCCAAAAAAACCCACCTGCACTAACACAGGAGCAATGTGGTTTTGGTAAAAGGTGTTGTGAGTTAATTTTATTAAATACAACTGAACAGCTGCGATTCAGAAACAACAGAGTTTAGACTGGCCCATTGAACTGAGCAGCTGTTAAATAAGGATTTTTAGTTTCACTCGATGGATCACTCTGATAAGTGGGAGATGATTTCTACAGGGCTGGTTTAAACACTCGGGACCTAAAATCTTTGGCACGGTTCAGCTGTGGTGTGAATGCAGAGTGGACCAACACAGGATTGTGTGATAGTCAATATGTGATATATGTATAAAACATTTCTCTGCCTCCTTCTTCAATACTAACCTCAGCTCATTCACACAAACATGTTGTACTTTCATAAAACAGCTTCATATTTCCCAAAGTCATTGATATTCAGCACTTTGCCACACACTGTCACCTTCACTTTCCCTGCTAATGGATCACACATTGTTGGGACTCAAATCCAAAGGTAAATGTATTCAAGTCGGGTTTTCAGGACAAGTTGAATGCAAATTCAAAATACTTTTTTTGATGTGAAATAGCTGCTTTGTTATGCAAGAGACATCTGAAATCAAAATATCATTTAAATTTACCACTCATATTCAAATCGTTTTTTTTTTTTTATCACAGTGATGGTTATGTGAGGAGAAAGCAGATACACAGATATACAGACAGCCTGTATCATTCCTAATTTCTAAGATAAGGTCAAACAGTGAGTTGGATATGTTTATACCGTCTGATCAAACACAAGAGTAGTTTAGTGTGAAAAAATCCAGACTGATGAAGGACAGACGGAGAGGACACCTTGTCCTCTCTGGCTGCAGTGAAAGCCCTGGACGTGTTCAACCATACTACCGCTGTGCACTTCATTATGTTTTTTGATGGCACACAGCTCAATTCAAATCATTTTACAAAAGTCATCAGACCATGGTTAAACTGACTAACTGTAAAACTTTAAACAGACTTGAAGGAACTTTCTAGCCCAACATTATAGAGCTCCATCCACCAGTGCTGTGTTCTGGTGTGTAATGAGTATTGCAGCCTCACAGGGCAGCTAACCAGGCTGTAGATTTAGTGTTGCTGTTTCTCATCTTTCTCCCCAAGTAATCAAACTGTCTGGATGAGTGGAGATTGGTGGAGGTGGAGGCGAGACCCATCAGAAGCATCTGAGTGCTGTGAACTCCGCAGACCCCAACGCCTCTTAATGGATTTAATAACAAGCAGGAAAACGGACAAACACTTTAGCCCGAGAGCAAGAGGAAAACACTGGCCCTGGGAAATTTTCCAGAAGGTCACTGCTTGATCACAGCCTTGAAAAAGATTGCTGATGTTATTTTTCATCTTCTGAAAAGGAAATAACTGGTCATGACAAGGCTGAAAGAAGGAGGGAGGGAGAGTGAGAGAGAGGAGTTAGGAAGGCAGAGTGGAGGTTAGAATTACCAACACCAGCTCAAAGAGCTGTTTGATGTTCAGATGCTGTGATAAATTATTGATGTGGAGCCTGTTAAATAAGGCCAGAGCTCATTTGATTACAAATCTCATTAGGGCTTTACAAAATATGCTTTAATAACAAAATCCATCAACATAATCGCTATGTAAAGAGATTGAATGCTGTCATTACACAAAGAATACAGCTGTGATATTGTTACTGTAGGCTACAGATTTAGACTCACCATGGTTTCTCCTCATACTAACACTTAATGCATGAATGCATTTATTAAAGATTCTCATAGAGAGGAACATCATGAATTACTATTAGAAAAAATAACACACTGGGCCCGATAGGACTATACCTGATATTAAAATGAATACCGTGTCTGATTTAGAGCTCTCTTCTGGGTCAGGAAATGCATTTTAACACTGTGTGTGATCACGTGCAGAACACACTACAGAATGAGATCAGAATACCACCCAACCCAAGAATGCATGTAATGAACCCCCAGAGAGTCATGGTCATCTCTGCAGCACCATGCAGCTTTTTGGTCTCTTTCAGCTCCTGGTGTCAGTTTTCCAGCACGTGTACTGTCAACAAGAAGCTTATTTCAGTTGTGTGGATTTCATGTAGGTTGTAGGTTGCAGAAGAAAACTGATGTCGTGAGAAATGGAAGTGCTCCTGACAGCCAGAGAAATCGGTTAAATAAATAAACGAACAATGGTGTGATAGTTCCAGCTGCAACTTCAAAAAAGTCAATTCAAGTTCATTTCAAATGTTTTCAAATGAATACAGCTGCAGGTTGATAGGTGTGAGTAAGAGTGAGACTGGTTTGTTTGTCAGCAGATGTTACCTGTGCATTCCCATGCAGGTCACATTTTTAATTAAGAGGACACTGCCATACCATACCACTTTAATCTCAGTGGGGTTTTCTTATTAAACCAAGATGAAGCAGATAGCTCTCCAGATCGAAGAACATGAGTAAATATGGTTGTTTCAGAGCCACTGGCCCTTTAAGTGACCTTGGATTAGAACATGAGTTTCAGTAAATGCTAAATTTAAGGACATTATTCACACATTGAATCGAACCATGTAAAAGAACTGAAATGAAAGAGGACCGGGAGATTTTTTCCAAATATTTAAAAGTCAGATGTGTGTGTGCAGAAAGCCTATGAGATGTGTAAATGCAGCCTGACAGTACAGGGACATTCAGAGATGACTTCAGCGAGGAGGAAGCCTTGCAGGAACTTTTAGACTCATCACAGACTCTTTATAACATCCCCTCTGCATTAAGGACCCAGGGATCTGGCTTTAAACTCAAAGCAGGGTTCAGACGAGCACAGAGGAACCAGAATTCAGCCTGACAGTGCTGGGACGACCCAGTAATATACAGCAGCTTAAAACAGTCAAGCTGTGAAGCACTTTGCTGCATCGGGAGAGAAACAGAAAGTTTACATGGTTCACTCTCTCCTCTGTTGGCCCAGGTCAGGTCATGTTTTGATCATATGCATTCAGCCTGGAACTGACTGTCTCCCTCCTTCAAACGTAATGATCAGTGTTGTGTGGGAACAGATGAATTACAGCTGCAGGTTAAATCAGATGAAGAGCAGTTAATACCAGCAGGTGTGTAATGATTTTCATTTCTATTGATGATGTAAATGTTTTACAGAGCGTGGATTAAACACTTCACATCACTCCTCCTCCCTCCTCTTCTCTTTCTCTACAGTTCTCTTCTTTTGCTCAAAGCTGAACTCTCTCTGAGCTGATCACCAGTCATGATGAGTATTTCTCAGCATGTTTGTGTTAACTGGTGACTCTAAACTGCCTCCTGGTTCCTGCTTCCAGTCAACACCTCTACATGTCTCTCAGCCATTATAACTGCTGAACACCTCACTCTGTGTGCTGCTTTTGGGGTCTAGTTTTGAAAAGAACATCACAACATCATGCAAAAGCAGATTAGGAAAATATACTGTGTACTAGTGTAACCTTTCAGGCTCCATAGATCAGAGTTATCTTAGCTTTGAGTTCAGTGAAATCAGGATATCTCAGCCTCTGCTGCATCGATTCCCACTATTCTTTTTTAATGCGTCATCATTGGCAAAAATCTGTTCTTTAACATCAAGTTTCCTTCATCGATTTCTACAGTTTTCTCCTTTCTCTCTGTCTCTTCTGCCTCAACCTTCTCTCCTGTAATGGGAAATGTGAAATGGCTTTTTGATACAAAAAAATATATTTTTCCTTTTACACATCTGATCTTTATTTTTCTTTTCTCTCCCTCTCTGTCTGTTGGTTTCACCTCTTTTCCTTCTCTTATCTCTGGGAAATGTAAATGTTCTTTTAATGTTTTCCTTTTTCTATCTCCATCTTTCATATTGTTCATGAAACATATTTTAACTTCTCTCTCTCTCTCCTCCTCCTCCTCCTCAGGTATGTAAATGCTTTTTTAATGTTTATTTCTCTCTCCCTCGTTCTTACAGATGGTCTTTTAATGTAAACACTGTCTCTCTCTCGTTGGCTCTCTACCTCTCTGCCTGTTTTACCATCTCTCTCTCTTCCCCCTCCCCCCTTCTCCTCTCCTTCCTTTTTCTTTAATCACCTGTTCTCTGCTCTCCAGTTTTTCTCTGTTCTTTACCTCTGCTCACCTCATCTCTTCTTCTCCTTGACTCTCATTTATCATGTTTCCCTCCGCCCTGCTGTCTTTTCTGTTTCCCCTCCTTAGCTCACACTTCTTTGTTCTTACTCGTCTCTTTTTTATACTATACTATACTACACTCCCAACCTTTCCTGCGCATACACTCTGTTTTAAAATCCATCTGATTTCCTCTTCTTCCTCGCTCTACTCCTTCTTTTCCTCCCCCTTTCCTCACCTCCTCAATCATTCTGCTGTGTTCGTCCCCCTTCTTTAGCTGTAACACATTATACTCTCACCTGTGTCCTCCTTTGCTCTCATCTATTTCTCCATCTTTCACTCTGCCTTTTTTCTACGTTCTTCATCTCATTTCTCCTGCTTGTCACTCTCTCTTTGAATCTTTCTGTCCTCTTCCCACTCTACATTTTCTCCACAGTTAATTGATTCTCACTAATCCAGCTCACTGTGAACCCTCCTACCTCATCCTCTCTCTTTCTCCACACTGCCTCAGCTGAATGGCCTCTGCTGTGGTGCATGGAGTGGAGCTGAGTGAAAACAGCATGCGCGGAGGGAAGGTCCGACTGTAGCTCTCACTCCTGAACTTACAACTTTCCTGTTTTCCTGAGTAGATACATACATACACACTGCTGAGACTGATGAGACCTATACTGCAGAATGATGGGAGAAGACGGACAGAGATAAAAAGAAGGTATATACTTGCCAGTCTCCAGAAAGCAAGAGAGGTGACTGCAAGAGCAAGGGAGAGATTATTGTACAAAGAGAGGAGTGAAGAGAAAGAGGAAAGAAACCATGAGCCAATTGATACGAATTAGTTCCAATAATTAATGCTTTCAAATGAGAGATGATTCTTGCTCTCTTATCTTTCTGTTAGTTGCAATATGATGATAGACCAATATATCAGGCCTGCATTGCCTTTATCAGATTCGACCTCTCACAGCCTCAAACAACAGTCTGGAACATCTAGAGGGCGATTATTTTATCCCCAACCCTGCAATCGCTAATTCTTTGGGATCTAATGGAAGCAATCAACTACATATCTAGTTCTCTCTAGGGTGGAAAATGAAATGGCAAAGAAAAACATGAGTAAAATGATAATGTTCTATTAAAATATCAAAAACAAGGAAAGAAATTTAAAGGCAAAAACAAGAAGCAGCTTAATGACTTGAAATATGACGTGAAAAAGTTCAGAAGCCTCAAGAACAAAGAGCAAAGTCTTTGAGGATCTGTGTTGAGTGGATCACATCCTTTCCTGCAGAGAAAAGTGATCAGTAATAGCTGGTTATTAATCACCTTCCAGTGCAGAAACCTGAGTTTCGTGGTGTGAAACTGTGTGTGTGAGAGAGAGAGATGTGTTTATATATGAGTGGAGGTAGTAGTGATTTAAGGGACAAGGGACCTTCCAGGACCTGATTTGAATTGATTTGATTTACACTCACACACACCCACAATTTGCAATCATCCAGGAAAGTGAGATGTCAGGTGGTCATTTATCAGTCTGTTGGCCGCCCAACAACTAATCAGTAAACCAGTCAGTCAGCTGGTTGAAGCAGTAAAACAAACTGTTTCCCAGAGACATTTCTCATAACACACAGGAGGGTCGAGGCCTTTAAGGAAATGTTGCACATTTCAGCAACCCTGGCAGCTCAGGCTGCTCTTATTACCTGCTTATAGTTGATCTTTCTGCCATTATTGACTTTATATACAATAAATCCAATAGTGTCCATTGTAAACCTTTCAATAATGGTACTTTGTTTCTTTTCTAGATTTAGCTTTCAGTATTTCAGTATACTTAACATAAGTGAATCTTGTGTGTACATTTTAGTTCATCGCTTAGTTCATCAGCCATTTGCTGATGGACTGACTGGACTGACATACCCATCTTTTCTTACTAACGCTTTTGCTTTCTTTGGGGTACATAATTTCCAACTGGAGCAAGGCTGGCAATACATATCGCCTGTGATGAGAGACTGTGTTGTGCTTTAATAAAATTCCCCACAGTGACTGTGTTCACATTCTTCATTGACTTTGCTGCAAGGTGACCATGGACTAAGCACTTCTTTCCCACCTTGTCTCATTACTGACCAACAGACTGCAGCCATACAGTCAATGCTTACATTCTTTCCTCTCCAGGAGTGAGGAAGGAGAGCGTGGTGCAGATGGCTTTACTATATGTAAGCATTGAACTGAACAATTTTAATGTTGTCTTCACCATCACAACTCACCCTATATCAAACGTGAGCAAACACAGACATCCCAGCCAGTGGGTTTGTCCTGATTAATGAAAGACATCTTTCAACTCGTGTCTCTCACTCCACTGACAACCAAAATAAAGAAAAAATGCCACAAGCTAAATTAAAAAAGCCCAGTTGTTAGAACCTCCATGTGATATCTAGTAGCTGCCATAACTGTGACAGAATTACACACCAGCTACAACAAAGCTCCAGCACCTACACACATACAGTCGCTGCCTTAGGAAAAAAAAAGTTCTGCTTTTCTCTTCTGCCACCTTCAGGGAAAACTTCATATTTTGTATTACACCACAGGCAAGGGCAAATAGTCTCAAGGTTGCTCTCCATACCTTGTGTGTGTGTGTGTGTGTGTGTGTGTGTGCTCATGCTGGGATGATACAGGTGGATGTAGGAGTACTGGGAGTGAAGAGAGGGATATGTGTCAGATGAATTGCTTATGTAAAGAGATTAGGATGATTAATAACAGGAATTAGCACATATGACTCCACTGCATTTCACACACAAAACGTAAACAGTCGTCTGTCAACCAGTGTGAGTACATGTGTAGCAGGTAATGAGGCCAAACCATCATTAATTGTCCAAACTCATAAGAAAGAAGAAAACAAGGACACGAGCTGGCCAAATCCTCCTCTCCTCCTCCGCCTCTGCATCCATCTCTCTTTTCCCTGCATCTCCGTTTTTCATTTTCCTTTCTCCTCACCCAACTCACCTCCTCTCCACACATACTGTATCACCACTGCCACCCGCCTTATTCATGATTTCATCGCTTCTTTCCTCATCTCTCTTATCCTCATCTACCATTTCTTTTCATGTTCATTTCAAATATCCTCCATTACTTCTGTCTTCCTCCCAATTTAATATTCTCTTTACTTAATTTTTTCAGCCCTCAGTCACCATCAACTGGCTCCTACCTATCACTCTCCTCCCTTTAACTCCACTTTTCCCTTCTTCCACGCCATACCACCTCGCTTTTCTTTTTCCTCCACCACTCCCTCACCGGCCCTCCATCCCTTCTCTTCCTCCTTATCTATTATGCCCAAACAACCAGAAGTTTCCATTATATTTGTCTCCATCTTCCACTGCTGTGGAAGCAGCAGAATACCAATGAGCCTCCAGCAGAAGCTACAGTAATCCCAAGCATCAGCCGCTGGTCTGCAGAGAGGAGTTTTCTCCAGCTGCCTCCTGAGCTCCATGAACACCAGCAGAGGACCCTGCAGATCGGATACAATAATAAAATGTCATCGTCATCACCGCGGTCTTGCCAGGGAAAAATAATGGCTGGTTCTCTGATTTTTCACTCGATTTTCTCCCACAAGGTCAATAAAATTAGTGTAAATATGGATATCAGACAGAAATAGAAATAAACAAACAGAAACACAAATATGTTTTTAATGAAGTAATTGCAGGGTATGTTTATCTATGCTGAAGCTTCTTTAAAGCTTCCACACATGCATTTCTTTAATTACATTTACACCTGCCATCAGCCATCAGCAATCAGTACAACTTACATTTGCCATTCATTTCCATTAACTGATTTTCTGTTAAGGTTTGATGTTCATAAAATCATCAGGAGCTTGGTATTTAAAGTGCTCTTTTTATAACTTATAATCTTACCTCTGTCACAGACTGTACTTCATAACCAGTCACATTAGAGTTCTATGTGAGGCTTTATCGGTCGAGATTATTGCTGCACGCACCTCTCCTGGAAATAGAGAAATAAAACAGTCTGAGTGATCCATGTTCAACCCCTTTGATTTTACACTTAAGTGTTTTAAGAAGGTTTAAACGTCCTATCAATATTTCGGTATTATCTTAAAGGAAATGATATGGAGAAAACTTGTTGACAACTAAACAATTGAAATTGGAACTGTTTCTTTAAATATTCTCGAACATGACAGTACCACTCAGATCCTAACTGACAGGATCTGAGAGCACGCTGTCTGACAGATAGCAGCTGCTTAGGGCACCGCCATGTTTTATTTGCTCACTTTTTTGAAAGAAGGAAGGTGCATAAGGATGTTGTATGTAGATAAGCATGTAGAAAAGTAATGGTGTAAGCTTCAATATAAGCAACCAAAAAGTCTTTATTTCCTTCATATACACTCTGGTTTCAGTAAAGGCAGCGTGGGTTAAATGTTCTGGGTTAAGAAAATATTCAGCTGTGTGGAACAAGCAGTGCAAGCTGATCTTCTTAGTTCTAATGATGAGGGGTGTTAGAGGGACACACACCGGCTGCTGAGGCTGAGGATCGGCGTCTGGCTTCTAGTTGTATCTAAATCATGATATAAAGCTGTTATGTTTTATTTGTTTTACAAGTAGTTAACTCCAGCTCACCACCTCTATGTTCACTTCAACAGCTACAGATTTTACAGTGTTTTCTCTAGGAAGCGAATCTTAATTGGAAGTTTCCTCCAACTGTCTTTTCGCTAGTTAATTTAGTCCTTTGATTATATCTTCTGGTTCAGCAGACACAGATGAGAAGAGCATGATTTACTCCAGTACCAACATTAAATTGCACATTTATGCAGTCAGCCATATTCTGTATCTGTATTTGATGCTTCAGTCCTGTCTGTACAGATTTGCTTTGTGTTGTGACCACAGTGTTTCCACAACCAATGTTTTATGTTATATACATCAACCATAGTTTATTTGCCAAATCCATAACGTACCTATATATCATAGTAGAAATAGATATGGGTAGAGGATCAGTGTTCTGTCTGGTGAGGTTTGTAAGTCACATGCATTTGATTTGGCACACTACGGTCTGGTTTCATAAAATTTAAATATGCTCGTAGACACAAGCAGCTGATAAATTTAAATCACAATCCTTGTTTTTCTTGAGGCACGCTGGAATAAAAATATAGTCATTAAAAAATAATGGTACAACACCTGTGTACTTACTCTAAAGGTGCTAATCCCCATCATCTGTGCGCCCAGTCCAAGGTCGTGAGGATGATTTCCACTGGCTTAAATACACTAGAAACCGTAAACTAACTTTTATATTCTGTCACAGCACTTTCTCGCACATGTTTCATTAGAGAATTGTTTATTCGTCCCAAAGAAAATGCAACAGTAGTTTTCTGAATTTAAAACAAGAGCATCCTACATGTTCATTCTTTCTTCAGTCTTTATTAAACAATCTCTTTCTTCACAGTCCTCATCTCTCTCAGAAAAAGCAGAATTAGCATGAGTTCTTGTAGAAGAAATTGTACAAATGTTAGTATTTGGTCCATTAAAGAACTTATGAAGCCTGCAGACTCTCCTCTATTTCTTAATTGTTCTCCTTTTTCTTCATTCATTTAGTTTCTTCATTTCTTCCTTCCTGTTAAAAGTGATCTCTTTGTTTCTCCTGTTGCCATTATCTGCTGCTGCAAGCCTCCTCCTTTCTCCTCCGCCTCTCATAAAGCACAAATTTCTCACTGTCTCAGCAGGAAAAGATCTCAGCACCACCCAGAAAACCTCACAGCTCAAAGGAGGAAAAATATAAGTCTGTCTTTCACAAAACAACAGGATTTAGTCTTCACAGTATTCATAAAGTTGCATGATTGTATACACAAAAAGTTATGTAGGACGCAAACAGAGAGCTGGAGAGAATGTAGTGTAATGGCTCAGCAGGCTCATCACTACTGTTGATACAAAATACTGGTGGCAGAATGGAACCAAACCTGAAGGCACATTACATCAAACTCTCTTTATTGGCCTCTAGTGACTCAGCCCAGACAAGAGGCGAAATGAATAAAATGAGAGGATTTCCTAGGTAGGTTCTGCTGTTATAAACACCAAGCATCATCTGACAAATAACCCACATGGTGTTTCGATTCTCTCAAAGTTCTGCAAGCTGCTATGTTAGCTGGATTAGTTTCCACCCACCAGTCCGCTACACTGATACACAGGATGGACTTTGTTGAATGTTTTTGGGTTTGAATAACAATTTCATGAAACAAAGTCTCCTTCCTCAGACAGTTTTAGGTCAAACTAACAGGTACTGTCTAAAACAGGTGCAGACTTCTCATCCATCCATCTCTGCATGACACCAGACAGAGACAAACGTTAAGAGCAACAAGCATAAATAACAGAATGACAAAATCGACATTACACGGAGACAGAAGCGAGAATAAACATATATACACAGATGCACACTGGTCAGAGCTGAAATAACATGAGTTAAGCTTCCTAAAACTCCTGATGTGGCTGTGGGCGTAGGCTTTACTCAAATCCTGGGATAAACCTGGTCTCGCTGGGAATTTGAAATTAATAATTTTATTACCGAGGGGTGGTAATGAATACAGCTTAATGCTAATATCATCGAGATTAAGCAACTATTCAATAAAGCAGTGATTCACCACCAATTCAACGTCTGTTTGAAAGAGAGAAGAGGAAGTTAGAGGATGAACAACAGTAGTGCTGTGGACAGGAGGACCCAGTGACATCTTTGTTGCTTAACATTTTTTCAGTGCACCGTCAAGAGGCAAAGTATCTTCAAACAAGACTAGAATCATGTCCACCTACATGTGAAACCCAAAATAGAAGGAGGCATGTAAGAGAGTGTGTGTATGTACAGTACACAAGGCTAGAGCAGTATGCATTAGTAAAGTATCCACAATTTGAATGTTTTTCCTCATGGTATATTTAAATTCATTTTTGTTTTCTATAAGGTCAAAAAGTTATACTTGCCATTTGTACATTAGACTTTTTCACTGTTTCCAGCTCATCACACTGCGTCAGGAAGTATTTAGTATACAGCACTGAGATTTAAGCCAAAACCCTCTATTACCAAGTAAAGACCTGCATATATGTGGCTCCCCTGTTGTTACAGAGTCACAGGAATACCAAAGTAACGAATGTAAAGATGTGCTCAGTTGGGTAGTTTGGACTGAGGCATGTAAGGACCTCTCAAAGAAACAAATGTGCTGTAAAGTATTTAAAGAAGTTAGAAGTAAATAAGATTTAAATCATTTTTCTTTATGCAGGGTTAATTGACTGAATACCAACTTAATTCATACATTCACAAAGCTACCAATTTGATGAATTCACTTTGACCAAAGGGGACATGGGTGATCACTGATGTAGATGTGGTTGCAAAGAGAGAAGGGTTTTTCAATAGTAGGCTTATACAGAAACGCTTCAGTAGTTTCGCAAGATTACACTTTAACATGTCATTACTATTAACTTCACACTGAAATAAAGTTATTTTTATCTGGAAATCACCAAATCCAATTAAAAGTTTTTTTCTAGTCACAGTGTAGATTTGACAGGGTTCCTGCAATCTGGACCAGAAGCTTTTTAATGAAGCAGAGTGATGTAATTCCTCTCTAGTTCAGAGAGTTCAGGTCAGTTTAAAATTCTAAACTATGAGTTCAATGGAGGCATTAATAGCTGCACCTCAGCCAGCACAGACATCTGAACATGCAAATTCAGAATAAACAAGAAATGAAAACTGAGGCAGACACAATAGTCCAATGAGGTCTCCTAGGATCAGCTTGAACCCAGGATTGAAATAAAATTGAGGATGATAATAATTTGATTTCACCTTGTTCTCCTCCTGCATGGCTGGAGCTGAGGGTACCGCTGGATAAGTGAGTACCAGGTTTTTATCCGGCGCAAATACACACCTGTCAGTAACAGTGTATCATATCATCTGCTACTGCAACACATGAGTGAGGGAGGCCTATGCACAATGGCCTCTAATCTGTGCACCTTCAACAGAGAGCTATGATTCGTTGTCACTGCTGCAGCATTTCATCACTGTAATTTCACCTGTAAATTAAAAACAAGCACTTTAATACTCTTTACATGCACCACTTGTAGCTTAATAGGATTCATCAAGAATACTAAAAAAAAAAAAGTATGAAGGGGAAGTTGCACCATGTTAAAACTGCATTAGGAAACATTCAGCTGCTGTTAAATGTTGCATCTGAGATCGAAAAGCTCAAATCTCTTCAAGGGCCCCTGTAATTGCTCCTGTATGCACACAGACAAAAGCTGAAATTAGCCAATTTGTCAAGAATTGCCAACAATGAAAGTGTGGGAATTAGGATAAATGTGTTTGAATGTTACTGCACAGGGCACAGAGAATAGGACATTAGACCACAGGGAGTTAAAAGACTTATCACACCACGGGACTGGGGTTGTGCCCCCACCATTATACAGGGAGTGACTTATGATGTCCACGGAGGAATGCTCTTGTTGAAAGAGGTTAAGGTATGACACACCAGGATCTGGTTGGTATTCAGGAGGTGAATGATTACTGCTGTACTCTGTAGGATACGATGACAGGAGAGATTTTGTGAAGAGGCCCAGAGCTTTTGATAAGTTTTCCTCTCTGATGGTATTTTTCCCAAAATAGCAAAATTGTCTGGTCTTCTAGGCTAACTGTGCAGCTACTATTCTACCTTTACAGGAAGTTCTGCATTTCATGTCGCTTCTGATAGGCTGCCTAACGCCAAGGACAAACTCATGCTCATGTAACTTTAGATCTTTTAACAATACCTACCCCTAATAGCAAAAGTAGAGTGAGTATAGATTTTTTTTTTCTGGTCCTAGATGGCTTCATTAACACAAGAAGTAAAATGGCAACAAATCCTCTACCTGAATCATCTCTGTATCTGAAACTATGAGGAACGGAGTCACCTGCAATCACACTGTATCATGATCTCGACAAACAAGTGACATTATTAACATATCTGCAGCTCTGCAGGACTTTCCAGCCTCTAGCCTAAAAGTTTTGTTGTGCTTTAATGATAATGTCTTAGTTCAGTCTCTGCAGACGCCTCTCTGTGGTCATCATCAGTTGAACCAGGTAGTTTTAACTGACTCCACTGTGCACAGAACTAAACAGCTACTAATTTTTGTTTAATGGCAAACTACATTATGGGCCTCTTGATCAGAAATCTAGACCACAGGGCCTCCCTCTCAGCACAATAATAATCCACTCGCTCAATACACTACATTTAGACATTTTAGCACCGAAAACCATTTAAAACCACAGTGTTGTTATTTTTCACACACCAGTCTTGGTTTAAACCACATGTCTTCGTGTTTCTCCGGGCTGCTCATTCATGTACGAGCTGTCTAAAACCATTTAAACCTACATGGTTCTTCTTTTCACCATATACAGTATTAATATCAGCTATTAAACTGAGTCAGACATCAGGTGGTCTGAGTAAAGCAAATTAATTGGTCAAATATCATTCTAGCCATGCTGATAATTCCTCTACAGCATTCATAGCTAAGATTATTGGTTTATCTTCATCCCGTGTTAAGTAACAAACTACCAGCAGTTTTCTTGCACCTCCTGTTGTTTATTATTACGTTCATCACGCCATGCAGGTGCCAGTAAACACATATTGATGTACTTAAATCAAAGCCGTAAAAACCTGGACAACTTGTATTTATTGATGTCACTTAACCACACAAAACACTTCTCATATCTTTGTGGAAACTTCTCATTTATGTTCATCAAAACCAATTTAAACCCTGTTTGTAAAATAAAGAGCATGGTGGCCCCTTCATGCAGAAATAGATAATGGTCCAGGTACTTAAGTGGCCCTCATCCCTTTAAATTATAATATGTTTTATATTTGTCATAATGCCAAGGCACAAAAAGTCTAAATCAAGCAGAAGATGAGGGGAGGCTGCTCAGTGAGCCCAGAGTACTAAATTTAATATATTCTGAATCATTGAAACGGAATTAATAAAGGGAAAATATACAGAACTTAATCACTGGAAAGTTCTTCGTCACCAAACTATTTATTATTCCTTATTGATAGTTCATTCACTGAGAGAGCCTAGCAGTGCAACTTAAAAAATAACAACATGGGCAACTTGAAATCATTTTCGGTATTGTTTTGCAACTACCTCAACCTGAATATCAAACCCAAAACCTTGTTCTCTCTTCTGCCAGCAAGTAAACAGCTAACACTTTGTTTTATAGATTTGCGTTATACCAAACCCAGTCCACATGTTTTCTGCTGAATGAATCTGTATTTGTCATTTGCTTCTGTGAAGCTACAAACTGTTCCAGCTGTCTTGGTCATCGTTTAGCCACCGGCTTGATGCACCCCTTGTGACACAAAGCACCAAAAGCATGATGAAACCAAAGGCAGCCATCATTAAAGAACATTGTATAACCCTGCAGCAATCAAGAAAATCGACATTTATAAATAACCTCGGCCAAAGTTTGAAGGACAGTGTTACAGCAGACAATGAAGAGAGTCTCAAGACTGGCATGTCATGCATAATAAGAAAAGGACTCTGTTTCAATAATTCAACATTAAACAGCACACAGCCTGTCATGGGGCATCTTGGGAGCTGAATCTGTGGGATCAGTGCCCGATGCTTCTATTCATTTAGCTCCAGAATCTGGGCCAAGAATGACCCTCTGTGAAATACCGCAGGCCTGCAGGACTGTGTCGAATGTAAATGCATTGCTTCTCTTGCCCACAGTCTGTGTCAGTGCCAAGTTGAATATGTCTGCTGTATAGTAGAACCAATGGGAAACCGCACTGTGCCGCCCACTGCTGCTGTCTACCCATTACTGTGGGGGTTCACGAGGACCGTGTTGGAGCAGCTTTGAGGTACTTTTGTGTGGACCACAGCGCCTGTCTCTGAACCGACCATACAACATGGGCTACTGGCCCTCTCGTGCTTCCATCTCTTTATATCTGCCTCTGAAGGCCAATACACACGAGTGCATTTAAAATTGAAATGTGTCATTTGTTGCCTGTAACACACACCATACCAAGAGAAGTTCATGCACAATGACTCCTGTGATCACTTCGAGTGAGAACATTGCTGCTTTTCTGGTGTGTATTGATGCTTGGCAACAGGACAGGGCTGTTTCACGCCATCAACCTGTGGTGTGTGTGAACTTACACAGAAAACAAGACACAAGAAGACGTGTTTTCATGTCCTTCTCCTGTGTTGGTGTTAAAGAGATTAAACACCAGGATGGAGAGCAGTGCTCTGCTTTTCTGGCTGAATATTTAAGACCCGTCGTTCTGACTGATAGGGTGTTGTTGGGTCTGGGAGTACATCCTCACACAACAGTGATGTTATTGTGGAGGTAATTTAGAATTGATTTGAGAATTGACGCCATCTTTTTTCATCATCGGCTGCCACCTTCAATATCTTGTTTTTTGAACAGTGCAAACACACTATTGGACTGTGAGTTCATTTGCATTATGGGAGGAATGGCTGACCTTGTCTGCAAATAACTTAATGTATTTTACAGTCAACTAAATACCAATTGAGTTGATCCTAGATGGTGACATGCTTTCTACAGGTGAATAGAAATACAGAATATCAAAAACATTATTGTCAAAACTGTCTCCAAATGATCTGTGTGTGTGTGCTCAGTGTTAGACAGCCTGGGGAAAAGAAACAAACTCAGCATCTCTTCTCTAAGGTCGACAAAATAAACATTAGAAGAACATTACATTTCTAAAAAATAAAAACACACACACACACACACAACAGAGAACGTTACAAGCTTCAGTGACATTACAAATATTTTGTGAAATCAGGAGAAAAGCCTGAGTGTTTGTATGCAGCTGGACCTTCATCAGGCCCCCACTTCTTTTTTTCTTGTGTGTGGTTCACTCATACTTCTCGAATTCCCTACTTTTGTTTGTGTGTGTGAGTGTGTGTGTGTCCCTCTGTCTGTCCCAGTGGCTGTATTCGTTTTTCTTGTTTTTGTTTGTGTGTGTGAGTGCATGCTTTTTGAGATGTTTTTAGTTTCCAGTGTCTTGTTGTGAGCTGCTGCATCAAAGTGCATGAAATTCACAATCATTCTGTACCACTCTTCATCTCTCTCTCTCTCTCTCTCTCTCTCTGACCTCTCTCTCTCCACGAGTCCTCCCCTGGCAGCTGTTTGATGTCATGACCCAACATCCAATTATCTGTAAGGATAGAGATGTCACACACTCACACACACACACCAGGTGTGAGATATGACAGGATAATTGGGGAAGGTGTAAGGGAGGAAATACTGCAGGGATGAAAAATGAAATGAAGACAGAGGGAGATATACAGGTCAGGGTGGGAGGTTTAAGGAGAGGGGAAGAGTGTGTGCAGGGACCTACAGAGCATCACATCTCTGAGTTATCAAATCAACAACTGGTCAGTCTCGTTTCAGACAGAGCAGACGACTACCTGTGAATGGACAAACCACATGCAGAGAATTTTTCCATGTTTTGTACTCAGTCTGTCCTTTCAAGACCACAAATTCTTCTGTATAATGTTCAGCAAAAGTGCTTTGCTAATTTGTACTGAAAAAAGGGCAAGACACAAAAAGAAGCAATGTATTGAAGATCAGATGAATGTAAGCTCCACAGAGAGAGCTCACGTTATAACAGTTTTGGTTATTTATGTTTTTATCAGTGAAGTTAGTAATAGTTTATGGTCATTGTGGCTAAAGGACTTGTTGACCACAAATCAAGTACATTTAATCTAAAAGTTGATGATAAGAGTTCATAAAGGCGTCCTGTCTCATAGCAACATGGTGAAATGCACAGTATTCCAGCTCTGCCTGTGAAAGTTGCATCTCTGATTTCAAATGCAGGAGAACCAGCTTTGCTAAAAAAAAAATGTATATCACATTAGAAGGCTATACGACATGGTTAAAATTAAAAAGATCAAACTGGGTAGAGCCTAGACGTCCGCTGTTGATTTTATCCAGATACAAGCTGTGGATTAAAATGAAATAAACAAAACCCTTTGCTGTCAAATATTTCTGAACTTTCATCAGCACAGTCTCATGGCTCCTCTCGCCTCCTGCCTCACCCCCACGACTCCTCATCTCTCTCCTGTTTAATTTCCTTCTTCTTCCTCTTCCCTACATACCACCATCCACTCTCTCTGACCTTCCTCCTTCACCTCTTTTCATTCCTCTCACTCATTTCTTTCCTCTCGCTCTCCGTCCTTCATCACCCTCTCTCTCCTCTCTGCTTAATAGTTCAACCCAAAAGTCCTCTTCAGCCTCTATCATCTCCTCCTTTTCATCACCCTCCTCTCCTTGCCTTTATTTACAGCACTCTCTCATCTCATCCTCCCAGTCACATTTCTTCATTCCTCCCTTCCTCTCTCCCTTCCTCTCTTTGACATTACCATCCTCCCTCACCCTCTTTCTCTCTCTTTCACCAACAGTCCCAGGCCTCCCTCTTTATATATATCTCTCCTTCTTTTTCTGCTTTCCAGGATCACTATATTTGCTCTCTGTCTGTCTCCTCTCTCTCAGCCCTTTCTACCTTTCATCCTATCTTTCTCCTCTGGTGTGTTTGCAAAATGAAGTAAAAATAGCGACATAAGTTTACATGAATGTTTTTACTTATTCACTCTGGCAGGGATGAAAACGCCGCTGTGTTTTTTTGGCCTGAGGAAATCCCCAGAAGGCTGCAGCCTGTCCCTTGCTGATAGAGCTCCTGTGAGGTAAAGCATGGCTCTGAGAAGAATAATGAAACAGACACAGCATGAGATCACACTGTGGTATCAGTTCACAAGTATCAAGTTGTACTCCCTCAGATTGCAAGTGTGTATTTCGTTTACAGTGACAAATGTTAAAATAAGTTTTTCCTTTTCCTTTGGCTCTTCTTTTTTCTCTCCCTTTAATATCTCGTTCCTCTTCCAAATGTCTCTCCCTCCTCCACGGTCCTCACTCTTCTACTCTCTTCTTTCTTGTGCCTCTCTCCCCTTTCTCTCTCTCCCTGGGGTCTACTGCAGTGATAACCAGTGTCTACTGGCGCTGTGTTAAGGGTACCAAAAGTGAGGAGCCATCTGAGGCTGACCACACCCCCAGGAGCACACATACCCAACTGCACTGTATATGCACACACTCACATCAAACAAACAGTAGGTTTGAGCATGTGCGTACGCGGCCCACGCACAGTGCCAAGACCTACACACAATGACGCACACATACATGCACCGCAGAGAGAAAAGCATTCCCTCACTGCTGCAATCATCTTCTATATCTTACACCGCTGTAGATCTGAAAAATTTCTCTGGATACGACCGCAGGGCCACAACAGTGCAAGCCAGGGTTTAATCGACGCAGCCTCGACCCTCGAGTCCCTCGTTACCTATATTGAAAAATGTGCAGGATGTGTGAATTTGGCGTTGCCTTGAAATGGCAAGACCACCGAACAGAGGAAGATGTTTATGGTACCTAATCCATAAGGAAATGAAAATGCTGAAGCTACAACTGTAGGAGCTAGACCTGTAAGGCCTTAGATGTGCACAATGTCCAGTCCTTTAAATGTTTGAACCGATCTCGCCTTGAAAATTAATCTGAACAAAGGCTGAAGTAGGTTTGATTGGGAGAGAAATAATAAGAAAGTGTCTCATTTCCACTTGTCATTTCAAGCATCAGTTCCAGATAAAATCCACAGGAATTGAATCAGTTTTCTTTACAGAGACACACACATGCATCTCTGGGTCAAGTCTGACGGTGATCTGTCTACCTTGTACCTGCTGGGTGTAAGGGAGAATTTCATCAGAAAATCGTGACATTACCCTAGGAAAAGACCCTGTAAATAGCTCCCACTTGGGAGGAGGTATCCTGCATCTTGGATTGATGGATGCATTTACACCTTTTAACATCTAGTTAGATGCATCTGTGACCACCTCCCTGACTATTAATGATCAGGTTTCAACTGTCTCAATGCCCTTGGATCCATTTACAAATCTACTTGATAGCTAAGTGATCCACCCAAGAGATATCAAGAGGCTAAGTGTAATGGGGTATTATAGTAGTAACTAACTCAAAGACTCTCATTACTGCAATAATTAAAGTAGATTTAGTGTTCACTTTTGAAACACGACACTTGTCGAGCAGCTTTCAGCTCTGCAGCTGTGTTTAATCAGAAGGATTGCTTCAGTTTTGAAAATCTTTTCTCTTATTTGTTTGAAAAGATGGTCAACTCCTCCGAGAGCGCCACTGAATGGAGAGTTAATTTAGTCATTTTCATCACATCATCTTACTCCCAGTTGAATACCACCAGGACAGTTTGACAGCAGCTGCTACAAGAGCACTTGTCAATCACCTGTTGAACTGGGTTTCACTTTAAACGAATCCCATCCAGCAAATGTCTGGTTGAGTGTAGTCACAGTTAGTAAAAACTGTGAACCGGTTTTGCAACATTCAGTTGATAGGACTGTGATTAAACTTTACGAACTACTGATGAGAAAAATACAGCAGAGTTTGAAGTGATCAGACATCAGACAGGCTCGATGTATCACAACCGGAAAAAAAACATCTCATCGCAAACGGTGAAGGTTTCTAGGGTTCATGCTAAAGCTGCTAAATTATATGAGCATGTTTGAGGAACCAGTACTTGATTAGTTAGTTTAGATCAATATAGATACACTCTCACACACACAGAATACAGGGCAAAACATCACATATTATAAGCTGTGTGTGTTGTTTGTGTATCAGCTTTCAACCTACAGAATGTCAGGCTGACCCTGCTAAGCCGCGTGTCAGTCAGTGATAGTAATATGGTGACGCCACAGTCACACTCTCTCGTTTAGTCCCACTGTAGACTGTGACCGTCACAGGAAACATAATAACTACAGATTGATGTTTATGTTGTTGTCGCATGTACAAATACAGACAACCTTTTTGTGAAGGTGTCACCTCAACCCCAGATTACAAAAACGCCTTGGTTTCTAGAAAACACTGTGCATCTGATTTATCCGCCTCTGTCGGAGAGAAACCACAAATAAGCGTGCATGATAGATGAAGAAAATCTTCTAATATTTATGGTCAGTCTTTGATTTTATGACAGTGATTTAAACTGAGAAACCTCACACCTGGTTCGCCCGTCAAAGTTAATGATTCATTATTATTTCAGCCTACAAACCACATGCTATCACAACCACGTGATAGCACGTAGTACAAAGTGTTTGGTTCATCAGTCTACGCTCAGGCTTACTGTGGAGTTTACATGTTCTCCTCGTTTCAGGGTCCGTAAAGACGTTGTTTTCTTTCCAAGTGAACTTAGTTGAAGTCAAATGAGGCAACATCAGACTTCCACTTCAGATTCAAATGTAATAAACTAGAATCTGGGATTATCGCTTCTTTCGACACGGTTTCACTTCTACATCACTGAGTTCACCTGTTCAGAAAGATGGATTATATCATCAAATTTCAGCCGCATCAGCCCTGGCTTTACGTGAGAGATGTTATTTTGAGGTGAATTGCACTGCAGCGACGACAGATGTAAATATTATTTTAACTTATTCACTCTTTCCTTAGAAACCGTGTTTAGAACAGATTTTATTGGCATTCCATAAATCATCCCACAACCGTTCTAACTCCATTCACGCTTCGACATCGAACCATCCAGACGGCTGCGTGCTTATCAGCCCTGTCTGACAAATAGCTGACTGTCGCCTTTTTCTGTTTTGTGTAGCCCAGACTTAGGAATAACTGTATAATCGCCACTGCTCATCAAACTCTCGGCCCCGCTTTTACAAATGTAGAAGGGCGACAGAACATTTCTGGCCTTGTAAGGACATTGATTGTCACCAGTGTTATAGAGCTGCAGCTGATATTCACAATGTGCTGAGAAATGAGTTGAATGACTACACGCCATGTGTAATAGGAGACATTAAAGGCTTTTCAGACATAATTGGGTTTCTGGGGTTCGCTGAATGGCTTGCTGAAAAAAAAATCTGTCACTGCTGAATTCTCCTCATAAATCACTGCACCACAATTCATATTTCTTGTCTTTCTTCTCTCCTTCTTTATTGCTCCTTTCCTTCTCACTCAGGCTTTATCACTCTCTTTCTTCTCCACCTGTCTCTCACCTTGTCTCTGCTTTTTCATCCCAACTTATCTCCGCTTTCTTCCTCTTTGAATATTTCACTCTTCCCCCTCCCTTGTCCTCTAACACCCTCCTGCAGCCTCTCTTACTCTGTCTTTATTTATACATATGCAGATTCAATCCAGCAGCTGTTTCTATTATTTTGTCCCCCCCAGTTCACATTATCAAAGGATAGACTAAATATTCAGAAACACCCGTCGCTCACACACTCACACAAACTTTTTTTCTCTGCTGAGGTCATGGATGGTCGTCTGAGTCTCGATAACATCACCATCAATCTATCGTTACATGTTGTGGTGTGTGTGTGTGTGTGTGTGTGTTATCACTCAGCAGCTTTGACCTTTGATGTCCTGATAATCTTGTTCATTCAGGCTCCAAAAACTCCTCAGGTGATCACAGCTGGAGACGTCAGAGTGAGATTAGTTCTAATATGTGAGAGAAAAGCTTGTATTCAAGTACTGCACAGGACAAACAAATAAAAGGAGGGATGGAATACCTTCACTCTGACAGCTCACACAGTTTTCATTCATTAGTTAATCATAATCTTCACCTCTACTCTTCTTCCTTCTCTTTACTCTTTACTGATGTTAAGTTGCCTTAAATTACACTTTTCTGTGTGTGTTTCAAATTCAATTAAAAGCAGGAGAGATGATGCCCTTTGAGGTTTTTTTTATGCACCACTCCTGAATATAAACCTGAATGTATTGTGTGCCTTTATATTTGAGTATATGTGAATCTCTGAGGGAGCATCAGGTGCGCTAACGAGGAGCCCACTCTTGATTGCTAATTGACCCACACCTGTGACAGGTGATTTGGTGGTGGACTGTGTCTCCTGTTTGCTACACTGGGCTGGTGATTGATGTGTTTTTGTAGGAATATTGTTTAGACTTGAACATGGTTTCATTAAAGTCACTGAGAGAAACACTTAACACAATAAACTTTAAGCAAATTGCAACACAGAGGCAAATAACTTAAAAGCCAAAGTATTTGACTGCAATTGATTTATCAAATTAAAAGTGTGTTTTACTTAAACAAAAAAAACAACATCAGCTGAAGTGCCTCTGATCGATGCCAGCATCTCTTATTTCATTATTTATTTGTTTATTTAATCATTTATTTCAAACTCAAGGTTAGTTTTGGTTTCCATAAATTAACCTCCAACCCTCCTGCATTTGTTTCAAATTAAAAGCTTACAGTTAATAAAAGAAATCATGCCCTTAAGCTGCTGCAAGGTTTTAATGTAAAACACCAGAGCATGAAAATTCATCTACAGTAGCTAACACAGAGGGAAAACCTCAAGACTGAGATAATGCAGTAAACACATTTGTGTTGGAGGAGATGAGGTGAGTGGGATGTGGTGGCGACACAGAGCCGTTATTTTCCTGATGGAATAATAATCAGGACACCAGGTCAGTTTCTTTGGTAATCACGCAAAACAGTATTGACAGGAACTGGAAAACATGACCGGATTAGAAAACATATTGAGCTAAATCTTGTAAAAACATATATTAGAAAACAAATAACAAAACCAGAGGAACTAATATGAGCTTTGTGTGTGATCCTCTGATCTTCATGTTTGTAGCCATGATGTCCCACAACAGACTGTGTGTTATATCTATATTTATTGACATCTTTATCTGCTACATCAATGTGTTTCTTTGTGGTTTCTTTCTTTCTCAAACTGCTCTGAACAGTGAAACTTTTGTCCTTACATATCATCCCAGTGGTTAAGCATGTTTATCCTCAGATTTGCCTTTGAGTGCGTAGTGTGTGTGTGTGTGTGTGTGTGTGTGTGTTTGCGCAGTCTGTCTGAGCTTTTTAAACTTAAATCAAGTCCTTGTATCTGTCCTTAGTTCACAAGAATCTCTGAGGATGCCTGAATAGGAAGGAAAACTTTAAACTAAAAAGCTCTGATAAGGTTTTTATTAAGAAACCTTGAAGGAAGGAAAAGGGGGAGTGGGGAGGGAGTGAGAGAAAACATGCAAGACAGAAAAAAAAAGTTTTCACAAAAAGGGGGTAAGCAGAGCTAACAGAGAGCGAGATCCGTAATGAGAAAGTAAGAAAGGAAGGAGACAGATAAAGAACAAAGGAGAGAAAAGATAAAAAGTTTGAAAGCAGCAATAAACTCTGAGAATTAAAAGATGGAGTACAGCAGCGTGGAAACAGCTTTTATACAAAGCGCCCTCCTCTCCCATCTCTGTACCTGAAAATATTGTGCACCCTCCTCTTTCTTTGGTTAATTTTAGGCATTTATTGATGCTGATGTGGGATCATTTTGGAAAGAAATCATAATACCCGAAGTGGTTTATATAACACATCCACAGTTTCAAACAAGACAGAAGTAGGTGGCTGCTTTCTGTGTTTTCTGTATCAACTTCCAAATGTGTCAAATTGTTATTTTTCTCGCAACAAATGATGAAAGCAGTTTAGCTTTGAGTTGAGTTTTGGGGTTTTGTTCAGTAGGACACATAAATTTACATGAAGTTGAATCTTTATCTGTTGTAAGTTACGGATCTTTTGTACTTGTATGTGTAAAGTAAACGACGTGACTCTTCTGTAAGACTTCTGTACATGTGAGATATTTGTTTAAGTTAAAGAGTTCAGAAGGAACATTCACTGTACCCAGAGGGAGGTGGCTGATTGAGCACTGACCCATTACCTGTGACAGGAGTGGGTGGTGAGGCGCCACTTTGTTCTCTGAGGTGGAAAATGAAACACTGCTTTAAATGAAGTGCTGGGTCAGTGTTTGAGGCTATTTTGCCTAGATGTGTTGACTGAAACATATTTCTGTTGTGACTGTAATGCAGATGTAGAACTGCAAACCTGATGCAGTTGATGCTACTTAATGTTTTTGATGCATAGAACTTGTTGGTGTGTTTTAATAATCTAATACCTGGTGAGGTTGAGATTAGGAATATTTACTGATTAGCATTACAGAAATCAGAAATATGTCAGATGGCCTGCAAGCATCAAGAGTAAACATTTTCTTACTTTCTGATGTGGTGCTTAGTTTGAATGTTCTGAATGTAAAAAACTAAATGAGTAAGATAAAAGTACAGAGTGGAAAACAGAGCAACAGTGGAGGAAAAAGATAAAGTCTGACACAGTGGGAAACACTGCGGTGTACCATCTCCTGCACACCAGCAGAGTGAAACCGAAACCTGCAGTAGAAATTACTTTTCTCTGTGTGTGCTACAGCTTTCTTTGTCTTCAGCCAACATCAGCTGCATCTTTGCTTCACTGAATCTGACACGCTGAATTGAATGGAGGTGAGAGAATAAAGAATGTACATCCTTGGCATGGCCATATTCTTCAATATTATCTACTTAATACTTAATGCACTGAACTGTAAAGAAATTAGCATCTTCACTCTGCATTGATCGCTGCAGCCTCTTTTTAGACACTTGGACATAAGCTGATTCAAACAGCTTGAGCATTAGACCACGTTTTCTCCTGCACTATTTTCTAGGAAGGTTGAATGTCTCCTGATTTAATTCACACTCCTCAAGCTCCACATTAACATCTCTGTTGTTTATCTCAAAGCATGTCTCATCAGAAGAGCTCTCACTGGATTAAAACTCTATATTCACTTTTATATTCAGTACTTTCTGTCTTTATCTGCCTGACGTCAGGTTTATCTAGGCGAGAACCCAGTCATCACTGTGAGCAGCTCAGAATATGTTAGGGACTAGGGACTGGGCTACATTTGGTTTGAAGAATAAAGGTAGTGTCTCACTCTATATATAATTGCTCTCATATTTCCAAGCCACTTTTGTTTTCCATGTACATTTCGCAGGAAACGTTATTGTGTGGATCTGTGGGAAGATCTGTCTCAGTCAGGGTGGACAGCTGAAGTAGGGCAGTGCAAAGACCAGGGTTCAGATCTTGAGTCCTGAGTGTAGCAATGTTCAGGCTTGGCTAAAAGCACTTTGGTGTAAAATGAAATGTTTTAGTTAAATGTTAGCTTTGAGGTAAATATGTTTCTGCACTTTGTCTCTTCAGCTCGCTGTTCATGTTTTTAACATTAACCTACCAGAGCATAAATATAACCATAATGATCCACTTTCACCTGCAATGTAAGCTAAATGTAGGATTATTCAATCATGTTGTCACTGACATTTGCTTCATGACAGAGACACTAATTAAAACATGTTTCATTATAATGATAATAAGAATTATAATTCTGACAGCTACATTAGTAATGAAAATGTGCCCTGTGGTAAATAAGTATATAAACATTATAAGGAGTTAATCGTACATGTCAACATTAAAATGACATTACAGTGAGCTGTAGAGATGTTCTTGCTGGTAACTGTCTTTAATTTAGACTTTTTCTTATCTTGATTCGTTTCTTGTCTTTTTCATCTTGCTGCGCTTTTCGCTTCTTCCTCCCTCTCTCTCTCTTATTGTTATGTCTTTTTCTCATATCTTTTCATTGTTCTCTTCCTCTCTTCCACTTCCCTTTGTCTCTATTATGCTGTGGTCTTGTAATTTGCATAGTCACGACACAGAGTGTGTGTGTGTGTGTGTGTGAGTGTGTGTGTGTGATTGCAGCATCAGTCAACATCTCCCTGCCTGCTGCTGGCATCCTTTCCGTAGCCTAGTCATAAAACTGAGATAATCCATTCTCTGAATTATTTACATCCCATTAGATGGCTCCATCCTCTCCATCGCCGGGCAGAGTTGGTGGGATGACACCGTTATTGGCTCCGGTTTTATTCCCAGTACCATAATTTGCTTTAGGCATTTTCATTGGCCAGGAAACATTGCCTTTAAATCTATGTTTAGGGTATTTAGCCCATAAACAACCAATGCATCTAAAAGCAGTGTGTGTCAATGCAGTATTGAATATCTGTGAGTGTACATTTGTAAATCTGTGTGGAAGAAAGAACAGTTTTGACATCGCCAGAGACGCTTATGTGTTGAGTTGCAGGTATCTAACAGTTAGCATTCTAACCAGCTAGCCCATCGCCCATCACATCTCACTGAGTCACCGGCAGCCCAGTCTGCTCTCAAAATGAAAAGTACAGAGAGCTGATAAAAACTTTGTTTTTTTTGACGATCCACTGATGTGGCAGTCCACCAGGATCTGTCCCGTATGCCTGATGGCTGGGGTCCACGAATGGCACCAAGGAGAGGGAAGGAAGAGGGGACCAAGAGGCCGCTTTGTACATTGTGGAAGTATGTTCCACCGATAATTTTCATTTACAACTTTGTCTTTTCTTATGTTAAGATCCAATTGATGAAGTATGCAGAAATCCCAGCTCAAAATGGCACATTTTGGTGTTTTATATATTACAACGTGACAGACATCTACTCCAGTGAGAAGATGTGGCTGCTACATTAAAGCAGTAGGCAGACAGGACTGAGTGGCTGCTGTGCAGACAGTCCTGAGGGAGGCATGTCTCTGCAACAGAACCTATTAAGTCACTAAACTAGGACTACCTAATGTCCAAACACCTGACGGTTTGCCTCTACTGTTTCTGCCCAGTGATTATTTTAATGAAACAAACAGGGAAATTCAATGGTAACAGCTGGTTCGGCTAAATGGCTCTCGAGTAGGCTGTGCCAGTGCCTTAGGGCCCCCTGACTGGCCACAGTAATGACTGTCTCGTTCTCTGTCTCCCTGCAGGAGGAAGTTGGGGCAAAAAGTGAGATATTGATTCAGATGAAGGTCAGAAAATCTCATTGAGTGAAATGTAACTTTGTTAACAAAAACAAATATGTAGCTTTTAAATGGATGGAATTGGCTCCTGTTGCTTTGTTACCGAAGCCTAGATGTCTGAATTCTGACCATCGGGGTGGAGCTTGAGAAGAAGGAGGAAGGGGTGGTAAGTGCTGTTATAGTGTGTTATAGACAGAGAGTCTTTTAATCATGGAAAGTGTCACTAAGCAAATGGAGCTAAGCTTTCCCAGTTTATCCACCTCTGTAAATCAGTGTAAGATAAACCCGCAGAGAACAGGCTACAATATTTTTGCTTTGTTGACATCACCAGTTTACTTTCACATGCTAAACAGTCTTAACTCTGGATTAAACAGAAAATAACAGCCTGTGTGTGGAGAGGGAAACATGATCCCTCAGTTTCATGTAGTGGACATCTCTGCACAGGATAATATTCTACAGACCGAGATGGTTATCTCCATTTAGAGGCCAGTAAGGAAAAAACTACTCTGCAAATCCTGTAGGAGGAGGGGTCCTCATCTCTCACAGAGGAGTGACTTCCTGCATCCAGCTGATATTTGAGGACCTGCAAGACTTAGAGGCTGAAATATGAGTGAACAATTACAGGTTGAAGGTTTCTGAATGTCAGGACTAGCAGAAGCTAGACCTGGATGAAAACTCATGAAAAAATGTTCAGTGAAACACGTAGAACAGAGGCATCCATTCCTGAGACACATGAAGTCTGACTCTAGTGTTAACACAATGCCAATACTGCTTTCTAGCTCTGTGAGGGGAAAGAACACATAACATTTTGCCAACCTAAGAGACACAGCAATAGGCTTTCTGTAAAGTCTACTGAAAACAACATCTATGTTTGTGTGAGTGAAAATGTCAGGCTGGTATTTGTTCTGGCTTCCACACTGCTATTTTGGCTTTTTGTGCTGGTTGCACTTTGACTTCGTGGAATTTGGCGCATGTGTGTTCATTTTATTGTGTGCTGTTTTTGCCCACACGTGTGTGTTGGGTGCACTTGAGGCTGTGTATTTATATGTAAACATTATTAGTGCAGAGAACTACTTACAGCCTTGCTGGGCTACTTTGACTTTGTCTCGCTTGTGCTTTTATGATTGTGCTTTTGTCAGTAACCTGTGATTTTCCCTGCAGAGGACCCTTCTGCCAGGGCCTTCCAGATGACCATATCATTATCACCTGCACACACAGACACACACAGGAGCTGCCACAAACACTAGGACCTATGGTAAATAGCTAAGTGACTGAGCTGTATGTCTAATGTTACATTTACCATAGAAAACAAAGCAAGAGCACGTCTGTCCTCTATCTATACAGCACTGCAAACATTACTCTCAATGAAAGGAGAAAGAGAAAGCTCGAAAGGATGTAATGTATTCAGCTCTAGCTGATGCTCATTGGAAAACAAGAGAAAAAGCGCTGTTTTCATTTTAACACAAAACCTCATTAACGTACATGGAGTATGAGAATACTAGAAGCTCTGTTCAGGATGTGGACAACAAAGGCCTGTATGGTGTACCTGGGAGAATGAGATCTGAGCTCAGGTCACAGCAAGAGCTTGTTTTTATAAGCATATTTACCTTCTAATCATCTGATGAAAAACAAGTTTTATGTTGAAGTGTTTGTTGCTGCACCGTATTAAAATCTCATCTTCCAGATTCTGCCTTTGTTTTCCCGCCTGTTGAGGCACCAGTTTGAGTTTGTAAAGCTGGCAGATGCTCAGATTATCTGCTCATTTTAAGGTAAAAAAAAAAAAAAAAAGACTTAAAACAAATCTAAAATGTTAGAAATGATTCCTGTGTGAGCACCTGGTTGTAAGTACTCCCATGATGATGGACGTTTACAACCAACAGCTCCACTTAGAATTTTTACCATTTGCCTTATTTTCTTCAATATAAATCTGGATTGTCTCAGCACTAAATTAGAGACTACAATCATGTTATGACAGGAAATGATGACCAACCTACGAGCTTAATCACACCCTAGTTAATATGAAGCAGTAATTTCCTCACCAACTAAACTTAATTATTGGTTAGAAAACTGGCTTTATTTGTTTATATTGCTATGGTAACAGTTCTGCTGCGCTTCGTTACAGTGTCATTGCTGGTCAGAGCTACATCCAGAACAACTCGCCTCTCAGGTGGCAGTATGACCTTTAATCAGAGTGGACAATGATGGAGATAAATTTGAAGAATACTGTCATTTTGTGTAGTAAGTACATGATTGTGTAAATGGCTAGGGTGAGGTAATACAAAATAAACTTCAGCAGGTAGATAAGAGTCACGTTCTTTTTCAGCAGCAATAATATGATCTAAACTTCAACAGAGAACAACATGGCTGGTGCCGAGTGCTAATAGACGCTGGTGGTTCTAATCCATGGTGCTGAAATTACAGTGCTGCAGGAGAGACTCTTGAAGGAGAGCGATGATGAGCGTGGTGCTGAAATTACATATAAACTCTTCACACCTTTAAAGAACAAACAACGCACAAACATGCATGTAATAGGTTGCAGTGTCGCGAAGCACAATAAATGAACATGCACTCACAAACACACACACACACACACACACACACACACACACACACTGCCATTTATCATCCCTGTTTCTGCCTCCTCCTTATTATTAACCAATCAGCACTCTGACACACTTTTTCACACTCCCACAATAGTCTATAAGTGTTGTGTGTGTGTGTGAGATTTCACATGTAGTGTATAGTTTATCAGTGTTTGCACCTGTGTGTGTGCGCTTGTATGTTCAGGTTATTTGTATACACAGTGTAGGCATGTTTGAAGATATCAAGGTGTGTGTGTGAGAGAGAGAGAGAGAGGAGGAGAGAGAGAGAGAGAGGAGTGAGACCAGTGAGGTAGAGGAGTGTTTCATGGTGATAAGACAGCTCTTTGTTTCACCCCCTCAGTGCCTCTCAGCTACAAACACACACACACACACAAGCGCCTCATGCAACACTGAACACAAAGTACCATTATACCCACTACCTCCACTTCAGTGATATATGTCCAATTTGGAGAGAAGAAAATCACCTCCAGAAAAGTCATCAGTCAACATGTCTCCAGAGCAAATGATCTGGTTTGGCCAGATTGTCATCCAGGGACTTAAAGCAGAAACTCCAGGTTTTAGTGCCTCATTTATTCTGTCTGCAGTTTTGTTACTCAGAGCTCAGCTGTGAAGTTTCTGCACTGGATTTCAAAGAAAACAGAATCTGTCAATCAAACCCTGAATGTGGGACAGTGACCAGGTTTCTAAGGTGTTTGATGACTTGGTGTAACCCCACAGGGGTTCTGGCTCAGTACCGTGTGCAGCTAGGAGGAATTGTAAAACTCCTTTTGACAATTTGTTTTCTGTGTGGATGATCAATGTGTGACTGAAGGTGTTTAGAGTCTTTAGGGACAGATGTTGCAAACTAGCCTAGCTGTACTTTTACAACTTTCTGGACTTGGCCATAGTCTCACCAAACTCATAGACTTCAAGGAGTGTATCCACAAGCTACTGAGCACTGACTTTACTGTCTGACACCAGTGCAGGAACAAATCTGACGAAGCAGAAGGTGAGAGCTTCTGTCAGTGTGCATGATATTTACTGCTGCAGACTTTGTATGTTCCCTAACTCCACAAACTACAAGTAAAAAGATCTGTTCATTCACTTGCTGTCATGACAACAGTGGCAACAAGAAAAAAGTAAGAAAAATGAAGAGCAGAGAAGCATAACTTTCAGAAAGAGAGGCTGCTTTTTTATCAGTGACAGTGGAGGATTTAAAGATGCGTCCTCAGGCCACATGACGCTTTATCAAGATGAGTGTTGGAAGCAGCAAATAAAGGAGGGAGGGGCTAAAAACACCCTTACTGCTCCACAGCAAAAAGTAGCACAGAAATATTTTCAATTAATTGTTTCTCAATTTTTGTGTCTCAGCTCTTTTGATGATTATTGCTTTCACATCAAGGTTTTGTGTTTATTTCCATGTCTTTCATTTAATCCACTTAGTAAAGCATTCACCTTTGAATATAAATTCAGTTTGTTTATGAATCTGCTGTTAAAACTCCTGTGATACTGAGGCTGTCTAGTCCTTAGTTATTTGATGTGCTTTCACTGGTTTCCCTGTCGTACTGCTGAATGCCTGTGACGTCCAAGGTTAGGTTTTTAGGAGGTCTATTAAACGTTCACTGTGTTTGCAGACAGCGTGTCACCCACACATGTATCTTCTTTTTTTAAATCAAAATGGAGAGGACGGTTGAAGAGTTCATGACCTTCTGTCTCCTTTCTCCCGACAGCAGACAGTTGTGTAATTACCCCAGAGCCGTCCATTTAACACTAGAGGCAAGTCAGGAGCTGGTTTTTGCTTATGTTCCCTTCTGGCAGAGAATAACTCTGTAAGCCGGTGTGGGCTCTGTTTTAACTTAAAGCCTCACTAATATCCAATCAAATAAATGTTTTCAGTTATATTAATTGTGTGTGTGTGTGTGTGTCTCCTCTCTCTGTGCAGCTCTTATCCCCATGAGCTCTGAGGCACAGACGCACAATTAAACAGCCGTGAGCTTTAACGTCAGAGCTGAACTTTAATCTGAGTTCCTGCTGAGAGGAAACCCGAGCGTCATGCGACTATTTAAGACTGACAGCAAAAGGTGAAAATGCTGAATTGTGAAAACATATTTTCAGCTACACAGCCAGTTGTTCTTAAACATAAACCTGCTCTCTGCGTAAAAATAAATCAGCTTCAAACCGGCTTTCAGGCTCAGTCTGTGTAGACGTGTAGTGGTCTCCCATATAGAGCATGTGAAATCCCCGACAGACAGCAGCACACCTACAGTTAGACGTGTCATGCCGTGTGCTGAATAACCAAATACTGCATTTATAAAACATTAAAGGCAGCTATTTCCTACTAAATTTATGAGGAAATCAGTTCTGAATTTTCAATTTCAGCCTCCTGCTGCTTTCACTCACCTGCACGCTTTGTTCTGCTGCCATTTTTATTGGTTGTGAAGGTGGGGGGGGGGGGTTACTGTTTGAAGCTGATGCCTCTTGTTGTGGTGCTTCATTGAGCCCCGCACACACGAGGACAAATTAGATTTTAGTCATGAAGCTGCTCAGTGTTGTGTTTGATGTCTGGAGCCAGCAGTTCATTGATCCTGGTCCAGTGACCGTTTGGATGCAAAGAAAACAGTTCATTCATGACATGTTTGTGGATTTCAGATGAATATGAGCTGAAAAAACACTCATGTTGGCTCCACAGCAGTAATTACAACTGCTACATGTGTGCTTTCCTGTGGCATTTGATATCTTGTTCTTGGTGAGTCAACAGTGCCAGCAAACATTCAACAAACGTCTGGAGCCCAAGCTAATGTAATTGAATTATCAGTTCTGTTTACAATAAGAGAATCAAATGTAGAAATAACACAAGAGTAATATCTGTTGCAAACTTTTCATGACTGGTTCTGAGTCCAATAAAAACTCATCTTAACTCTTAGTTTGTTGCAGTCAAGGATTTTATTTTATGATTCCTTCACGTTGTAAATCAAGTTTTTCCACTATTTAATGGAAATAACCTGGTGTGATTCCTCATGCAGATCCAGTTAAAGAATAACATTTTCTTTTAGAATAGAACATTTATCTGTTTAACTCAGCCTTGGTAGAGTTAACACGCTCTGGGTTCATTCTACTCTCATGCCTGTATTGATCTCTAAACTGTCATCTTTAAATTATTAGGCTTTAGCAGATGCTTTCAGGGATAAATATCAGACGATGGACTGTGCACCACAGTCACTCACTGTCCTTGTCAGAGTAATATGTGGTCTGCAGGGGCCACAGCTTCTTTTGTGCGAATATAAAAACTTTCGAAAAGCAAATGAAGCCCTCGGTTGAATTTCCTTGTCAACATTTTCTTTTTTCCACTCCATCCCTTCAGGCCTCCTGTAGAGGCCTGTTTGTCCTTGGATGGTAAACAATGTTATTATTGGCCTAAAAACAGACAACAAAATGATAATTTCTGCATCTCTAATTGGCTCTCTCCTGGTTTCATTGTGCCTCTGAGTCTTTTTGTCTCATTCTTCTTCATTGTTGAAACCTCTGTCTGTCATTGTGTCCTTGGTGCTATTCCTTTACATTTATTGATGTCTGAGCCTCAAGTGCAATTAAAAACTGTTCAAAGCGAACCAGCCTCATTTCCCTACTTTCTCTGTCTTTCATGCCCTCTCTGGTCTTCCCTCCATCCATCTTTTTTCCCCTTGCATGTCACTCACCTTCCCTCTCCTAAGAGTGTCATACTAACAGTAGCACTGAGCAGGTGGATCCAAATACAGACACTGCAGATATGGTCAGTGGGTGCTCCAGCAATTTTACATTTTAAAGGTCAAAGAAAGGTCCAGATCAAAGCAGCAGCGACATCCAGAAATAAGTAATGACTGCTGGTACTCAGGGTCTGCACCAGCTGATTTTCCGGAGCCTTCAGGGTGAGCTTTGGGAAAGCTTTAGGGGAAACACCGGTCTCAGGACTCTGACACGACAGGGTTTTAGGCTTTAGGGAGCAGGGCTGGAGAGGCTGCAAGGACACAAGCTGAGGACTAGCAGGGCGGGAGGGGGGGCTCTGATGTGTATGCATGGAAACCACAATGCTGCAGGCTATACTGTCAATCAGTCCACAGCTGGAGTTTTATTAGCACTGTTTGAATATTTCATTGAATTAAATTTGTTGGTGGTTCATTCTGATATTGACGGCACACTTAATTTTTCAGTTCAACGCCAGATTTATTCAGCATTCAAAATTCTTTACAAAGCCAAACAGGCTGAAACTCAATATTCAGAGAAGAAGCAGAAGAAGCAGCAGGCAGCTCTCTGTGCTAATCAACACAGCCAGTTCAGCTAATGTAATGAATGATGTATGAACAAAAAACACTCCTTTATCACCAGAGCCAAAAATCTAAAATAACCAAACTGTCATTCAGCATTTCTTTAGAAATATTTCTGAAGGCTGTAAATATTCATCAGTTTGTTTCTGAAGCTGTGATCCAACACTGTTACTGAAGTCTTCAAACTTTTGTTCTCTTTTCTACACTGTAGAAACATTTTCACAAGGTTTCACTTCCTTGCAGTGTAGTTTCTGAGGCTCTGAGTTCTAAAGCATCTGAGCCATCTGAACACACTCTGCTGTGTTGATTTTATTTCTCTTTTATCTTCTGTCTTCTTAACTGCCCTTATTCTTCTCTTAATGATTCTCATTTTGTTTTGTTCACTGATCTCTGCCTGTGACAGTTCAGCTGTAAGCAGAATCGTACGGATGACAAGTCACCCAGAGATTTGTACGTTTTACACACTTACTTGCTTTAATTACAATATCTCATGTTGCGATGTTCTTCCTCCTCACATCCTGCACCTGTCAAGGATTTCTGCTCTGTCTGCAGAACGCAGCCAGAAACGTCATCTCAGGCAGATCTCTGCCACATCACAAGAGCAGATATCTACTGGAGACGATCGGCTGTTAGCAGCGCGCTAATATGCTAATGAAGAGCAGTTTTTCTAATGTAGGCAGAGCAGGAAGAATCAGCACTATCACACACATCTGAAGAGACAAAGATTAATTAGTTCAGTAGGAGGCAAGGAAAGATAAAAAGTTAGAAAGCGAGAAAGAAACAGACAGATCTGAGCTCAACTGTGTGTATGTGTGTGCGTCTGTGTGTGCATGTATACGTGTGTGTGTGTGTGTGTAACTTGCCAAACTCAAGTCTGGCAAGTAAGATGAAAGGCTTGTAGTGTTGATGGTTAACACTTAGCACATCTCCTGGCATGACAGATTACGTCTTGTTAGTGTGTGTGTGTGTATACATCCATGTGTGTGTTTGCAGCACACACACGCGCACACACACACACACACACACAGCCTGTGGCCTGCAGAACCTGTCAGCTCTCTCCTGCTCTGCATCCATCGTTACAGCTGAGAGGAAAATTCACAAACACAAAGTATCACTTCTTTTTTTTTTTTATTGCCCCAGATAGCAGAAGGATGTCGGTGTTACTTCTTGGGTCTAATGCTTCTTGATGATAGGGTTGGACAGTTCATCGCTTTCATGTCAAAATCATGACTTCAGAGAATGCAACTTGTACACCACAAAGACTGCAGTTTTAATTCTGGTGTGCAGTGTAGATCTAAGTTAAATCTTCAGCTGATGATCATCTGTAGCTGACTAACATCAGTGTATGGTCCAGAATGAAACATTTCACTGTCCTGTGGTGAGATGAGGTCAGTCTTATTTTGACGTAGCTGCTGTATTAAACCCACTCCTCCTTTCATAACACAGCATCTTCTGAACCAGACAAAGAATTCCCTGAATCTGAACGTCAAAGGAGCTATTTTAAGAAACACAGAGGAGGAAAACCTACAAATTGATCTTAAACAAAAGAGGATGAAAAGCTTCTCCAGTCTTGAAAATGTGTCCTAATTTTTCAAAAAGCTGTTTGGAATGGAAACTTTGAGGGTTTTTTTTCCATAGAGTGTTTATATTGTTTCTGTTATCAGCCAATCTGCACCTGCTCTCCTCTTATGAACGATGAACATGGCATAAATTAACATTTGCTCTCCACCTACATGGCCTTTAGCTGAACTCCTCTTATCAGTCTCTTTCTCTCTCTCCATCCTACACTTTTTCTCCTCCTCCCACCTCCGTCCTCTCTTTCTTTGCTGTTTTTTGCTCCTGTCCTCTCTCCTATCTTGTTAATATTTCTCTGCTCTGTCTGACAACATCTGGGGTCAGTCTGATGTGTGTCTGCATGTGTTTTTATGACCTACGTGTGTGTGTGTGTGTGTGTTTGACAGTGTGAGCTTTAACGACAGTTTACAGGCATGTGTATTTTAAAGTGTGTGACTGTGTGATTATGAACAGATTTTTAAACAGTTCAGGTGCCTTCAGGTGATATTTGATCATTAATTTAATTAACATACAAAGAAGCTGTTTATTATTCTTGTATGTTAAACTATTCAAACGCCGGATTTCTTACTTCAGAATCTGGATCTGCTCATTTGCACCTCTGAAAGTTACAAAAGCTTATTAAATGTCCTCAATCCTGAATAATAGCAGGACGTAAATTGGCTCTCTACAGCAAAGTTTGAAGTTACAAATGAGCTGTTTTGCTGCGCTGTTTCCCTCCTTCCCACCACATTTACAGTACAAAGAAACATCCTCAAGGCTCACACTCCACTCTGCTTCAAACGCTCATTGTTTGGGATTTTTCAAAAGAGTTCAGGAGAAAATTCTTTTTAAGTGAATGCAGAGGACGATGTGGAGCCTTCTCCCAAAACAAAATAGAAAAACAGAAATTAGAGTGATGGGGGGGCGGCGCTAAAAGCTAAATATGGACTCAAGAAATAAGAGTGACTATTAAACGACTGACAGAGCTGAGATTTAGCTCTCTTTCTCAGTGCTCTGCTTTCTCTCCTCCTTGTCTCTCCCTCCATATTGTCTCGTCTGCACACCAAAGACTCCAGCAGGCCGGGGGGGGCAAACTTGAACCCCATTAACCTGTCCTCTACATTTCATTTTGTTTGTGTCAGTAGTAGAGGAGCCCTGGGAGAGCAGAGATCAGGAGCTGTGAGACCTTTTTACTCACTGAGTAGAAAAGTGCTTAAAAAGAGATGATTTCAAATATTTCTTCTGACTGCAGATTGAACTCGTCCTGTTCTCCGTTGTTGTTTCCCCTCAGTAAAAGTGCTTTTGAACACACGATAGACTACAGTTGTTTTGTTCTACATGATAGTGAAGGATATTTATAGTGCAGATCTTCCATTGTTAAAGATGAAGGTTAGCACAGTATGAATGGTGAAAATGAAGTTTGGAAAATACAAGAATGAGGTTAATAGCAGGTTTTAGTCGGACTCTCCGCAGAGACCCCGGTCGGTCTGTCTGTCTGTCTGTCTGTCTGTCTGTCTGCCTTCGATCAAAGTGAATAAATGTGAAGCTGTGAGACATTTTCAAACCACAGGAACAGAACAAGAAGTGACAAGAGACAAATTGGACAACTAAAACAAAACACACCCACACGTGGCACCGTATTACAGAAATACAGATGATAGCTTTGTAGCAGTCAGACTCTGTCAGTGCTACAGTGTCAGTCAGAGTCAGGTCTAATCCACACAGAACATTTAGAGACAACATGGACACGTTTCCTAGAATATACACTGATCAGCCACAACATTAAAACCAGCTGCCTAACATTGTGTAGGTTCCCCTCACAACAGCAAACAGCTCTGACCCATCAGGACCTCTGCAGGTGTCCTGGCATCGCAAGTCTTTGACGGCCTGTCAAAGCAAGTCTCAGGTCAAAGTTAATCTCTAATCAGGTCTCAAATCCTCAAGGGCAAGTCTGATTTAAGTCTCGAGTCTTCATGTTTGTGGCTTAAACTTAAAACTCAAATGTTCAGCTCCAGTGTCAACCCCGCATGGAACAGCTAGTACTGAGGTCAAAGGTCAGAGTCACAAAGTAAATTAGAGGAAAAACAAGAAAACTTTCAAAATATCTCAGGAGAGCAAATTAAATTGAGGAGAGGAGGAGGAGGACGGCTTATGTTTCAGAACAGGAGCTGAACTGTCAGGATGTATTTTGTAAGGATCTGCTGCTCTGACACATATTGCAATATTCATCTGAAAGGTTTTCAGAGAGGAAAAGATCTGAATTGATTTTGAGAGATTCATCCAAAACTGGAAACACCTTTATTTAGGTGTCAGAACAAAACAAGGACATTTAAAATCATATTTGCTACATTCACTCTTCAGAGCTGCGGAGGCTTCAGCTCTGCCACGTAAATACAGACGTTTTATTTAGACAAGGTAAAAACAGGTCTGTGTTTGTTTTTTCTTTTAAAGATGGATTAAAAGCCTTAAACCCTCCGCTGGGCTCAGTCAAACCAACACTCAGCTCTGGCAGAGCTCCATGTTTTTGCTGCTATGACACTTTGAGAAATAAATGGTTTCTGCATGAATAAACAAAAAGACAGTTTTTGTTTGGATTGAGGTCCGTGTACTGTACAGTGTACTGGAAATTAATCACAGGGGATTTAGCACTGACACTTTCAGTTACAGCGTAAAACAATGAAACTGATGGTGAGTTCTTCAAATGCTCTGGGTGTGCAGTTTATTAGGTACACCTAATGGAACCTGGCATTTAGATCAACTCTGTGTTTATTTTTAAGATAAACTTGTTGTATTTATAAAAGACACATTTCTGAACCATCTTCTCTACTCTACTTATCTTGTATATGTTCTATTTTATATATACTGAGTGACTGTACCTCACTTTAATGTAAAGCTGAGAGTTTAGAGCCTTTATATTAATCATAACTACATCAAACCTCAGATGGAAACACTGGCAGTGAGTTTGAAAAATGTTTCCACTGAATAATATTTAGGGATGAGCAGAGTCGTCCATTATCAGCATTCCTACCTGGCAAGAGTTTCTTGTTGTTTTCATTCTTCTCTCTATTCTCGTCCTTTTGTCTTTTCTTCTTACACTCATCAATCAGTTCCTCTTTCTTCTCCCTCTTACCACTTTATCACTCTTGCCCCTCTCACTCCTCCTCTCCACCTTTCCTTTCTTCCTCCATTGCCCTGCTCCCTCTGTGAGCTTCTCCTCCCCGGAGCGTCGGTGCTGTGAGTGTTTGCCTTCTCCTGGAGACTCCTCCTGTCAGTCTGCTTGTACAAACCCCAGGGAGAACAGACTGGATTAATAACAACCTGCTTCAGCCTGTCATCTCCTGGAGGAGAATGAGAGGAAGACCACAGAATAGAAGGGAAAATAAAATGTGGGCAGGGGGCAGAGGAAGGATGAGAAAAAAATAGGGAGGTAGGAAATGAAAGAAGGAGAACACAGAGAAAGAGAAATGAGGAGGAGAGGAGAGTCATGTGGAAGATAGATAGGAAGGAAAAAAGAGCAAAGCTGGAAGGATGGACAGATGCAGAGGAAGGAGATGGAAAAATGTAAAGTAGAAGGATCAAGGTTGGGGAAAGAGGAGAGGTATAAAAAAGGATGTATGGAGGGAGTGGATGGAGAGAAGCATAAGGACGCCTGGAAGGAGAACCCCAGTGGGATCAACCTGGAGGAGTGTTAATTAGAAAATTATTTTCTCCTCCTCCCCCCTTCATTAACACCCTTCTCTGCCTTCTCCTCCTCCCCTCCACTACCCTGTCCTCTCTCTCCCTCTGTTTTAATTAACCCTTCTCTCCTTCCTTTTCATTACGGCAAATCTCACCTTCACCTCCCTCCATCCCTCCAACTCTCTTTTTCACACAGGCTGCGTCTCCAGGAATAAAAATAGAGAGCAGAAATAAAACGTCTTTTTTTATCTGCCGGTGAGTCAGGTCTGATCTCATCATTTTATCTCTGTAGCTTCATTATAAAGGTTGAACTGGAGCAGTGGAAGCAGGAGGAAACTACTGCCTGTCTTCATCAGAGGTGTCAAAGATACTGTAGCTCTGAAAATGTTGGAAGACCCTACATGCTACTTACATGTAGATGAAGAGATAACACACGAGCGGTGCTGATCACAAGATCCCAGCCCAGAATTACATCCAACCATCCAATCATTCTGCAGAGCATAGTTTATGTTGCAGTGCCATTAACCCAAGAAAACACTGATTATCACAGGTCTGCTGCACACTGTGAACAAAATATTTTGTATCGCTAAAGAAGATGGTAAACAGAGTTTCTGAGGAACACTTTCTCTCACTGAAGCTCTGAGCTATTCTATTTTTTAATCTGTGTTGTTTCATTTTGAGCCTTAATTAACACAACAAAGAGCTCCAGTGTCCTCTGATGCCATCAGCCAGGGGATAAGTAACTCAAACACCTCCCACATTAAATTAAACTGTGAAAGACTCATTATTATTAGTTTGGGGTGAGTTTGTGTTGAGATCAGAACAGTGTGATTTTCAGTGGAGTGCTGTTTTGACCCTCCCAGTTCAGACTGCTTTATATCCTGTATTTTCCCTTTAGGAGATTTAGTGTTGAGATGAATAACCATCTCTACCTATTGTTAATGTCATTTACTCAGCAATAACGTTTTATTATATACACTGTGGTAAAACAGCTGTGTAGAAGGTTCAGTGATGTCTCCATATTCTCAGTAATGTTCTGGTTTTTAAAACCATGGTTTTGATTCTTGGTCAAAGAGAAAACTTTGCTTATTGGACTGAAGTTCTGGACAAATTTTAGCAGCAGAAATGAATTCTAAAAAATATCAGGTGACCAGCCACAATTTTTCCTTCCCTGAAATCTATGGCAGATAAAACACCTCAACAAATAGCTGGAGGATTCCAAAAAACAGCTGGTTGTGAGGTTTTAATCTTGTTCTCCGTCTGTCTGTAAAACCTCAGGGTCTGAGCTTGTTTCTTACCATTAGTTCACATCATGTTCTCACTTCTAATGAAGCACACAACACTTGGAGGACACAGTATTTACCTGATTTTAACCCAGGTCTCACCTGACACAACGAAACCAGGCTAAAGGAGGAAATGCTGCCTTCTCCGTATAAACCGTATAAAGTTTTTCAAAACTTTTTCCAGACACTGGTGTTGTAAACCTCCCGTGTCTCCTCCAGGGGAACAGTATCAGGATTAGAGGGACATCTATCAACTGTCACTTTGGGTTTTGTTTTGTTTCTGTTTTTCTCTCGGCAGTCATTGTCGTCTCTGCCACCTCACCACAATCTCTCCATGCACTCATTTGTCCACTCACTCGTTCTTACTCACCCGTTTTACGTTGCACAGCCAAAGTCACCATTAGAGTTACCCAGAGAGACAAAGAGCAACCTGCAGGTGTATTTGTCCTCATATTTTTCCATATGGAGTGTGACACTTCATAGATCAAACTACTTTCCTCCTAATTACATTTATGGGGCCAAAATTCATTTATCATTTGACTGCTAATTCACTTCTCCTCTTCCTCTGATCTGAGAAAAAACAAGGCACTGGACCAGCAGCCACATGGTGTGTGTGTGTGTGTGTATTACACTGCACAGTTTCCCTCTGGCTTTGGTAGCATGTGTGATCTACTATGGCAGCCGAGGTGTGTGTGTGTGTGTGTGTATTGAGTCTTTGTATACAATAGTTAGTGTATTCAGGATAAAGTATTGGTGTTTGTGCGCAGTCGAACAGGTTGTGATACAGACCTCCACTCCACACAAAAACAAAGGATAAAAATGGCAGCAGAAACAATGCCACACAGTGTGGTGCTACGTTCACATCGACTCGTAGATTTGAAATTTATTTTTGCTTGATCTTTTGGAAACTTAATGTGCAAACAAACCTTTTGAGAGAGAAAAAGTTGTTTTAAATACCTGCAAACACACACAGAGGCAAGAATAAACATGTGACTCCTCTGAGACTGCTGAGCGTGTGTGCTCCTGTCCTCTTCTCTTGGCTAAATAAAATTAATTTCAGAGGGTAGTTTGAAGTCACAGCGAGGTCTGTCAACTCTCCTAAGACACGTTTGTCTTGGAGAACCAAACCAGGAGCTGTTACCTCCCAACAACACAGATACCACAGTCACAGAGGCACCAATACCTGCATCATGAGAAAGTGAGGATGGTCCTCAGTTGTCCAGACAAATTTGCAGTGATGTTGTTTGTTGTTAGCAAGAGTTACGTTTTAGGTTTTGGCAATTCATTCAAACCTGCACTTTCAGCCATTAAGCAATTTCTTTTTCATTTCCAGGTTGTCTGGTAGACTGTGTGCTATTGAAGTGAAAGTCCAAGTTGGAGAAGTGTTCACTCAAACATAACCACACATTTTCCTTCCACACGGGACGCTTTCTTCTTTCTTTCATCCCTCTGTCTTTATCGTTTCCAACCACAATCCATTCTTCTTCCTCTACCCTTCTTATTTCCCTGAGATGTGTGTTTATGGTGTGTGTGGTTGTTTTAGCTTTTAGCTCACACACACACACACACACACACGATGGGTCTGCAGGAAACATTCTGACCTGCTTGTTAACCCTGAACATTTTGTTCATTTTCTGCTGTAAGAAAACAAACACACTGTTTTCACAGAGGTCATGGAGTCATGCTGCTGCTGTTTTCTTCCCTCTTTTCTTATTCATTAAAAATGTATTTATTTATTTATTTGCATCCTTTCTTCCAGAAAATTCAGTCCTACAGGGCAACTCACTTTTTATTCACGATCAGAAAGAAATTGTGAACACGTCTGACAAACATAGTCATGTGATTATCATATACAGCTACCACAACTTAGTGGCAAAATGGGTGTGTGTTCTCATCTTTGGTGGAAAGGACATAACAACATTTAACACAGCAACAGATTCAAAGGACAGACTTTCAAGACACAGCTTGTTTGTTGAGATGTCAAATGTCCAAGCGTGAATGTTCCTGCTGTCCCTGCTGCTCTGAGGTCATCAGCCGCTGTGGGTGGTTCATGGGAGCCGATGACCGGCCACGTTCAGTGAAAGGAAGTGGAGCTTCGTGATGAGAAAACAAGCGACAGCCTGAAGCCACTGTTGGCACCATACAGCCAGCGGGAAAGCAACGCGCTGACTAACACAAAAATAACCACTGTGAGGAATAAACCCAACAATGGAGGAGTGGAAAAGGGACGCAGTGGGGCCAGACAGGCCTGCTGCCACTGTGCAGCAGTGGTGAAGAAGTTAAACAAGTCTTAGTGATTCCAAAGTGGATGTTTATTCACCAGCATGCAGCAGAAATAAAATGCCTGCTCACTTGTTTTAAGCCGTCCAGCTGGCTATGAAGAGCATCTCAATGTAATGAGATTTACAAAGTGACGATGACCCCAAAAGGGAAAGTAATTAAAACTATAATTGGGTTGAACTTATTTGTGTGGCTGCCAGTGTGTGTGTTACATGTGGTAAACCCTCACGTGTGGAAGACGTCTTCATCCACCTTCACCGCCAACTAATAAGGGAATCTTGGATGGAGATGTGTCATGTGACAACTTTCCTGCCAGGATTTCCTGGCACCGGTCCTTCACGTCTCACATACAGATTTGAACCCACAGCATCGCTCTCACAGAGAAGCAGCAGGAGCTATATTTATGAGCGCCTGTTACACCGAGGAATTGAAAATAATGACATATACAGGTGCATGTATGTAAGCTCCCATTCACCACATAAACACATGACGTGAAATACACAAATAACAGCAGCGCTTGTTTACATTAACCTTTTACACGAGCATTAAAAATGAATGTAATGAACTCGCTGTGCATTTGCATAATAGAAATGTTTACTGTCAGCTGTCTTCCAGATGTTATAAAAACGCATGGCTTCACATACACGCCATTTTCAGACACAACTACACACAGATAACACGGCTCAGTCATGGAGGTTTATGTCATGCCTGTTTGTCAAACAACAGGCTGTAAAAAGACAGGGATACACACAGTTACTGCCCATTACAAACCCTGCCTCCAATTACATTTCTATACAACTGCAACAGCAAATACATTTGGTAGGAAATGTAATCACTAGTTGGATTATGTTCAGAGGCGACGCATTGTTTGAATCAGTGAAGCGCTGCGTTTATTAACAGCAGCAGGAGTCGCCATGAGGTGGTTGGGGTGGATGGCACACCAGAGACTGGTTTTACTGACACGCTCGTATAAACATGTTTGCAACTTGCTAAATACATAAATTAATAACATATCGTCATTACGGTAACAGAAAACATAATCAAGTCGCAATAGCATTTCCTACAAAACATATTAGCTGCAGTTTTGTACACACAGGTAATTTCATAGAGGCACTAAACTCATTCACAGCTGCTCATAACCACACATACAATCTACAGTTGTTATATTGTAAAACAGTGTGATTTGCTGTAATTTAATTTATATTTACTGCTGTCTACACCCAACTTCTATTTCACAGTCGTTTTACAATGCATGACACTTATAATTACATTTAACTGGATCAAACTGTGGTTTAAAATTAACCGCTGTCCTGACTAACAAACGACGCCCTGACTTAGAAGACGTGAATGTGACAGTTTGACGTTGTTGTGAGGGATTATTTCCTGATGGAGACTTCCACTGCATGACTAAAGAGAAGGAACATTTGAAAATAAATAAATAATGAAAGCAGTTTCTCCACACAGGCAGACAACTCGCTTCCTGGCAAATCAGGCTAATCCACTTTTAATCATGACACTGACACACACAAACACTGCACAGTTGAAGGAACTTTTAGAGACACATGGTGACATTTGACTTATACTACAGTCATGATATAATGAGACCACCATCCAGCTAATGAACTCCTTCAAAACCCCATGTTCATGTCTTACTATCTGTATTGGTGAAGCTCATTATCAGCTCATCCTGAATGTGTCAAGTCACAAAATAGCATCTTTTCCTGAGACTCAGATCTCCCAAACAGCTCCCAGACTATCAGAACATTTCTGCAGTTCTTACTAATAAACTTAAACACAGTTTAAAGCACAGTTCACAATGTTTTGCAATGTACTGTTTTATGTTTTCACTGGAAATCTTTTATCCTGGCATTTAAATGTGACATGAACGGACGCTATCACCCCATAATGCACTGCTTAATGGAAATGGAGGAGCTCATCACTCTCATCACTCTGAACAATGTGGTCATTCATTCCCACTCCACAGCCCCTGGTACCTGTTCCTGCTCTATGTCACTTCAGTGAATGGTACGATCTCGCACAAGAAGCAGGAAACTTTGAAAATAGCACAAACAGAGTTTGGTGTGTTTGTTACAGGAGCAGCTCTTCATCGTGAGGAATACACCCCATTTGGCCATTTTTCAGTTCAGTGAGCGGGACTACGCAGAGCTCCAGTCAAGAGATCGATAAACTTTGTTTATGGAAAAGGTTTAACTGCTCGGACTCGGAGGGCAACAGAGGCTTTATATTTTGTTGGGTGACTGTGTAAGTACAGCGTTATCATAACTGATAACAAAACTATTACCCAGAACGTAGAGAACTATCCTGTAAGATGAGGAAAAAGATGTGAGAGTCGATCAGATCTACTGAATATATTCTCTGCTGATTATGTATTATGAGGTCATGGTTTACTTTCAAGCCTTATTGACTACATGCTCCCTCCCACAGCGCCCTCTGTCAGTGGCATGACGTCCGCTGACACACAATAATCAACATTTCATGAGTGTTGCTTTATAAAAAATGCAGCACTCAGCTCTCCTGCCTTTTTCTGACTCTCTTCCAAACAAGTTTGTACAAAGGAAACTGTGCTGACACTGACCTGTGTGAGTACACTGTCCACAGGACAGGACATCTCAAACAAACTGATAAAGAATGAATGAGCTTTGGTTACATAAATGTGAAAGAAGTTAATGTAACCAAGCAACTGTCTTTTTGTTGAGTTTTGTTTGTTGTTTTTCAAAGCATCCTTCACAGTTTACAGACCCACTTCTTTCCAGAGTTGTGTGTACTGTTCCTGTGTCCATGAGGGCTTATTAGCGACATGATAGGAGCACTCACTATCAATTTCACCTCCCAGTAAAGTGGTAGTTGATTTTGCAGAAAGGTTGGCTCACTAACAACATGTGTGATTGTCAGACTGCTCACACTTGTGGACCTTACATGCTACCTTAGCTGATTGAAGTGATGACTGCAGGGGAGACAAGAGAACACAAAAAAACAGAAGAAGCAACATTAATGAAAGAGAAGAAATGAAAGGAAAGAGAACTGAAACAGACATCTCAGTAGACGATATTAACAGTAACTCAGCAGTGGAATTAGACAGCTTGTTTTAGCCAACTAGCTGCAGGGCTACTGTGTTTTAACCAAACCATCTGTCACAATGCAGCCTTACTGGCTAACTAGCTAGCTAGCTATTTAAAGCCATATGTCACATTGGCTCTCGTCAGCTCACTGTAAGGCTATCTTGACCAACCATATGTCCTGTAAATGGCTTCATTAACTCAGAGTCACTGATTGTTCTTCTCTGTTGATGGCAGCTTTGCTTTCAGTCGTCTCCAAGTTATTTCTCCCCTCATGAATCCTGATCGTCCAGACTCAACCTCAGGATAAATGCTAAATCGACCAATTAGCAAATCTGATAATGCAGCTGGATTACATCAGTGCATTATAAGCATGTTCAAATAGAAGGTTGGAGGCTCAAATCCCTGGAACAGCAGTTCACACTGAACACTGTCTCCTACAGATACAGATACAGTGGTATACACCACCCTGCTGCCACACACACTCACCAGAGCATCTAATATGTATTCATCCAGTGTTTGATAAAAACAACAATGCACAGTAGTAATGTCTATGAACACAGTGCTGAGTTAGATAATGACTTTCGACTGTTTGTAATGTTCTATTGGAGGTTTTTGAATAGATAATTGGAGTAAGTGGCCTATGGTAGAAGGAGATGAGTTCTTGTTACATGCACGTGCAGCTGAGTGATTATGGAAGAGTTGATAACTTTTGTGAAATTGAAAGTTGAAAGTTCTACCTTAGACCACAAACAATCACCTCTGGTAAAATAACAAGTCAGTCTCATGGGGATTAACTCAGAGGCACCTCAACGCTCTGTAGTGTGACAGAGCAGAGGTGTAAACACAGCCTGTCCTGAGACCTAAACAAGTGACCATCCAGTCACATGCAAACCTCTGTACCCTTCTGCACTGTAGCACTGACACGTTGGAACGTCACCGTCCTGGGTAGTGAAGCAAAAAGTCACCAGACATTAGCCCGGCCCTGCCCACAGAGACCAGAGGTGGAATGGGCTGCCTGTTACGCTGCTGTCCAGCACAAAGACAAAAATGATGTTGGATCAGTGGAGCAGAGTGGAGGCCATCAGACCACAGGGGCCGGCGTCCCGTTAGGTCCGCTCATTAGAGCACCTCGTTAGGACACGTCCTGCATCATTAATTTGGGCAGCTCGCCAGACAGAGATAAATGGAAGAAGATAGCTTGGTTAGAGGAAGGGATGGTTCCTCTCTAAATCTATTACAGATCTGTGTGTGTGTGTGTGTTTACATTGTCCGGACCTCATTCTAGGCCTCATTAGGTGAGGCCTCTTGGCAAATAGAGAGATGAGAGAGAGGAGGAGATGAAGGAGGAGAGATAATCAGACAAATTTTGCCGGATTTGACATGAATGTGCGATACCTTAGATCACACAAGTCAATCAGACAACTGCTAAAGAACAGTACTCGCTGCTGGGTTTGAACAGTACGTCGCTGAAGTTAGTGTGGTCTCCAGTCATGAAACTGGAATTCTTTCACGACTTTTATTGAATATATTTATACTGATTTTTGTTTTTAGCTTTCATTTTAAGCCACAGAGATCATGTCAAAATCATCAGACTGATTATGTGTGCGCCATAAGACGACTACTTGAATAGAGATAGTGATGAAAGAGTTGACCAGACAGGTATTGTTTGAGATAATCTGACTAAACTGTTGGCTTGTTACATCCCAGGCTGAGACCTGTCTCAGTTTGCCTCAGGGTGACACCAGAAAACTTAAAAGGCCTGATAAGTCAGGATCCGCATCAACAGGAGAGGAGAGGAAGGGAGAATAGAGGAGATATTGACTGCAGGACTCCTGCTCCTGGTTCCAAAGACTAACTGAGAGTAAGTCAGTGTTCGTCCTGCAGCTGCTGCTGTGATACCAGCTGCAGATGACTGCTAAAGGTGAAGGATCGAACCATGTGCAGACGAAAAAGCTGAAATGTTGATCTGGGGGAAATGAACTCAACCCACCAGTAACATTATGGGATGTTGTTTTACTGTGTCTGAAGGCAAAAGTGTGTATAGTTGTCCTGAATGGTCTTCTTCCTCTCCTCTGCACACTTTAATCACTGCATAAAGACGCCATGATTGTTGGATTGTTTCAGGAAGTTACAAAGGAAAGTTGTTTGAAGCATGCTGAGTTATATTGTAGACTCTTTTACCCACATTGACTGACAATGACTACATCAGTGGAAAATTTCAATTTCAAGATCATCATCATTTCAGTCAGAAAGCAGTAAGGTGTGTGTGAGCAGAATGTGACCTCTGAATGAACTCACAAAGAAGAGAAAAAAGCAGAAGTAAGTAAAAATAAAGGTAAATAGAGTTAAGGAGACATGTGAGAAGGGATTTCTTCAGGGATTATACCTGGATTTTTTTTTTACTTCTGTCAATCATAGGTTTATTTTCTCCTTTACATCTGTTGTGCTGCTGTCAGCTTGGTTAAAAATATCAGGGCTCATTCTTCCTTCACAGGAGGAAGCCATTAGCTTCCATTTATTCCTGCACACCTGTCCCACAGAACATGTCTATATACAGTATAGTAGTGAGACTGCCTGGATCACATGTTCATAGGCTAATATTGAAAAAAATACACATCATCTACTGTACGCGTCGCAGCAGTCTGGATGTTTGTGTTTAATGTGTTGAATGACAATCAGAACTCCAGCTTTTTAAATTGCATATAAATCCAAATATGTAAATGATACACTGTTCATCATGTATTTCTGTGCTCATTTGTGAAAGCACTTGGAGACGCATTTCTATTAATAAATAAACTTTAACCTGAGCTTTGTGACTGCAGAGCATCGTGTGCGACTGAACCACGGCCAACATTAGCTTTTTGAATTTGATATGAGGCCAGGAGAGGGGAATGTAGAAGAATTTGGGGAGGCAGGCGACGAGGCAGGATGCAGCTTTCTGGATGAGTTGTTGTGATTGAGTCAAGTATTTTGGGACATGAGTGGGGGAGTCGCAGCAGTACAGATGAGAGTTGGACTGATTCCCCGGTGGGAAACGGTCTGATTTTGCGGATGTTTTCAACTGTAAAAACCCTGCAGTAGCTCAGACAAGAGAACAAGTTTGAGGACCGGTTTTGTATAATGTATTCTCTCCTAAAACAGGTCATGGAGTGTCTCATCTCAACTCAGCCGCCCTCTTGTGAGGGTTCATCACCCGCCTCTTGCATAATGCATCCAGCAGCTCTGCCACCCAAAAGACTACAACACACAAACAGATAACAGTTAGCCTGTAGGAAGATGGAGGCTCATTCTGTCTCCTTTCTAATGTCATGAATACCAGTTTGAAAACACAAAGTGAATGTGGAGGCAACATCTGCTTTGATGATAATGAATTTTTTTAAGTGACCTCCAGACCTCTCTTTGGTTTTACAAGCCAATTATGTGGAAGAGAATCTGGAGTCGTAGCTCAGACTATGATTTCTATGGGGTCTGGTTACAGATTGAGGTCTCTCTCCCTCCAGTCATGTCTCTCACTTCCCCCTCTCTTTTTGTGGCTAACTCACGTTTCCTCACTTTTATTTTCGTCTTTCCCACCTCGCTCCTCCCTGGGGTCCGATGCATGAAACTCTGTATACGTCCATAGCTAACACTTTGTGAAGCAGTTCATTAAAAACTGATGGAGCAGCTGTATTTCCCTTTGAAGATGCATTTCTAAATGAAATGAATTATAAATCTGTTTTATGATGAACATTGTGAATGAAATCACTCCACTACCTTCTGATGTTTTATAATCGTGAGAGAAATATCATTAGTACATGTAGCTGGTATGAAATGGTTGATACAACACAATAGATGAAACTGAACTCTCTTTGCCTTTTTTTTTCTTTTTATCTAAGACTTGCAGAGCAGGTTTAAGTATCAATATAGGGAGATTAAAGGCGTGTCTACACGCAGTTATGTCTATGTGGAGGTGGAAATTAGAGAGAGAGACACTGCTTTATATAAATCTGATGAAAAGAATGTGGAGTATCAGAGCTCATGAACACTGTCAATGACACAGCATGATTAGGTCTGAAAGACAGGATCACAAATATATTTAAAGAACAATATCCAATATTGGCTCACTATTGCTCATCTCAGGGACTGCAGCCAGAAAGATGATTGGCCAAAATACGATGACAAAAGAGTTTGTGAATGAGTGGAACTCTATGTGGGGAAGTGGAGTTGAAGTGGGGAGAAAATAGCAGAAATGACTTTTCATCTCCACTTCCTATCACCCTCTCTCTAAAAACCATGTGTGGGTTGATCTGAAGTATTTGAGAGGTGCCCACATCCTCATGTTCTGTTTTTATCAACATCACCTTATATGGGTGTGTGTGTGTGTGTGAGTTACAGCTCACTGAAATCTTCCCTCCTGGCTGTGAAATGGCCCTGTCTTAACACAATTACTCTGAAAGAGAGAGCGGACAAAGTCTTTGTTTTGTGCAAAACTGTACTCATAAGATCAGCTGGAGTTAATATGAGGCTTCAGCAGGCTGTTTTAGTGAAACTGAGTGGTTACTGAAGCAACCCCTAACAGCCGTTATCCACTGGACACAGCTGCACCATGAGAGAGACAAGAGACAATCCCAGCTCATTAAACTCCCCTCCTGCTCTCTGTCATCATCTATACTGTTTTCTAATGAAGCCATCACTATTTAGCTGTTTATTTAGAGCTAGAAAAAGCAGCTCATAAATACTACATGATAACCGGGAGTCATTCCCCAGCTGATGCTCTGTGGCACTGATCAAATCAATAGATACTTTATGCTCAGCTGTGCTGTCTGATCAGCTACTTTGACGTTTAATCACAGAGAAGGTTGGAGGCAACAGAGCACAGCAACAAGCCACATCTATTCCCATCTAAATGAGCAGTAAACATACATTCAGTGTTTTGTTCCATCCTGTTACACTGGTAAAAATGAACTGTTCAAATTTCACTGTAAATAAGAGAAAGACAAGGCGTTAGCTCAAAGCGTGAGCTGTTGTCATTTGAGGCTGATGTTTGGAAATGAAAATTAAAATCAGCATCTCTACAGACCACAGCTTGAAAATTAATTTCCAAAGTGCTACACAGCATATCCTTTTTGTGTAGAAAAATAATTAATTTCATTATTTAATATTTTGTAAAATATAGAGAATTGTTATCAGAAACACACTGAGGACGAGTTACTTACCATCCTTGAATGAGCACAAGAGTTTAGTTTCATTTTGTATTATCAGTTGTTTGTTGAAAAAAGTGTCACAGGCAGATATGACGGATTTTGCACCGCGTTCGGTCCGAGGACAGAAAGTGAAGACAATAAGGAGCAAATGGCGGCTGGAGGAAGATAAAGAAACAGTATTAAAACATGGAGTCTGTCAGTGAGTCACACTAACCAGGGGGAAATTCAAAAAGAGATGCTTTTTTTTAACTATTTCAAAGGAAAAAGAGCAAGAGACAGTTTTTATCTCTGTTTTAGAGGAAGGAGAGAGAGACTGAGACAGCTTATCACCATTTCAAAGAAGAGAGAAAAAGAGGTAGAGGGGTTGATTATCAGTATTTCTGTGGAAAGAAAGAGACAGTGTTATCATTGATTCAGATAAGGGAAGTTATCGGTGCCTCAAAATACTCAAAACGGATTTATATTTTTAAAAATATAAGTCAGGTTGGGGGGAGGGGGTGAATTTTAAAAGCACTTTATTAAAGCTGGTTGTACTTGAGCTGTCACATTAAGAGATTCCATAAAATTTCAAACAAAAAAACAAAAAAAGGGCTTAAAAGCAAGTGTTGTTGAGTTCATTATCTTTTTGTGTTCCCCTGTCAAATAAGAGTAGAAATCTCTGACAGGACAGGAGTCACACTGGAGTGCATTAACTGGAGAACATTTGCACTTTTATGTCTAAAAGCAGCAAAAGGTTCTGGGTTTCAACCTGCCAGCCAGCCAGTGTACATGTTGTCCTCGTGGCAGTGGGTGCTCCAACGTCCTCCCACACCAGTTAGGTTCCCTGTTGTTAGCCTGTTAGCATGTTAGCCATGCTATCTCCCACAATTTACATGTACAACCCAGCCCATGCTATTTCCTGTCCAGTCTGCCTTTTTACCTCAGCATGCGAGTAAATTTCGTCAGATAAAATCCGATGTGACCACAGCTTTAATCTGCTCAGCTGCGGTAGCTCTTTGTCACACCTCAGCTGGTGTAAAATTCTAACAGATGACTTCTCAGTCCAACTGGGTCAATACTGGGAAGGTGGACACTCAGTGTCTGCTAACTCTGGGTCCTGACGTTCTTTAAAGGGAAAGAGGAGCATGGTTCTTCCATTGATATACAGATATTTGCTGTGTTGAAAACCTGTGGATGTACGAGCAAAAAACCCTTTACAATTTTGAAATATGCAAAACTTTTGGTCCCAGAACAACTATAGCACCACTCACATATCACCAGTTTCTGCACTAGAATAACTCCCCACAGTCATTCTTGATAAACACCTCCTTAAGTTTCCTATAAAGCTCCAACCTCCCAAATTAAAGATATAAACACCGAAGAAAAAAAAAATCTTCCCTCTATCTCAGCCTTGGCTAACACTCCTCTGCTCTCCACAGTTTCCCCCAGCACACAAATTGGTCCCATGATGAAGGATATGCTGACCCTTCACCACAAGCATCAATCAGCCTCGTTATCTTGCCCGCTGTGTGCCTCCTGAAGGAAAAGTAATATCTAACTGCTTGTATTGAAAAGCCTGCTGCTAAAGCACTTTTCTGCTCCTCTGTCCCAACACTCACATTCCTAGCACTGACGTCTGGGCCCTAACATGCAAGACTATTTTCCATATGACTAAAAAGCAAAATGCAGGGAGCTCATTAAAACAGACGTCTGTGGAGACAGAACACAGTGTAGTACTGGTTCCATTATTGCAGCTACAGGTAGTATGACTTTTATAGTATTTTACTATATGGAAATAAACTTTATTTTGTCATTAAAATGTCACTGATTCTCTGGTTCCAGCTTTTGAAATCACCTCAGTCACCTGTTCTTACTCGTGATGTGACTTCACTGGCTTCAAACAGAACCAGAAACACTCTCCTCCACCGTGGGGAAAACCTGTGCTAGCCTACACTGCTCTTTGTAGTGTTTGCCTCTCCAGCTCTTGTCACAGAGGGCAGGACTGTCTGCATCAGTCCCCTGAGCAGGGTGCCTGAGAGGGCAAGTACAACACTCAGGGCCAACTTCCCTATAAATCTACCTCATGTTCCCCAGACGACCATAACCTATTTACACTGCTCCTCACCAAAGACAGAGTTTGACATTTCCATGGTCAGACTGTCATATCTTCAGCTCACTGATAAAGTTATTAATAAAGGTAAATAGTGTAAACTAGTTCAAGTTGTCACGGCTGCTACTTTATCTCCACAGTTGTCTCTGTCTGATTTAACAGGCCTGGTTATCTCTGTACCAACTTTTCTACCAGTTGTCCTCAGAGTGTTCCCGCCCTTCCCACTCACCTGATCCTCCATCTGTGTGCACACCTGCCTCTCATTAACTCATTAACCTCCTCAATATAAATACCTGCACTAGTCTTTACAAGGTTATCTGCTCTTCCTCCTACCTGTGCTGCCTGCTTCTGGTTATTTTTGTATCTTTGGCCTGTTTGTCTGATCCCTTTTGGTTTGCCTCTGCCGACCACCCACCTGCTGCCAACCTGTATTCTGCCCGGACGCTCTGTCCCAACTATTTTTCTCTCAGTGCTGATTACAGAACCTCACCTCAAAGCATCTGCTGATGCAGCTCTGATCCAATACCAGTGCTCTCCCTCTCTCAGATTTGAATCTGTGTTCACACTGTGTGGAACCTGTCTTTTTTTTTTTTTACGTAGCATGAACTGAAACTTGAAACTGAAATGACCTGAAATGGCCTGTTGACTGAATGAATGTAACTGAATACTGAGTTTTATGACAAGGACAAAAGAGCAGTAGTTAATGTGGTCACAGACAAACTAAGTACAGCTTCCTCTTATCCTACTACCCTCCTCTGTTGAGTCTGACTCTGCTTTTATTTGTAACACTTATCTTGGCCACTAGAGGGCAGCACCATCTTAATTTGTGTTAGTGTCAATCAACACTAGAATGAGAAAAAAGACCTAATTCTCTGTTCATTTTCTGTCAGTGTCCATTCACAAGATGTTTTTTACAAACTGCAACACCCTACATTGTAAGGAGCTGTGCAATACTAAGAAAACAAGCATACGGTCTGAATGAAATGTTTAATACCTTTGGGTGCTCGGTAAAGTTAACCTGATTTTTAGTGTGTATATATCAGGAAACTCCATTTCATGCCTTCCTTAGCTGCTACTGCATCTGCCAGATCATTTTTGAATCTATTGATTTTATTTTTCAGATTTTTTTCCCCCTAGTTTCACCTCTCTGCATCCATTAACAAATTAACATTAACAAAGCAGCAACCAGCTACACAGCCAGAGAGGGACAGAAATGATGGGGAGAAGATGTGGAGAGAGGAAATACAGAGGAAAAGAGGATAAAGAAGAGTTAGATGGAGGGGAGAGAGCTGAGAGAGAAGGGGGGTGTAACAAGAGGGGATCAGATGAATGGAAAGGTGGCTTCCTCCTTTATCAGGTTAGACAAGGGGGAGGTACATAAAGGGGAGGATGGTAGAGAAACAGAGAGGTACTGTGGGAGATGGAGGGAAAGAAGTAGAGCGAAAAAACAAGATTGCAATTTTGTGAATGAGAGGTCGAACTGCCTGTCGATCAGGCAGGTTTATCACAGAGCAAACTGACAAACACAAACAGAGCAAGACTGACATCTAGTGGAAGGACAACTAACAGCAGCTTACCTTTGTTGTAACTTCATGACGTTTAGGATTACAGTCACCTGTTTGTTCAGGCTCCTCATTAAAAACACTGATATCTCTGCTCAACACTTGTGAAGACTGTGTGTTTAGCTACTGGCTCTGAGATTGAACTCCATCCATTTTTCTTCTCTTGGCTGATACCTATAAAGTAAATGGTGCATTGACAAATACTTGTATTAATTTTGGTATCATCAATCAATTTCCTCTTGTTTAATACTCCAGATCCTCAACATTTATAATTTCTACTTTGTGGTAAACTCTGACAGAGTGCAGCAGCGTTATTTGTTCTAGTTCAGCTTTCCTGTGATTCCTGTGAGGGAATCTGGATGCTTGATGGTTGAAATAATGTCAATCTGAAATGAATCTGCGGTGAAACATTGTGTCACTGGGAGAATTCTTTACTCAGACCACAGCAATAACATTGATTTGTGTGAAAAATGGCCCTAATAAAACCTGTTCAGGGTTGTCAGGTGATTATGAGAAATCACTTCACATCTCCAAGTGATATTTATCAGGCTAATATCTCCTGAGAATGTCCAGCAATTTGTCATAATTGCACAGATTGGATGGTGATTTTAATCCTCTGGGAATCTTCTTCCTCTCCTCCAGTTGAGCATCTTTACATAACTGAAGTTCAGCTTATTGGCTTTTCTGATGATATAACCTCCTGTTTTGGACCTTTGACAGTAAATTCTTCAGTCAGAAACATTTAAAGTCCTGCTCTCTTAACCCAGGAAATATGATTAAAATTAGATCAGTGCTGCACAGAAATACAATTGAGCAAATCCTCCATGTCATCTCCTCCTACTTAACCAGACCTTAGTCAGAAAGGGGACAGATCAGAAAATGCTCTGACTAACATTTTTACATTTACATTAGTGAGGCCTCGTTTTAGATTTCATATCTTTTATCCATATTTTCAGTATCAAGTGAAATATCTTTTATTGACATAAACGACAAACAGAACACACAATGGAAAGTGACTGTATATTCATCAACAACAGCAGCTCAAGCTGCTAATATCACATCTTTACATGAAACTCTTCCCACACTAAGCAAGAATGAACCATTATTCAAATTAGACTTTCGTAATGCCACTTTTTGCAATTTTGACCTTTTATCTTGAGTTAATGACGTAACAGAGTAAATTGTTCTCTGTAATTATAAAACTCTTCCCAAGCCTTGTCACATACACTGCTCTGGTGGTTCATTTGGCTAAGTTACTGATCTTTCTGTCATCTGTTTGTTCCTTTTGAAAGCAGAAATGCCATAATATACTTAATTCAAAAATACCAAGCTCAAAAATATTTTATAGCCAAGCTAAAAACATGTCTTTGTTTATGAAAAGTTGCATTTTATATATGATTTTAGTTCAATAGCAAACGTGTAAATTCTGACAACATGTGTGTGTCTAAAACACACAATCACATAGTCCAGAAACTAGACAGGTGGATGTGTTTAAAATGACACATCTCTCTGTTTTGAACAGTGTACATGTCATTGTAGTCAGGTCAGCACACGTCTCCTGCTCAGCAGCAGTTACTGGCCTCCTGCGTCTGTTTTTCCCCTCCCAGCCACAGAGGGGCGCTGTTGATCTTGGCGCTCTGGGCCCTGGCCTCTGTCGACTCTCTCTGCATCCCCCCTCCCTCACTGGCCAGGCGCTTGTGGATCTCAGAGGCCATGGTAAGGAAAGCCCTCTCCACATTATCAGAGCGCTTAGCGCTCGTCTCCAGGAAGGGGACCTTAAGAGATGAAGCCAGGTCCTGGACAAAGAGGTGGATGAGGACAAAGAACAGAGGAGGGAATCCAGAGGGGAGACAAAGTTTAATAACAACAACATATCAATACCACCATTTAAAAATACTTTAAAGTAAAGGTTCTCCATTCAAAATTATATTAAAGAGTACATTGTTAGCAGTAAAGTGGAGTCATGTGTTAAAGAGAGTAAGTAGTCATTGTGAAAATTAATCCTCTTAGAGTCTTAAATTATTGATGAGTTGACATGTAAGCAATTTAACATTGTAGGTGGTGCAACTGCTTTATATTCTGTTCAGAGCATCAACATTTATGAGTTTATATGTGGCATGTAAAAACTCTGCAGAGCAACTCTAGCCCTCAGATAAATGTAGATGGACATGTAGTGGAGGAAAAGTGGAAATTTTCCAGAAGCTGAAAATCACTCTTAATGTAGCCACCAACAGGTCAAACTTTCCACCTGTCCAACACTTTAATACACAACAGGAAGAGTTAAACTAATGTCTAAATCAGCATGCAAAACATTAGCATGTTAACAAGCTAACCATATGTCAGCATGCTAATGTTAGCATTAAGATCTGACTCTGATAACAACATGGTCTTTCTACATTTACATTACAAGTCTTTAGCAGCTCCAATAACAATGTTGTCTCTCAAATCCACTTTTGTTTTCTGGTGTTAAATGAACATTGCAGCCTCACAGCTGCAGGAGTGGTGGTTGGGTTTGTTTAACAGTGTTTGGAGGTGTTACATTTAAGCAGAGTTTCTCATTGCACTGTGTGTAGCCTGTTACCTGAGCGGTGGCAGCGTCCACCACTTTCTTGCTAACGAGGTCAGACTTGTTTCCCACCAGCAGCCTGGAAACGTTCTCGAAGGCGTAACGATCTATCTCATCCAACCACTGCTTCACGTTGTTAAAGGACTCCTGTGGAGAAAGCAGGGAGAGGTGTGAAGCAACACACACACACAAAAACATTTGACAGTTCAGCCTCACCTGTCGGGACAGGAAGCAGTTCATGCGTAGATAATTTAATTATGATGATAAGTTTTGTAAACAGCTGCCTAATGCAAATGTTAAATGTCATATTGAATCCTTAGAAAACAGAAAACCAGGTTTATTTCTCTCCAAATAAACCACAACCTTTCCCACAGTGCTTTTGTTTAGGAGTTGTATACGAGTGTAATTCCTAAGAGACAGGATTAACTGTAGAGTCAACATGGCTGCCAAGAAGCATCCAGTCCTTTGAACGCTCAGAGGTTTGTTAATACACACACTTTTATTTGCATTATTGTTGTTGTCATGACTTTCTGACCATTAAAGACGCACAGAGAATAGTAGAGTCTTAGTCAGCGGGATGAACAAGCCTCCTTAGCTGCTGTGTTTGCTCATTTGTTTTACAGTGTGTAATATTGTACATTCTACACAGTTTAATAGTGATTGATTGTGGAGAATAACTTCTTTATGCTTTTAAAAGAAAACAAATCGTGTTGTGTTGGAGAAGTTGCTCTTTCTTGGTCAGGTGGTGTGGCAGCAGAACTGTCTCTCGGGCCTACAATACCCATCAGCCTCAGCAACAGAGTGATCTACCTCCAAGTTACAGAGAGTTGTCTCTGTGGAAAATGAAGGAGATGTTTCCTTCACAGCTCTGTGAGTGACAGTCAGTTAAAACTATAACTATACTTTACACATATACACATATAAAGCAGTGTGTCTATACACTGTGTGCATGTGAACACTACGTATCCAGGTCTGACATTCATTAATCAATACCTGGAAAACAAAGATGACTCGGTCGACAGAAACAAGGCTCCAGGATGTTAAAGGTCTTAAACTGTCTCCTTACTTTTTCCATGTTAAAGTTAGGATATCTGTGTCCTCCAGTGGCACACAGAGTGTGTAGGAGCTGAATATTTACGCCTCAGTAACACAGTGACACACAGCATACAGAAAAGAAACGACACTTACTATTCAGGATTCATGATTGGCGAGGTCGCTCCAGGTGACACAAGAATCAAAAATCCTTGAAATTGAATCCTAAACCTGAAAACTGTCAGATTAGCTCCAGCTCTGTTGTGTTGTGTGTATGAGTCTGTGTGTGTCTGTATCTGTCCTTTTTGGAGGGCAAATGGCAGAATAAGCCGGAGCTACCTATCTCACGAGCTGACGGATGAGCTGACTGGTTCAGATGCATTATTTATTAATAAAGAGCAGGTCAGGTTACACCGGGGACAGCACCTGGAACCGAGACGCCTGCACACACTCACAGAAACAGACACACACTGCACCGCTGAGTACAGCCACACCGAGTCTAAAATCCTCACTCGTTTCTTTACTGTTTTTATTTAGCGATGCTTTCGTGCTGATCTGTCATCACTGCCTCCTCTACGTCACACGTCACTCGACCGACTGCAGCTCTGAAACTCACAAACAAACAAGCAGGAAGTAGTTCATCTGATTCACAAACTCAAACACAACGTGCACTGATCGGCCTTGTTCCTGTCAACACACACACAATCCTGTACTGTTCTCTAATGAGAGATGAATAGTGTTGTTGTCACTGCTGTGTGTTGAAGCTTTATATTATCACTGCACTTTAATGGAATAATGGAGCTGTTAAACATAAGCTGTCTGCTGAACAGAGACAGGGTGGGAGCTGGAGCTGATAATTAAATATTTATCCATTAAACTTTCATTGATCTTTGTTGATTTATTGATATTAAGCTTCACTGTAATTTACAGATAATGACAAACTGTTCTCTGACTGCAGCTTTAATACAAAACTATTGTTGGTTTAACTTTGGTTATTGAGCATAAAAACAGATCTTCTCTCCTTGTTTTCTTTCCTTTCCTCTCCCCTCTCTTTCCTTCTCCTCTTCACTATGCTCTTCACTTTGTTCCCTTCCCTCTCTTCTCCTTGTCTCCTTTCCTTTCATGATCTCTCTTCTATTAATTTCTTTTCGACTCTGTTTCTTGTGACCTTTTGTTTTTTCTTATCTTTTCCTCTATTTGGCTTTTTTTCCTCTGCTTCTTTTCCTTTTCCCTTTCCTCTTCTCTCTTGTTTTCTCCCCTTCTCTCCTCACCTCTCCTCTGCTCTCAGCTTTGGTCCTTGTTTCCTTTGCTGTTCTCTCATCTCTCCTTCCATCATTTATTTTCTCTTCTTTCCTTGTCTCCTCTCTTCTCTACTTCTCCTTGCTTCATCTCCTCTCGTGCCCTTGTTTCCTTGCCTCCTCTCCTCTCCTCCTTTTGTAGAAGTGGACAGAGGACAAAGTGAAAGCGATGCAGTTTGATTCACTGCTGATTCTCGTGTGTGACCCCCTGGTCACGGGAGCGAGCAGAGAGCAGGGGATTGTGGGATATGCGATGGCTGAGCAGCTGTTGTGGGGTCAGGGGTCAGCAGCCCTGACGACGGCCTGTTGCCGGGGCAGAGGCGGCGGCGCGGTGGTTGCTAGGGCAGCGATGGGCTTTGTGGTGCTCCCGATGGAGCATGGAGGTGGGAAAACTGGGGGAAGGGGCGGAGAGAAAGAGAAGAAATAAAGAACGACAAGAGAAATTAACAAAGAGAGAGGGTTAGAAAGCAAGAGGAAGGGTGGGAAAATGAAAGGAGAGAGAAAATGGAGCCGTATTCAAAAACCGCAGAGATGGAGAAAAGAGAAGAAACAGATTCACATGATCATCTGTAAAATGGGATCTATGGATAAAAAGAGTCACATTTTTATATGATGTGAAGTTAAGTTGAGTGTCAGCCCTTTAACTTCACTGTCACTTACATTCACTGTTAGTGTCTTGATATAGAAGAATAATGGACGAGGCTGAGACCAGCAGACCTCCCACCTACTCAGAATCAGACTTTATTGCCAAGTTTGCACATACAAGGAATTTGTCTTGGTATATCGGTGCTAAAGGACAGTAATAGTAAAAAGAAAAAAGAAAAAACTATATTTACAAGGAACATAAATATACATAATTAAAATGTAAATGAATTAATGAGCTTTTACTGGGAATCTAGAATGAGTTCATTAATGGAAAACTCTGCAGTTACTTGTCAGTTCAGCAGGGTGTCTGTATGTAATTAGAAATTAATACTGGAAGCAGATCTGGGAAGTGGTCATTACACAGTGTTTCACTGTATCTCAAAGTTTGTTCTCAAGTGACTTACACACACAGTGCATTTAGTGTGGGAGTCTGTGTGTGTGTGTGTGTCAGCCTGTTTGTATGTGTGTCTCAGACAGAATGAAGGGTGTGTGAGTCAGGTTATACATAAACACCAGAGTGTGGGAGGTTCTGTGTGTGTGTTTGTGTGTGTGTGTGTGTGCATGCGAGCGTGCAGGTCAGTGGATGGAGTTAAACCGGTCATTGTTCCTATCAGAGTGTGTGTCCCAGGAGACCTGAGGGAATGGGGATAAATAGGTGCTTTTCACTATTCACCCTTATTTTACCACGCTCACTGGCTCCTGCATGTATGTGTGTTTGTTGTTTGTCAGCATGTGTGTGTGTGTGTGTTGAGTCGGCAAGAGTGTGTGTTCAAGATTATAGCTGGAAATAAACCCTCACAGAACATCTATATGATAATCAAAATAAAAACCTGGTCGTTTTAAAGTGAAAACTAAAATCATCCAAAACCAAACAGGAAGAAGTCACATATGATTAATATTTGTTTCAAAAAGAGGAAGGGATATATAAAGGATACAAATAAGATAAATAAAGGAAATAAAATTTAATAAATAAAGGATAACAAAATAAAGCCTAAAAATAAAAGCCAAAATGGAAATAGTAGCAAAGACTTTGAACTAAAGTCAAAATAGAAAGGTGGAAAACGAAGCTGAAAATAAAACATGTATGTGTGTGTGTTTGTATCCGTCTGTGTGTGTGTGATTTATGTGGAGTTACTTAGTCACTTTGTGTGTGAGAGAGAGAGAGAGAGAGAGACCATACAGGGACGGCCCTCAGGCCAATTAGACGACAGATAATTAACCTCATTGAAAGTGGATATTGAATGAAGGCCTTATTGTAGAGACTCAGAGAGAGAGAGATGGAAAGAACAAGAGCTGAATATTCTCTAAATGTCAGCTTCTCGTTCCTGAACTGTTTCTGAGAGAACATATGGAACATTATCTGATTATTCCGTTAAAAAGAGACACAATTAATTTGACTTCTGGAGTAAATTTCATATCACCAGGGAAGCAGGAGTTTCCCCTCAACAGAAGGTTTTCTTCTTTGGAGAAATTTCCCCAGTTTGGAGTTTCCAGTTCCCCATGCACTGCAGTCTTTGTCTCGGCAGCGAGTCTGTCGTGTATGAAGAAAGAAAAGGCCTCAACAGAGAGCATCTTTCTAAATCCAAATGTGCTGCTTCTTGGAGCTACTGGAAGTTCACCACCTCTGCAGCTCTATGAAACTTTTAACCTCCTTTACTTCATAGTTTTGGTTTTACAGCTCATGTCCTGGATGGAGGAGTATAACTACTCTCATCAGCCTTGTAACTGAAGCTGTTTTCAGCAGACATCCTCTAATAAAGCCACTGTACGCTAGCAGCTAGAGAGCTCAAAGATTCCTCCCAACTTCCTCACGTCACCATCTGTCCCGTCAAATGTAAATGAATAAACTAATATAACACAGCACCATATTTCTGTAGCTTTGCTGGACTTTGTTAGCACTGAAACAACACTTTAAACCTGATGTTGATTTAGAGGCACTGCACTGAACAAGAGCACAGCAACTGCTGCAAACTGAAGAAGCCAAGATGCAGAAATTAGATTAAATGAACAGATTATCTTGAAGTAGATTAAGATTACTAATAATGAGTCTGAAGTTATGTAAGCAATTATACACAATGAGGTGTCCTGATGTATGAATATAATGGACAATTAGTGTTCCATTATGTTTCCATTATCTCTAACAAGCTTCACACTGAGTGTATATGTTTTAATCAACAGCATTGTGTGTCTGTGTAGAGAAACTTTGCAGAAGCACATCATCAGAGAGCATCTCTCTAAATCTCCCAGCACAGTAGAAAGTTGTTCAGTTAAACCAAAGACATCCATCAGACCTAGAAGGGTAGTTTGCAGTGTTTCAAATGATCATGTAAACAATGCTGGGTTTTCTCTGCTGTTTGTAAAGCTAACACAAGGATCTTCGCTGCAACAATAGTTTGGAGCTCTCTTCCTTTCTTTTTCCTCGTCTTTCTCTCAGTCTCTGTCTTCTTGCTTTATTTCCTCTTTTATCTTTTTGCCACTTCCTCCCTCTGTATACGTGTTTATTTCTGTCTCGAGACGTTTATCTTTTTTCTTGTTCTTCCTCTCTTTCCACCTCTTTGTGTATGTAACCCCTCCCTCCCTCTCCCGCTCTCTCTCTCTCTCTGTCCAGTGACAGCTGGTCCTGCACTTTCCCGCCAACAGACCAGCTGTCCATACCAACTAGAGGTATTTGTAAGTGTGTGTGTGTGTGTGTGTGTGTGTGTGAAAGAGAGAGACATGGAAACTGACAGAGAGGAACTGCCTGTTATGTAAAACACATCACACACACACACACACTTCACAGACAGGAAGCAACAAGACACTCATGTTAAGAGACCCCTCTCTTCTGCTACTGCAGGAAAGAATAAATACACAATGAACACACACACACACACACATAGCCAACAGTATTAAGTTAACAGACTCTCTGTTGGCACACACATTACTGGTGGTGCTGTGACATCTTCCTCCTTTGACGTCCTGTTGAAGTGTGACTTTCTGTAGCTGGAGCTCTTCTCTTTGTTGGTTCAGCCACAGAGGCCAATGACTTTAATCTGTCCTAACCCAGATATATCGAACCAGACAGCGAGGGTGTCAAGGATTCAAAGAGGAGCTATTTTTACCTTCACCCAGACGTTCAGATGTTAGCATGGTCAAACTCTGACGTATGGAGGAGGACTAGGCCACAGGCCTAATCATGTGGATACATAAACCATAGCACTACCATGTGCTCTCATTATCTGTTACATCTGAACTGTGAGGAAGTGACAAATCATCTGTTTCATCCAGACTGATTCTTCACTGTATCACCTCCTCCTCAGCTTTGGCAAATAACAAAGGTGAGCTAACATTTGTCTCCTGGGTGTTCAGCACTGTTTCCCGTGGCCTGTTTGATCTCAAACATATCACACATTCACAAGGGAGGTTTCAGACCTGCATTGTTTAGTCGTAGTTGAAGTGGACTCTGGTTCACGTTCCCTCCTGGTGCGATGCATAGGAACCTGATCACATCAGTCGTATTCAGATGCCCGAGCTGGAGAGAGAGTTGACTTGGACTAAAAACGAAACACGCTGGCCTCTTGATGGGAGCTTCTTCAGGACTTCCTCCCTGTGTTCATGTTCTTTTCATGAACATCTAACCAATGAGCAGAGAGAACATGTGGCTTTTACTGATGCATCTTGGTTCGTTTGTTCGTTTTTCTGTGTGAAAGGGAGTTGAACCAAAGGGAAAAAGCAACAAGTTTACCAACTCTGACAACACTGACACAGACTGGAGCAAAGCATTACATTAACAGTAACTTCTTAAATCTACATGACCATAAGTCATAACGCTGACTGACTTGACATTTTGCACAAATATTAAGATGTTTTCTCCTTAAACCACTTTCAGCCAGATACTGTGTGTTGATCCAGACGCAGAGAAAATCTTTTAAAACAAGTTATTCTGACGCTTCAGCTTCAGGCTTCATGTGTCATAACTTTTGACAAACAACTCTGATGTGTAAAGTTGATTTCTAGACTCTCTGGAACACACACACACACACACACACACACACACACATTCGGATACAGTCAACAGTAAACCACATCCAGAATTCTGGCTGTATACTCTAACTGACGGCAGCTGTGTTCGTTAACCCCTCGTCGCTCAAACATTACCACACAGCTAACCGCACACACACACACACACACACACACACACACACACACACATATGCACAGTAAGCCTCGTAACACCCGTTGTGTCTCGTTAACTGCTCGGATTATCAATGTGAGGCAATGGATGTGGTCAAAGCAGCTCACTTGCTTATCAACGGCATGGGGCTACACACACACACACACACACACACACACACACACACAGCTCAGTTAGCTCCACTGGTTCATGTCAGTGGCAGACACATGAAAACACATTCACATAAGGACACAGTGTACAAGGTGGTGTGTGTGTGTCTGTCTGTGTGTTTGTTTTTATGTCTGCCATCAAGGTCTGTAGGTGCACCACACCACCTCTGAACCACACACACACACACACACACACACACACACACACCCCTCTGTCGACCCTGTTTCTCTTCCTGTAGTAATTATGTCACCGTGCGTTTGGTCTGCAGACCTGTTGACGGCGGGCACGTGTAATTGTGAACACACACACCAACGCAGTGTTGCTTGTGTATCGTTCTCTTTACCCTGTGTGTGTTTGTGTGAAAGCAAGCGAGGAGAGAGGTGTGTTTTCTCTGCACATGATGTTGACAATAACACACAGATTTAGAATAAAGGCTGATC
>BRZM01000082.1:1055798-1083298 GCA_033238685.1 Lates japonicus | reverse complement strand
ATCAGATTATCAAATTTACAACAGTAGAGGATAATTTGACCAGATACAGTTCACTGCAGTGCAGCCGTGTGAGTCTCAGGATGAGTGATTAATCCGGAGAGGACAGTTAGATCCGATCCTGTGTGCTGGTATTGTCCGTAATGCTTCGCTGTGGCGTATATGCGGACATATGGAGAAGCTTCTGGACAATGGTGCTCTTGTCATGCTGGCCTCAACAAAGAGGCCAAGACAGGCTCAGACAGGAGGTCGACAACCATGCTGGAGTGTGTGTGTCTGTGTGTGTGTGAGAGAGAGAGAGAGGTCCAGTGTGTTTTTGTCTGTGTGGAGGTTTTGAGACTGGAAGTACTACAGTATACTACACAGTATATATCCACAGTCTGTGTGTGTTTGTTCCCTTCCCTGCATTTAAAAAATGTGGGAAATTCCGAGGTGATTTAAAGGGAACAGTTGTTGAGATATCTGCGTTCATGAAGTGCGTTTTTCATGTTATATGTCATATTTTGTGTTCCTGTCAAAGTGTCAAACATCACTTCCCATATTTACCTCTGTTGTCAACATATTGCAAACCATAAAACTTACCCAGCACTTTCTTACTGTGTTGTGTCGGCCTCTGTAAACATGCCGCTCCCTTGTCTCCACCCAAACCACTGCCAACTGACAGGGCCAGTGATGTTCCTCAGCCAAAGTTAAAGTCAAGCACCACCACGATGTGACTGCACAGGCGGCAACCATCCGATCAAACCCGAGCTCTACATCAAATACTAATATCTTATGTTCATTTTGTGAATGAGAATGAAACAGTTTTTATAGGAAAAGAATCAATGTCTTTAAAGACAAACTTCCTGAAGTGCAGGCTGAATCTTTCTTTGCACGTTCATTCAGTAGAAAAGACATTTATCCACATGATCACACTGTGGTTTATTAGTTTAACCATCAAACTGACACTTCACATACTGAGCTTTGCAACCACAGAAATACACAAGAAAATCCTACACACTCCACACACACACAACCCACAGTTAATGCCACAGACAGTTAATGGAGCTTATGTAAGAACAGATTCAGTTGCTATGTCACTCAGACCACAACAACACAGAGAGAGAGAGAGAGAGAGAGAGAGATAACAGATGAGTGATAAGATAACTGATTTATTTATCTGATTGCTCAGGAAAAATACTAGAAAATACAGGGATGGGAGGGGGTGATGGACAAATTAGTTTTTGTCTATGCTCTGTTTTTCATTAGCTACTCAACTAACATGTAGAGTGTGAAGAGAGAAAGAAAGAGAGAAAGAAAGAGAGAGAGAAAGAAAGAGAGAAAGAAAGAGAGAAAGAAAGAGAGAAAGAAAGAAAGAGAGAAAGAAAGAAAGAAAGAAAGAAAGAAAGAAAGAAAGAAAGAAAGAGAAAGAAATTAAATATAGTGGAGAGAAACATAACGAAAGTCAGTCTGTTACTAAACCAACTGACCACAGGGAGGAAACCACATGGGATTACAGTTATTTAACCCTGAAAACACACACACACACACACACACACCACAGTAACGTATCAGTGATAAGACGTGTTGTGTGTCTTACAGTTTGTTTTGCAGCCTCTTTACAGTGAACTGTCACTCTGTTCTTGCAGCCACACACAATCCAAACATCAGTCCACTAACTGCTCGGCTTACTCCTTCTCTCACATGAGCTGAATAAATATTTGCCCCTGTTACACTGCGACGGCTAAATTTACAAATTCTGTGAAAACAATGTCCATTCACACTTGTGTTTTCAGATCTGTTCCATAAAGATCATCCTCCACTCCAGTCTCTTCCTCTGCGGTGTTTACATTTCTTCTGTTCAGCTCCTCTGAACTTTTTGATGGGCTCAACACCTCGGCTCACCAGACCACAACATTAACACTGTCTGAATTATCCCTGTAGTGTCCATACAGAGACACAATGCACAACACAAACAACATGTGGTCACTGAGTTTCAGTGGGAGTCGGAACCTAAACTTAACCCTGGCTTTAATAAAGAAGCACCAGACTCTGAACTCTCTGGACAGGACGATCCTTCTGAAGAAACACCTCCTGAAATCTGAAGAGGCCAATGATACAGAACAGAGTTCAAACATCTCTTTGACCCACAACAGTGGAATTTACCCACCATTAGTTCAGATGTGTGTGTTATCACTGACTTTTGGGAGGTTGTGAACACGTATGGACTCAACATGGCCCATTCAAACCCACAGTCATCTTTGCTCTGAAAGGTGTATCACTGGTCAACACTTTTCCATCGTCCTAGCTCTGAGCCATCTTCACTGACCTGAATTTGCATTTCAACACAACAACATACCACGACCGTGAACGCATCACTGCTGAAGGAGTGGCTGGGTCACCACTGACCCACATGTCAGGACTTGTTCTTATCTCTCATAAATGTGGGGCCATGAAGTTTGTAGTTTATGTACAGTCGATTACAACAAAAGAGTTCTGTTGTTGTCTGCAGTTAATAAGAGGCTTCATAATAATAGAACTCCTTTGTCTCAGTGGACTTTAGTTTATCCAGCCTTTCACTGTCTTTATTTCAACCAATGACGTCATTTTTGCCTCCTTCAGGCATCTCTGACTGAAATGTTCAAGAACTAAAACTCTATTCACAAAACTGGGTGTGGTACATCACAGGCAGATCGTCAGTCTAACACATTCACACTCCATTTACACCTGCAGGCATTTTGGAGTTTGGACTCTGGGAAGAAACCAGAGCAGACGACATGAAAAGGGTCTGAGCTGCATCAATACACAACTTATGATGATGAGAAATAATGTCACACTGGAGATTAGACTGACTGTTTTAAATATGGCAGATGTATCAGAAGTAAACTTTTCCATCAAGTACTGAAGAAACTGAATGATGTGGACTACAGTCAACAATAAGTCTGAACAGTTGAGATTATCTGATTAAAAATAAATATTCATTTGCACAGTTCTCCTTCATTCAGCGTCATTACATTATGAAAACATCTGGAGGAATAAACTGCACATGCAACATAAGTTTGAACACATTTTTTTAACATGTACTGTACATGTCAGATATACTTTTTCACAACTTTGCTGCATTTGAACTGCACTAATGAGAGTAAATGGGTTTGGTATTTGCAACACTTGTCATTATCTCCTTAGCTGTATCGATGCTAAACAAAGTGAGGGGACAGCCTGTTAAAAAAAGAAGAATGCATCTTTAAGGATTTGCTAATGAATGGGTAGAAAAGTAGCTTCATTCAGCTCCCTCCTCTCCTTTCTGTGCCCACCCTGCCCCCCAGCACACCGTTACAATGCAGGACCCCTCCCCCATCCCCCCAACACACACATTAACACACACACAACTCCCTGCCCTGCCCCCTGAAGAGCACAGGCAGGGGGTGGGTGTGTATGGGGTGGGTTTCCCCCAACTATTTAAGCAGATTCCAGCAGATGGTCCAGAAACTTTCCTCCTGGAGTCACGCTGCTCTCTCTCCCAACTCCCTGTCTCCTTCACTGCAGACCTTCAGAGGGCCAAACTAAAATCTCTGAGGTTTTTCCCGTCCCCCAAACCTCTTCTCTGCCGTCTCAACTCCCCAAACACCAGACTTTCTCTTCCTTCTCTTTGGACCCAGAAACTATTTGTCCTTTCCCAGCCTTCCTCCAGCGTGGGATCAGACATCCAGCTCTTTCACTCTGCGAGGACGGTGGAGCAAACCATGCCCTCCGACTTTCTAACACCTTTCCTGGAACTGGATGAGGAGTTCTGCAAGGTAAGAGCAACCGATAAAAACTTACACGTCTTTTTATTACTTAAGTTCGTCGCTGTGATGTCTCTCAGTTAGGGCAATGCAAGAGTCAAGTATTAAAAAATGTCTTTGTGTGGGGAAAGATAATGAAGCAACAAAAAGTTACTAACACATAATTTGCCGTTAGTGTTCTGTGGGTGTAATTCACATTCATTCAGAGATATGGCCTCTTTAATTTATTAAGAATTTATTTCAGTGTTTCTGAGAAATCTAGGTCGGAGCTGCAGCTTTTAGTTTAAAATTCAAATGTTTGATTTACAATTATTATATATTCAAGAAGAAAACAGATAAGTCTGTTAATGCTTTTTAATTTTGATTTAACTCAAACAACATTTACTGGAATACAACATGTGTTTTGACCATTTCTTTCAGAAACTGTAAAGTATTTTATACGTTCAATAAACATAAAAGCAAACTGGCTTAAACTGAAATCAGAAAAAATACTTGGATTTTTCTTATGTGTGTATTTTGACTTTATGCAAGCTTATGTCACTTTTTAATGCAGTTCAACACATTTTTCACATTTTACATTTTTAAAAAAAGGAACTGAATGAAGCCATGTTGTCTCAGCTGCAGCTTTAAAATCTCCTTTCAGTTCGACTTGGCCCTGCTGGTCTCGCTCCAGCGCTCTAGGAATGCAGAAAGCTCACATCTATCCCTCTCTCCTTTTGTGTGACAGAATTTCCGCGGCCTGGAGGCGACAGATGGCTTGTCTGTGGGCTCGCAGCACCAACGGCAGCAGCACAGTCAAAGAGTCCTGGGCTTTCAGCGTCGCCATTCTCTCTGCCCCGTGACCCTCCCCAACTCCAAGTTCAACAGCAGCAGCAGCAGCTCTGAGGTGACCGAGTCAGCCTGCTGGGGGCTCAGTATGGCCTCCAACCAGCAGTGGAGCAGGGACGGTCAGCTTCCCCGTTCCTCGCTCAGCCACATCCCCTTCAGAGTCGACCGCTCAGTCAGCATGATTGAAGGCAACAGCAGCAGCCTGGGAGGCAGAGAGGACAAAATGGCTAACATGTCCCCAACAGTGCTGCTCCCTCCACCAGGCCTCTGCATCAGCAACACTTCTATCTCCTCCGCTGCTTCTCCCTCCGCTTCCAGACCCCCAGCCCCCTCCCCTCACATCTCCACACGATACAAGACCGAACTCTGCCGCACCTATGAGGAAAGTGGGACCTGCAAGTACGGCGCCAAGTGTCAGTTTGCCCACGGCCTGGACGAGCTGAGAGGCCTCAGCAGGCACCCCAAGTACAAGACGGAGCCGTGTCGCACTTTCCACACGATAGGCTTCTGCCCGTACGGCGCCCGCTGCCACTTCATCCACAACGCTGATGAGATCCACGGAGGCAACGCCGCTGCACCACCGCAGAAGCAGAAGCTGAGGCCTCCTCTGCTGCGTCACAGCCTCAGCTTTGCAGGTTTCTCCTCGCCACAAACTTTCCAACCAGTTGAGGAGTCACAGCCTTCCTCCCTCCTCTTCACCAGAGCCTCCTCTGTCTCCCCTCCTCCATCCTCCACAGGGAGCCCAGAGCTCCTCTCCCCTCTCTTTCCTGAGCCGGGAGCACTGAAGCATTGCCCCTACCCTTTCTCTGGCATCCCCGACCTGGCAGGCGACAGCGGCGACTCAGCTCTGCGTTTCTATGCTGTGACCGACTCCATCAGCACCAGGTGCCCCACCTCAAATTTCACCTCCAAAAACCCAAACCTCCCATACCACCTCCCGAAGCAGCTACCAGTCTCCCTGAGCAGCCTCCCCGGCCTTCAGCGCTGCTCCTCAGCTGACTCCCTCTCTGAAGAAGGCTACACCTCCTCCTGCTCCCTCAGCTCTTCCTCCAGCGGCACAGAGTCACCAAGCTTCGAGGGCCGACGTCTGCCCATATTTAGCCGCCTGTCTGTTTCAGACGAGTAGGGAAGGGTTTTACTGTCGGGCTGAATTTAATCAGGAGTTGTTGGTCTGACTGTTTTAACTCTGTGTGACCAGGGTCTGGTTTTTGTACAAGTCACAAAAGATTAAAACATCAGGTTTTCAGTTCCCCCCTAAATGCAGCCAGGTAAACGTACCTAACTTTGTGCATATTGCATTTCTCATCCAAGCAGTTGTAGCGCTGCTCAGTGTTCGTCCAGTTTTAGCTGACTTCTCTCTTTGTTTTTGTTTTATTGTTATTTTTGTAAGGTTGCCATTGTTACTGCTGTATACTGTTGTATACCCATTTTTAGAGAATACTTGGAGGGTACTTCGCTTAGCTCAGCATCCATCCTTATGCTGTTCCTGCTCAGTGGGAAATTCTGTGTGAGAATTTCCTGTACCCTGATTTAAGATTAGTGCTGTTTGTCCTACGTATGACTGATGTGCTGTCCTTTTTTTTTAAATAGCAAAGTTATTTGTTCTTGTTTTACTCCTTACAAACAGTTTCAGTGATGCAGCACTTCTTCAGTCATGCTCTCCAACTATATGAAAACAACCTCTTGTCCGTGAGTGAGAGGGTTAAATAACTGTATGCTGTCACTGATTGATTAATTGATTGGTTGTATGGCTGTGGCCACTTGATTGTAGTTGTCAGCCATTTTAACTGCCTGGCAAGGATTCAGCTAAGTGTAGGCAACCCACCGACTCTCTAGTTACCAAAGTCAATGTTAGAGTTCCCCTAACCTGCTAGTACTGTTAACACCTAGCCTAGCCTTTAGCCATGACAGTTAATATACAGTGTTATGATTATTGTTATTTCTTAACACTTTCTTAGACTTATTTATTGTTTTTTGTATGATTTCTGTCAGAGTTTGCTTTGTGATTGTGTTTATGCATTTTTTTACGATGCCGGAGAAATTATGCTTTACTTATGCATTCATGTTGTCCGTCTGCTTGGTTTACACTAAGCAGAAGCTTTAAGAAGGCTCGTGGAGAGGAGAGGAAAGGAGGAAGAAAGACATTTTGGCATTCTACATGTATGTTGCCTTATTGGCTAATAGGCCTGGCAGAAATCAAGACTCACTGAGTTTTCACATCACAAGCAGCTCAGTAGGTTAGTGAGTGGTCTATCAGTGAAGCTGCGTCTGGGAAACATTCTCATTCAGCAGCGTGAGCAGTACTTTGTTGGTGTGAGCACACAGTGGGTCTACTCTCCTCTCCATTAAGCCTCACACCTCTGACTGTAATAACCTTTTTTTTCCAGTTGTTGACTGCTGTTATCGAAATACAAAGCGAAACTGTGGTGCGCCTCGGTGTGATTCAGCAGTGGCAACAAAAAGTGAATACATTATGACCATCAGTTTAGGAGCTACACAACCAGAAAAGAATGTTCATTTTTCATCTTATTTGTGTGACTAATCTGTGAGAGTCTATCAGGACTGCTGTGTTGTTTGAAAAATCCCTGCGTGCTCTCTCCTCCTCTTGTGATGTAAACACACAGGTGAAAAGGTGACCTTTGTTTGTAGTTGATTTTTATCTATCAGAGTTGCCTTGATGACAATGTGTTTGTAGGCCGACCTCTGTTGCACGCTAGCTAGCTAACTGTCTGAGTGGCAGGTGAAATCAAGCAAGTTCAAATGAAATCAAGCGAAATGTTTATTTTGTTCTTGTCATGAAATCGACTCAACTTGCCCTGACGAGTCCAGAGATGCTTCTTGTTGTTGTAGCTTATCGTTGACAGCAAGCCGTTTTTTGTAACTTGTTAACTTAAAGTCTTATTTATTTTGTTTTTCAAAGCAAAACCTATATTGTGTTGTTTGATATTGTGTTTTTTGTTTCACATAATTTAAGTGCATTTATTGTTTACATTCCATGGGTTATGTTGATATCCTAGCTCTTTATCTTAATATATTTGTCCATCTTTATTTCAAAATAAAAGTCTTTGAAAACTTAGCTCAGCTGTCTTGTATCTCTCCTACATTTTTGTGTCAGTTTGTTATACAGCACATGGGATCCAGAGTGTTTTATTTCACTTTTATCTACAGTACTAAACAGGATTAAACTTGCGCAAAATAGCATGCAACATAAATGTACAAAAGAATGAAATCCAGTGCTTTAGTTTAAGACTTTTCTCCCCATTGAGCAACTCCAAGACCCAGTTCACACTTGGCATCTCCACATGTGTCTCACGTGACCATTTCTGATCAGATCTCAGTTCTTCCTTTATATGCAAATAAACACAAACATCATCTCTGTTTGAAAAGACTTTTGGAAATGTTCAGACATTGTGAACAAAACCAGCTCATGTTATTTGGGGACCAACTGACTGAGTGCGTGCTTCCACTTTCATAGAGGATGTCAGTTGAGTAGGCAGTCCTTCACTGCGGTTTATGTGTACATACAGCTAAAATAAAGTGTCCATATGTGGCCCAGACCACCTCCGAATGTGGTCTGAGCGATCAGACTTTACTGCGTTTTTGGTGCACTCACACCTGTACATAGAGCTGTCCACTAATGAGATGTGTGTCACTGTTAATATGAACAGGGTCAGTGTCTTCAGTGGTGTCAACACTTAATCATAACCTGCCTCACGTTCTCTGCTCACTCTCATCTCTGCAAAAACACTTTTCTTAGCTCTTAAATTTGACTCCCAAAATCTCTTTGTATTACGTAGTTACAAGAATATCTGGAAAACAAGGGCATGCACGAGCAATCAAGGTGTAGGTTTTAGTGCGGAATTAAACTTTTCAGAACTAGATTTCATTGGAAACTTACTTTGCCTTTGGACTAGATTTGTTCTTAGATAAGTAGTAACTGCAATGAATAGCCTAAATCTACAGGATTTGTTTTATTGTTTCGAGAAAAATAGGAATTATGGGGTCAGATTCCAAAAGTTAGACTGACATAAAGCTGATAATGCTGAGCAGAAAATCTCTGTGGTGTTGACAATAATTCACATTCTTGGTGAAGTGTTCCCAGGAGCATCACTTTAAAATGCTGCCACTGCTCCTTGGTCTCCTTTACGATCATCTGTGTCTGACTGACACACAAAAAGAACAAAGATTAACTCTTTCGCTTACTTGCGTTCAGGGATTCTCCCAGCCCTCCCCTCTGTGTGTGTGTGTTTATGTGTGTGTTGTGTGGGAAGAGGAGTGAGTTTTGTTGCAACTCGTCTGAACAGACCAATTTAGAGTGAGTGACACTGAGGAGAATGTTTGGGCAACGGATGCTCGAACAAAGACTTCCCAGCACACAATGGGATACAGAGATACTTGTGACTGATTTCAATCTATTCACACAAAGTGGAGCAGAAGTTGAGGTCCTCCCCTGTGTGTGTGTGTGTGTGTGTGTGTGTGTGTGTGTGTGTGTGTGTGTGTGTGTGTGTGTGTGTGTGTGTGTGTTGCTTGGATTAATACATTAATATCAAAAATCAGCTTGTTCAAAATAAAACATGTCTATACTGTTTAATCTGTAACAACACATTTTAAAAACGGATTATATGTTTTGATGTAAAATCAACATTTGACTTAAATACACACTGGTGGTCTGTGGGGAATAGGGAACCTGCTGTCACTCCCAAGTTGTCTGGCAGAACTAACAGTAAACAACAACTAAATCAAAGTTATTGTTATGGCTCTGTTAAAAGTTTGACGACTGGAGAAACAGAAAATCATCAAGAGACACATAAAATGATTCCAACTCTTCCACTGTACAGTATATGTGAATTTACCAGTAATATATATTTGAAATTAGTCTCATATTGGACATGTAGGAGTGTCTGTGGTTGTTTGTGTTTTATCTGAAAGCTAAAAAAAAGTTTTGTGTTTGAGAAACTCCACAGCCGGCCAAGTATTTTAGCTGAAGAAAATCTGAAAAATATGTTCATGTATGTGTGTGCATTCTATCTCACAAGGAGCAGTTGGGGTCCTCTGTGTGTGTGTGTGTGTGTGTGTGTGTGTGTGTGTGTGTGTGTGTGTGTGTGTGTGTGTGTGTGTGTGTGTGTGTGTGTGTGTGTGTTGGCATTCAGCTGTGGGTGCAGCCTGAGGATTTCCCTCTGGTGAATGAATATCAGTAGAGTGAAGCAGGAGCAGACTCCCACAACCCCCATGGCTACTTACCATTCAATACCCGTGGTGCTGTGTGTGCGCGCATGAGTGTGTGTGTGTGTGTGTGTGTCTGTAAGACCTTAAAAAGGCCAAGGGCCATCCCTGTGCAGCCCCTCGACCCCTCCCTCCCCTCCTGGTCATGCAGGCCCTTTGTGTTCCCCTGCTTTCCCTTTTCAGTCGAACATCTGTATGCTAATGCAGCTCAATGGGAATGGGCTGGAATCAGCCTGGGAGAGAGGGTGAGGGGCGGCTTCCCCGTGTGTGAGTGTGTGTGTGTGTGAGTGAGTGTGTGTGGATGGAGATGGGTGAATGAAGTGATTTGGGAGAATTCAGCAGCAGGAAAGGGTTTGTGCCTGGCTTACAGAGAGACGAGTGAAAAAGAATTATTGGTTAACGGGTATCTCAGGAGGGAACGGTTGGGGTTAGGGCAAAGTTAAAAGGAGGTGTGTGTACAAGTGATTGTGTGTGTGTGTGTGTGTGTGTGAATGTCTTCAAATACCACAAATAAGACAGCAGAGTTGTGTTGAGGTTAAAACTAAAACTGAGGCTTTTGAAAACACTGCTGGCCCCATTTTAGTTTGAAAACTCTGAGGTTGTGTTTTAGTCTGAACAGACAGAAAAGGAGACTTGTGACACCCACATTTGCTTTCAGTAACAGTTCCACCTCGGTGCTGGTTCAAGCAGAGAAATCTCTGGTCTATTAGTGTGCACGAAACCTGAAATCAAAACGTTAGCTTCCAGCTCAAGTACAGTCTGGAAACCGATCGTGGTTCTAGCCTTGAACGTTTCTGTGGAAAAGACGAATCAAGCAGAGCATTTTACGTGAGTATGAATCACGTCTGGAGGGGATCTTTGGACAGCATTCACAAAAACAAAAATTTTCATGCACCTTCCTCCTGAGCTTCTGCCATATAAATGAAAAATCCAAGACATTCGATAACAACAGTTTTTGTCAAATTATTAACAAATATTTTACAGATTTTACGGATGTGTTTGGGATATAACACTGACATTTGTGTTGAGCAAAAACTTGAATCAGTAAGAGTACTGTAATCCTAGTGATGCAGTCAAGATGGATGTGATGTTTGACAGGGGAATAGAGAACAGCTGGTGAGCATCACCGCTCAGCCATGACCACAGTGTTTTCCCTGTGTTTCCTCCTCCTGTGTCTGTGAGTGCGTGGGTGTGGCTTACTCACCTGGTTCCTGGCTCAGTCTCCACACCTGCGCCCAATCAACTCATCAGCTCTCCTGCTCAAATACCCCAGCTCACCACCCACTCATTTCCAGACTGTTACAGCACACTCACTCTTCTCTGTAGACATTACTGATCAGTGCAAACATTTTGTCACAAGCACATTAAAATAAAATAAATAAAACAAATAAATTGTGTTATCTGACAGATTCCCACCAAACTGTACCTGTAGCAACTGATTAAACATGGTAAGCTTTAGTTATCTTCCACCTTTGTGCAGCAGTTGCACTGTTTTGTTTTAAACTTTGAATGATTCAACAACAACTACCTGTTATACAAAGGGTTAAATCAGGTAACTTTAATGAAAGCAATAAAATTGTTTGTATTTTCGTCATTACAGGGCTTCTCTAATTTCAGTTTGACAAGCTGGGGGCTGAGAATCAGTAAAGTAGAGCGGCAGAGAGGTGGCGCCATCTAGTGGAAGCTTTAGTGAAATACACATTTTTCTCTCACTCTCGCTTCACATGTTTTCGTTGGTGACAAGTGTTTTATCCAGGACACTTTACAGTTTGTGTCTCATTCACACACACACACACACACACACACACACACACACACACACATCTCATTTGCTTCACTGTAGTAAACTGGAACTTGCTGGGTTTTAAAATGCAGCTACTTGCCAAGTTAATAGACCTGATGACTCTGTCAAAACATGTCCAGCTGAACCCACAGCTAAACAGCTCTCACCTGAGCTAACCTGCATTAGTCTTAAAAATACTATTCTAATGTGTGGCTCAACAGATCGTCTATTGTTTCATGGTGGAAGACGATGCAGCATCGACAAGATGACAGACCAGTTAGTCACCAGTTGAACTGCGATGACTTTCTTGGGAGGAGTAGTCGGTGCATCCCTGAGGCACACACAGCAGTCATACACTCCCATCCATGTGTGCTTGAGACTGACTTCCTCTGGCTCAGAACAGAGTCCTTCCTGTTTCAAGACTAAGTCAAAAGTTCATGGGAGCCATTGACTTTTAACATAGATTGAGGAAGAGGAAGAGCCATTGAAGACTTAAACACAACCCAATTAAAGACTGAGGCAGACATGTCTTCAGTTGCATTACATGGGTGGGTTGCATTAAAATTATGTAGAATTTTGCTGATCTGTTGTGAAATCTTATTATAAGAGGAAATATACTGTTTTCTGTCCTTAAAACACTAAAACACTTGCAAAGCTGAGCCACTGCTGGAAACTGGAGACAGGAAAAATGGATGCTGTGTTTGGCATCACACTGAGCAAAACATGGCAAACCTGCCACAGCTGGTCAGTAGAATCTCCCTGACTGCAATACAGTATCCACTCGTAGCAACCAAAGGTTCACATAACCTTTTTTATATTCATTATAAACAATAAAATGAACACAAAAAAGGGGGAAAGTTAAGAGTGTGATTCCATTTGACCCTTGGAGGATCACAGGAAGTCCTCCGGGAGGAAGTGTAAGGGGTTAAAATATTTTTTAAGAGACATGAATATAGATTACAAAGGGTTCATTAGTACGATGTTACAGTTAATTGATTAGATTGTTGATAAGATAATAAGTTAAATGTTAAAAAAAAAACAGACACCCATATTTATTTATTTTTATGTCATTGTGTTGTAAACTGTGATTAAATGTGAACTTCATAGGACTTCAGTTGTTGATGTTTTTGTTGATGATGGCGCCTGTGAGAAGCCTCATAGAGGCAGTGCTGCAGGTTAAATCCTGCAAGCTAAAGTTTTGCCTCTGTGTTTTATACATACAGACCACGGCAGGATTTACAAATACACTGCCGCCCTGACACACACCAGGCCTGGGGGGGCAACAGAAGTGGAGGAAGCAGCTGATATTTCTCACAAATCAGATTTTTCTGAATGGTGTAAACAGGGAAGTTGCATTAGACTAAATTAAGGGAACAGAAAATGCTAAAAGTCTAAACAGGAAATAAACACAAGCAGACAGACAGACTCTAAACAAACTCCCAGGTTATTATTTGGAGACATAAGAAAGGCCATCAGAAAACTGTCTTTGTAAACATTTCCAGTGAGCTCCCTTTCACACCCACAGTGTGTGATAATGACACCTATCTGACTTTGCTTAGTGATGTTAGTGTAGTGATGAGTTAGAATCTCAGGAATGTGCATACATACAGTAGCTACTCTCAGTTTATTAATAAGACTGTGAAGAAGGCAGTGAGCATGTCAACAGTGTAGGAGAGCTAATCCATTCATAGATTTGAAAACAATAAGAAGTATTTTTGTTTCACTAGGAGCCAGTGTAGAGAAACCAAAACAGGAATTATGTGCTGCAGGGCTGGAAAAAGAGTTTAGTTTCACTGGTTGCATTGTAGCAGCTCTTCAGGGCTCTACAATAATATCAGAGTATCTGTCATTACACACAACCATTTCACACCGGCTACATGTACTAATGATATTTCTCTCATGATTAGAAAACATCAGAAGACAGATTTATAATTAATTTCATTTATAAATGCATCTTCAAAGGGAATTCTGCACATCTTTGTGTAGACTGCAATAAAATCACACAATTAGTAAAACTAGTTGCACACTCAAATAAAAGAATTCATCGTTATATACAGCGCACATTCTGTTTTTATAGATAGCATTTTATGTTTAGGAACTGGTATTCATTGACATTACATAGGAGACAGAAGGAACCTCCATCTTCCTACAGGCTAACTGTTTTCTGTTTGTGTGTTTTCGTCTTTTGGAAGGCAGAGCTGCTGGAATGCATTACACAAGAGGTGGGTGATGAACCCAGGTGACCTGTTTTAGGGGAGTATGTATTGCATAGAACCAGTCCTCAGATTTCTTCTTCTGTCCGAGTTGCTGCAGGGTGCATTTCAACTACAGGAATCTAGCTCCAGTTTTGGCTCCTGTCGAACAAGAAGTCCCTGTCTGACAAAGGGTTATTAGCCAAACACAAACATCCAGACTGCTGCAACGTGTACAGGAGATGTTTTGTGGGACCAGAGATGGTAATTCATTTCAGTGCTTACTGGGTATGGACCCAAAACTTTGTTGATCAGAATGTAAGCCAACAGTTTAAGATGACTGCTGTTCTAAAACCCCAATTCCTCATTCTTGCCAGATTGTCTGATCGTGCTAGTGGTAACTATAGACTGTAAATAAAATATATACAGTCTGTGGTGGTAACTCTCCAGGCGCTCAGAGCTTTGTGCAAGTACTGAGTTATTTTCTTGCAATCTTCATGCAGTCTGCTAACTTGTCTTTCCAGTGCTGCAGCCACACTCAACACATCATAAAGAGGCGTTACAGCAGACATAGGCCCCCATTTCCAACATCAGAAAGGTGTATAGAGTGGAAGGTCGGTTTCAGATGCTGTTTGACCATCCACCAAGCACTTTGGTTGGAGTTCTACATTAAAAATATTTTCCAGTTTTACTGTACAGTATGTGGTTCAAAGCCAAGTTTAGAGCAGTTTTAGGAAAGCAGCGATGTGTTGTCTTTTTAATATTTGAACACCACCTTTATTCTCCCTTTTCTCTTCTTCTGTTGATTCTGATCCTAACTCAACATTTCTTGTTATGTGGATGGATTTTTATGTCCTTTTTAAGTTTCAGTGTCACCCTGAGGCAAACTAAGTTCATTAAGGAGAGGACAGGTTTAAGAGAGGGGTGTAACAAGCCAGGTTATCTAGATAATCTTAACCAATACCTCACTTTGGTGTGTATATTCAATTCTTTTATCACTCTCTTGTTATTGTTAAGTGTGATAGTGGAGTGACTGGACCCCAAAGCAGATTCACATTCAGAGGCAGATGAAGGATGGAACAAGTCTTTACTGGGCAAAGTTCTTTAAACAGTTCAGAAAAGGGACTGATGGGCTCAAGTTTTCCAGAGGGGGTTGTGAGTTGTAGGGCAGATGGATGGAGGCAGCTCCTCAGCGGCAGCAGACAGCAACACCAGCAAAGGAGAAGGCAGCGGGACTGGAAAGACAAGTTAAGTTTCCTGGATAACAGGTTGACACACTGCCCAGTAACTGTAGACTGTAGTTGTACAGGTACCAACAATGGGCCTATTTTTTCTGTGGTGCAGCATTAGTACATTAGTACATTTACTGTCATTTACTGATAAATGAGCCTCACCTCACTGAAACCCAGTTCAACTAACTCAAGGCTATGTAGCATGTTTTCTACCAAAAGGATTCACCCTGTCTCCCTACACAGATCAAAGTCATCAGTCCCTCCCAAGAAGCAGGAACCCCTCCCCACAACATCCACAGGTGGGAAGAGACCCTCCCCCTCATTTCATCATTACAAGACTTTTGGCCACTGTAGCTGAACCAGTTTATGTGCAAGACTTTGGTCCCCTGCTTTCCAATGAGGAAACCCTGAAGATTAATCACAGTGCTACAAGGTATCAAGTCAACGCTCAGAGTGCATTAGACTACGAGGAGAAACCACACATTTGCTCTTCACTTCACAGGAGAGACTGATAACATCTGCGGTGACTGCGCCCTCTTTGGACACCTGTTTGCCATCTGGTTCTTCACCGGAGACCGAGAGACTGGTAAAAGCTACAGCCTGGACTTAGAACTTAGAACTTAGAATTAAGGTACCACACTTTTATTTTGTTGCTCTTTAAGTGAAATGGTCAAAAAAGTTTTGGGCCTGGAACAGGATTTTTATTTGTAAATATTTGTTTATTGTTATTTTTATATTAAAATGAACAACATTTTTTAAGGGCTAAAAGCTTGGAAACTTTGCAGACGCCTTTGACGCTGTGAAAATTTCAGTGTTTTATGGGTCTCGTGCATGGGTGTGGCAAAATGAATAGCGCCCCTTATACATTTTCAAAAATCCCTTGACATTGGGCTTAGTCTGGACGAAATTCGGCAGGCGTAGGTAACATGCCCAGATGTACAAAAAAAGGTTTGTTTGACTTAATGTGGCACTGTGCAGCGCCGACTTGACATGATGCATGTTGGGTTTAAAATAATGCGTGCCGGTTAGAAAGTCACACGACTTTAAAACCTTGTGGGCGTAAGGCGCCTGCAGTTTTCTGCTCAGTTTTCTGTGGTTGCTTTTCTCCGGTTGCACCAACTGGAAACCACCTTTGTGACGACAGCACTTTCTCCCGATTGGCCCAAGCCCTCACTGACATCATGACGTGTAGCACGTTCTTATTCTAAAAACTTCAGATCAGTTAGCACCTGTGGTTTTCTGCTCCAAAGTTGATCTAATTTATTTGATCTCCTTCCTCTAACAGCTCGTTATACATATATGCATCAACAACTTATAGTTGTAATTTCCAGATAGAGGCTGTTGATCAGTTTAGTTCAGCCATTTTCAGGGGTTGTACTTGAATAGAGTTACTCACTTACCTTCTGCTTGTCCAGGTTTCTCCACTTGGGTCAGGGAAACGTATCTGAGCAGAAACCAGCAGAATTGAGACAATATGTTTGGGATGTGCCGAAATCATCGGCAGCTTTCTCAACTACAAAACTTAAGACGGTTGATATATCTCACCATCATCTCTCTCATCCTGCTGTGTTGGATCTACAGGTGGGTTAAATCACTAGTCTGATCTGCTTCACCCTGATAGTGATTCAAATGCCCTGGGTTTCATTCAGCCAACTGCAACTGTGGCATTATATGTGACAGTAATTGTCTTTAGTTAATCCAAAATTCTTGAAAGTACACTCAATTTGAGGTGAAAAAATGCATTTTTTCCCCTTATTTCAACATACAGTAACTATCTATCAGAAACTATTAACTTTTATAGGTGTCACACCAGAAATGAACAGCTGTCTTCTTTGTGACCCATCCATCCACACCAGCCTCCTCCTAACATGGAATTTGTTGCTCCTCTAGAGGTCACCTAACAATAAAATGTAACACCTGAAACATCTGATGCTGTTATTTATTTTTACAGTCTCATTTGTTTCTAAAAATGCTTCTGAACAATAGAAAAAACTACAGTGACAGAACAATAATCAGCCTCCACCTCTCTTACCTCTTAAATTGTTCTTTGAACTTTTAAAATTTCCTGTTAATAAATCTATGATTGGGTCACGTTACCTCAAACACAACATTTCCTGGAACCACAGGTCACACAGGATCTTCCCATTCATGACTCAGTACGATCCAGAAATCACTGAGCCTCAGACTCCAGTGCAACTGAAAGAGACTCAGCAATGTCCTTCAGGGCAAATGGGTAAAATACATAACTGAAATCTGTACTTCTGTGCTCTTCCTGTTCTCCTCACTTTATCTTACTACGAATCAAGAACTCTCTGTCTGTCCTTCAATTTTCTCAACAACTGCTCATCCAATCAGCTTCAAACAGGAGTAACTGCAGTGTTGAGTGTGAACTTATTTGGGTGAGGGGTTCTTAAGAGAACCAAAAATGCAAACCCTAACCTCACAGAATGTTGCTTTGTTTCTTTGTGAGTTTGTAAATTGAACCCATTACCCCATTAGGCCACAGCTGTCAGTTGTCAGAAAATTATAAAACATGTAACCACATTAATTGCCCTGCAGCAAGAGGTTACAAGAGGCCAAAGAGACTTTTACTGTGAGCATCCTGAAAACTCAACCCAAGTCCTTTACATAGAAATCAGTCTAACAGGGTGTTATAGGCAACAGAGAAAGTTGGGGAATGGCACATTACAACTATTTCACATATTGGCAATAAAAAAGCAATTATTACATGTAAATTACTTTAGATTACAGTTCTTTTAAGGTATGTTGTGTAAAATTTTCACTCTTTGTCTTCTCTTCCAAGTAAGTTTAACTAACTTGGGTGTTTGTTGACCCAACTTCTTTTTAGTGGTTTCTTCTGATCACTGTGTTCTCAGATCTCAGCAACTAACCTTGATAAATGATCCTTTTATTGTGTGATCACACTAACCTAAACATTTCTTTGGCTTTCTGTTTCCTGCTGTTCTGGTATGAGTGCAGAGAAATGTAGAGCTTAATAGCTTTTGGGAAAGGGACCAGCACTCTCTTCACCAACTCTTCAACCAGCACTCAGGCACCAACTTTGTTTAACATTTTCCACTTGTGCAGCTCCTCAGTCACAAAAGCTGTCTATCGTGGCGGTCAGCAGGACGAAGACACTGCTGGTATCAGCTTATCAGGAGCACCGCACGGGAAATAAGAAGGTCGGTGAAGTCTTTACTCCCTGAGGTTCTCAGCGGTACAACATGGCAACAATACTGCTGTGTTCAATGTCCACAGGGACAACATTCTAATATCATCCTTATTCTTGTCCTCTTCTTGGACCAGGTTCGTGTCATTGCAGTGGTGCTGAGGAAGGAGACCGTAGCCTACCATTGCCTCCTCTGTTGTCAGGATCAACTGCACATCTCTGATGGTGTCAGCAGTGTCTACGCTCATCACTTTGACTTTCCATATGGGACAGCAGACATCATGTGTCCTATCCCTACAGGCTGTGAGAATGTGTCTCATATCGCTGTGACCTCTGCTGCAAACAAGTCTGGAGGTACTGATAGATCCCACACATCAGGCTGTTAAATGAAATTTTGTTCAGATATTGATGGTCCACAGAAGATGAATCCTCTTGACTTTGGTGATTCCCTGACCCTCTGGCATCATCAGCAGGTCAAAGTTATCATTATTATTGTTATTTATTTGTTGTTATTATTTCTTGGAATATCTCATCATCCACCACATGGATTGGCACCAAACTTTGTACAGACATTCATGATGATGTACATTTATGATTTTGCTGAATTCTTTTCTTTTCTGTGGCGAACTTTTCTTATCCTGCCACCATGAAGTACACATGTGTGGTTTGTGTGGAAATTAAGTAAGTGAAACCCAAAGATATTCAGTTTATTGGTACATAAGACAAAGGAAAGCATCAAATTCTCACAAGTGAGAATCTGGAACTAATGAATGTTTGGCATTTTTGGGGAAAACTGACATAAACAATTAATCTGATTATAGTGGAGAGCAAGTAATTGAATAAGTTTCAAGTATATTTCAGTGAATGTCTGCAGCCTTTGATCCCAGTTGAACATACTGTAGTTTAGGAGTACAGTAAAGACATGTGACTGTCTTAACATATCTGTGGTTCTTTTCTGTGGCCTCTTAAATCAAAATAAAGAGTTTGTGGAGGTGAAGAACCAGAAGGTGAAAAGTGACTCCTTTCCATACAACTTCACTGTCTGCCTCTCCACCATGTTCGATTTCACCAACGTGTTACAGGTAAAGCCACATAACACTGATTTTATTGTCATTTTCAACTTAACTTTTTGATTTTTCTAAAAAGAAAAATTCAAACTAAATGCCTATGTTAAATTGCAGCTGGTCCAGAGTTTGGAAATGCTGCAGGTACTGGGGGTGAACAGGGTTGTCGTCTATAAGACCAGCTGCAGTCCTGAAACACAGCGCATACTGGACTACTACACTCACAAAGGTGGAGTATGTTGTTTTTGTTTGTTTCAGAAAGGAATTTTAAAGTTTATACTGATAGCACAAGCACTTGTGCACAGTATGAGCTGAACTACCAAAACACCCTTTTCCTGGTATTGACTTTTGTCGATTTTTTCAATGTTTGATGCAAGCCATGCTGCTGCTGAAAACAGGGTTAATGATAACACTGAGTTTCTACCAGAGCAGCAGTTCCTCATTGCTTCATCATTACTTTCACTTTGCACTCAGTCGTGTGATCCAAATCCCAGAATTCTTGTTGCAACAAACCCTCTTTGAGCAGCTAAGTTTGTTTCAGACAATTTAATAAAAATGCAAAGTTTAAATTGCTTGGCTGTTCACATGTGTCCTTCTGATCTAATTCTACCAAGGTCTCCTTCTCAGGTTTAGTGGAGGTGATTCCTTGGTCTCTGTCCAAATTTATTAACGTATCTCGAGGCTGGCTGCCTTCACACGGTCCAGGTGACATCCACTACCTCGGCCAGATTCCTGCTCTCAATGATTGTCTCTACAGATACATGTACCAGTCTAAATACGTTGCCCTGCATGACATTGACGAGCTCATACTGCCTCAGACAGTCAACAGGTAGCACTTTTTTCATTGAATAAGACAAATGTGTTTTCAGAAATCAGCCCTTTGTCTTGCCAAAATGATAAATGGTATCAACTTAAGTTCCTTATCAAGTTTTGACTGTGTAAAATACAAACATAGAACACACTCATGAGAAGTGCTGAATAGATTTTAGTTGGGGTTTTTTTTGACTTTCCAATTTATTAATATCCTAACACACCTTTCAGTTAAATTCAAAGAATGTTATTTATCCCCAGCTTGGCAATTTAAAACGATATACAGCAGAGTACACACACCCTGAGCTGAATATTCTGTGTACATTATCAGAAGGATGCACTATAGAGTGATCCTAGAAACATTATGTCCATTGAAATGGTCGGGGAATCTGAACAGATTAAACATATCCTCTAGGCTTTCAACTACTTTATAGTGCATTATGGTGCAATATAAATACTTTAGATACTGGTTATAAAGTTTGGTGTTTAAACACTATTTTGACTTCTTTTATTCTCATTCTGTTACCAGCTGGTTGGAATTGTTGCCACAGTTGGAGAAGAAGTATGGCGCTGACCAGTGTTACATGTTTGAAAATAACGTGTTCCCCATCACCGTCACGCTGCCTCCTCCCACCTCCCAGACTCTGCCCCTGCAGAACCACCACTGGCAGAATGTGTCTGGAGTTAACATCCTGGCTCACCTGTACCATGAACCCATCATTCCAGAAACTCATTTCAGCAACTTCAAGATCATTGTCAACCCTCGAGCTGTGTACAGAGCAACCGTCCACGGACTGCTGAAGTCAGTCAAAGGCTGCGCCTGGGTTGACAGGAATATAGCACGAATGTACCACACAAGGTAGAGTTTTGTTTATGTGCTTCCTCATCACATCATGTGTGTGACTGTACTGTTTTTGCATGTAGAATATGAGGCAATTCCTCCTCATTGTTGGTTCAGGTATCTGCAAGAAAAACACACATTTGTATTCTCCTGAAAGAGTACAGAGGATTGAGATGAGATGAGATTTGATGTTTTTACCCCCAAACAGATAAAATAGGCACACCAGAGACAGACTGTAACAATCTGTAACTCTGCTTTCTGTCTGTGCAGAGATCCGAGGCAACCCAAGCTGACACCAAACCAGCTGATTTATGACGGCAGACTGCTGAGGTACAGCACCCACCTCATACCAGCTGTCAATACTGTACTCAGAGAGAATGGACTTCTACCAGAGGACAGCATACAGTAGCCTCTGTTGGGGTGTGTGTGTGTGCTCAAGGTTGTTGTCTCCACCCAAAGCACCAAATGCAAATGTTGCTCACTTATTGGCCACTAGGTGGAGGTGTAAATGTCCTTTCAGACTTTCATCCTTTTAACTCATTATTCTTCAGGGATTTATAGTTTATTTATTTAATAGTCTGATCTGTGTGGACTTTTTAAACATGTTAAACATGTTGCTTGTCAACTGCACAAACAATTCCATTTTACTGTGAAACCTGTAGAGCGGTGCAGGGATGATGTATTTTTGTTGGCCATTTTTGTTGCATGGGTTTATTTTTTACTGTACTGTATGAACCATTTTCTTGGGTGATTGAATAGTGGTTAATTCATTTTTAATATATACATTGAGCTTTAATTAATGTATCTTTAAGTTATTGTGGAGCATTGCTGTCTGACGTGAATCATGCTGTAAATGATCAATAAAGGTTTTGGACTGGAAGACAGTTACATTCACATTCACAGTATTTTCTAATAAATGAAAATTTGCAGACATTAAACTGGATCATTGGAGGCAGAATATTAAGAAACATGACAACCAGACATCATTCTGATGTAGTTCCCCTTTGTGTTCACTAGAGGGCAGCAAAGAAAACAAACAATACGAAGCAGCACTTCTGGGGACCCCTTTCTCAATCAAACTATCGAGAGACACGGGACCTCTCTCACATCTTACTCTGTGCATTGCTATGTTTGCTAATGGACAAAACAACTACAGGGATGGTATTTATTAAAGGTCTGTTTAGTGAAATGCATTGCATGCTGCAGGGGTTATTTCATATCAGATGTACTAGCGTTCCTACGTGTGTCAACCACGAATTTATTGTAGTGTTGCAGTCCCACCATGTGACCACTAGAGGGCACTGAATATAAACGCTAACAAAGAGAGAAACATCCCAAGACATCCGGTGAAAACTTTCGAAATGTAACAATTAAAAGCAACAGGACTTTTATTTTCAACTCTTTGTTTTTTAATGTCCTGTCCTCTGCCATGTATGTAAATTAACGTCAACAGAGGTAGCATTTATCGCAGAGCTGTTGGAATATATTACATAGAGAAGGGTTTATATCGTCTCATAACAGTCACATGCATTGTTTCATATTCGTGTGTATAGTATTTTACCAGACACTAATTTTGCCATTAATGTGACTATTTCCTGAAATCATCATCAACGATATCAATAACTTTGATTAGTTGTAACTCAGACACGGTCCCAACGCAGCCTGAACAAACCGTCACCGGAAGTTGGCCGTTTTGATATAAAAGCATTTCCGCGTCCGTTGACGGTCCTTTCCTGTCTACGGCCTATTGGAAGATGGCGGTGCAAATCTCCAAGAAGAGGAAGGTTAGCACAGTTTTATCCGCGTTTTACTCACACGCACAGCGAGTTTCTGTAAAAATGGCATCATGTCGGTTACGATACCAGTGTTTCGTGTTTGTCCCGGTGTTGGTCGAGTTTACGCGCCTCCGGTCCGGAGAGGATTAATGTAGATGCTGCCGGCGGAGCGACCTCCTCATTTGGCTTGCTAACATGGCTCGGTCTGCTCCGGTTAGAGATGAGTTATAACCCGGTACCCGCAGACATGGGGCCAAGATAAAACTCTCAGGCAGTTTGTGTACACGGCAGTTTTATCAGACTTTCAAATTTGTGAACTATCGCTGCTCGTTTCTGTAGTTGGTTTTATTTGTCCTAACGTGGGTTAGCCGGTGGGTTAGCTTCACAGTCAAATGAACGGAGACCGAGAAAAAGCCCCCTATCCCAGATAACCGGCAGATATCATGAAGTTTAGCTAAGACAGGGTACAGTATTCAGTTTGCAGCGTTTGAATAAAGCACGTAAAGGTTGTGAGGGATTATGTAGAGTGTTTTAAATGGACATAAACGACTGACAACAGCATCACATGAGTTTATTGGCGTTAAAACACCTTTAAAAACCCTTGACATGCGGTTCCTCAGGGTTTGTTACGTTATTTAATATCTAAATATCCCCTGACCTGGTTATTTCAATGATGTTAGTGCAGGTTGAGTGATAGTTCATGAGTGCTCCATGTACCTAAACTCAGATACTGGGCATCTGAATGTACTCACATATCCCACTGTAAATACATTAGTGCTGTCATTTAGTTCTTGTATTTTCTGACTGTGGAACATCTTAACAGTTTGTTTTAACAGGCCTGAGTTGCTCTGGATTAAAACAAATCTACATGAATCTGTCACAAACACAAGCTGTGAATTTCCCTGTTATGGAGCGAAGAATTAAAGTGCAGATTTTATTTTATTTAGTTATTCCATGCCACCATTGACACATTGTAGTAGCCTTTACTAAAGTTGTATTTGTGCACAGTGGTGACAGCCAGTTGTTTCATTCTGAGTCTGACCCTGTGGATTTTTTCCTCAGTTCGTCTCAGACGGTATCTTCAAGGCCGAGCTGAACGAGTTCCTGACTCGCGAGCTTGCTGAAGATGGCTACTCCGGTGTGGAGGTGCGTGTGACTCCGACCAGGACTGAGATCATCATCCTGGCTACAAGGTGAGCGCCCATGCCTTTAAGGTTGTCATATATGAGTTGTTTGTAGAAGCACAGATGCTGGAAGCAGCTTCTACTAATAATTTCAGTTTAAAATACTAAAAAGTAAACTGATCTGTATTGTGTCATATCAAGACTATTATGTTCACATTAGTTTCCAAGTCGTATTTACAATCAGGAAGCCATTTTCTGCCTGAAAGCTGTAATTTATATTTATCCAACTTTTCACAAAATATGAGCATGCCTGAAAATAATCCAACCACCCCTAATCATACAACTATCTGGACAACATGAACACTAGCAGTTTGTAACATGGGGAGTCTACTGTCCGTCCCAAAAGACGTGAACATGACATCAGGACTAGACTGAACCATGAGCTTGACAGAACTTTAAGCTGGATGCTGTTGACAGCAGGAACACAGTGTATTAATCTCTTAAACCGTCTTTAGGACCCAGAATGTTCTGGGAGAGAAGGGTCGTCGGATCAGAGAGCTGACCGCTGTGGTCCAGAAGAGGTTTGGCTTCCCTGAGGGCAGCGTGGAGGTAAGGGAACCAACACGAATTATATGAAGAACAAATGTCAACTCAAGTCTTTTAGTACTGCAGTAGGACAAAATAGAGTAGTGGAGTAAAAGTTAGTAGAATTTAATGGCTCGTAATGCTGAAAAATGAATCCACACTGTTTATATTCATAAGTGGTTACATCTTTGTTTTCAAGTTCGGAGCAACATGGCTGAAAGTCGCAGCTATTAGTGCAACAACCCACATTATCACATCATTGAATGATGTAAAGATGGCAAACTGATATGGGTTTTTCATCAGCCCACACTGAGTTAAACTTCAAACTGATTAAAATGTTCAGTTTTCACTCAGTTTTTATTTTTTTGTCCAGTTAAAGTCCCGTTTTTACAATTCTGCTTCACCAGCCAACGTTTCCAACCAGACACATTTTCTTACGTTAACAAGACGAATGCAGAGGCTCCTGAGTCTTGATTGTCCTCCCTTCAGTGATGATACGATGACGAGACAGAACAGGACTCTGACTCTGCTGATGCTGGTTCAGGTCCACGTTCTGTGGCTCTGCTCCAGGTCTTCAGATCTCAGGAGTCCTTTCCAAGTGAAGACACAGAGGCATTTGTCTGAGAAGGGTCAAAGCATCAGGCGTGTGCTGCATCTCCTAAAACAGAGACAAGACAGATTAACGTCCCTGACAGGAGTGATATTCTCTGTTCACTTCTCTGAGAGCAGGGTGCATACAAACTCTAGGAAACATATACAATACAATATATCTGCAATTAACAGATTGTTTCTCTGATTCACCAGTGAATGTAGTTGTACATGGGCATGATGTTTGACTGAACTCTCTCCCCTCTCTGTTAGCTGTATGCTGAGAAAGTTGCCACTCGTGGCCTGTGCGCCATCGCTCAGGCAGAGTCTCTGCGCTACAAGCTGCTGGGAGGCCTGGCTGTTCGTAGGTAAGCAGCACACACGACTAATTCAACATGCTGTCGCTTATAGTTGACAAGACACCACTTTAAATGAGTCATTTTTGAGAAACTTGAGCGAGAAGAATCTCTAAACTGTAGCTCTTCATAATGTTGGATTCCCTCACATTGTATCAGAAATGTTACTTTGCAAGCAGCTGCCCGACTTTATTCCACTTTCAGCCGCTTGTGTACTTTGTATTTAACACCATGTTTTTTGCAACAAAATGATGCATGTACCTTAGTTAAAACTGAGCATCACACCAGGATTAACTGCTAAAAATATAAAAACGATTAATGTAGAAAGTCTTCAGACCCGTCAAATTCTTGCCCATGATTTAGTTTTTCTGGTCATACATTTAAATTTTAAGAATCATTGATCAGATGTGGAGAATCTAAGGTGAGTGTAGAATTGTGTGTGAAGGTTTTTGGGTGAAGATTTAGAGCTTATACACTGCAGCTGCAGAAAGGACTGATCAGCTTCCTCTGTATTGTTGGTAGTGGTGACGCCATAAAGCAGGTTGAACAGAGACAGTCACATGCAGCTTCAGTCAAAGATCGTAGTACAGTTTTAGCAGTGATGACAGTGAACTGGATGTTTAATGTTTACAGTTTTGATTTGGTTCAAAAGCTTCAAGTAGTGATGTGAATGAAATTTGGTTTGATGTTGAAAAAATATGTTTTTAAAAAGGGTTTTGTCCATAAATAAAAGACTCTTATTTTCATGATATAAATAGGAAATAAAACACATTGCAGGTCAGACATGTTCATGACATCAGAAGCAGTTACAGTGTTTTTCTGAAGAAATATTTTACTGATTATCAGAGTCCACAGCAGAAACTGGCGTCTGTCACACAGAGCCTGGTCTTTAAAGTGTTTGTTCAGTGTCCTGAGTCTTTGTCCCTTCAGTGATGATACGATGACGAGTCGGAACAGAACTCAGTCTGGTTCTGCTGGCTGCTGGTTCAGGTCCACGTTCTGTGGTTCTGCTCCAGTTCCTCAGAGCAGGGAGTCCTTTTCGGTTGAAGACATCGAGGCATTTGTCTGAGAAGGGTTGAAGCGGCGCTCTTTTAGCTGCTTAAAAACAACTTAGTGAGAAAGGAAATGAATCCGTCTCATGCTTCATCTGTCATCCTCCAACAGTGCAGCAAATATTCTCGACACACCTCTGTCCTGTGTCTGAGTCAATGGCTTCATATTAAGACGGTTCTCACCCCTCTGCTCTCTCAGGGCGTGCTACGGTGTTCTGAGGTTCATCATGGAGAGCGGCGCCAAGGGCTGCGAGGTTGTGGTGTCCGGCAAGCTGAGGGGTCAGAGGGCCAAGTCCATGAAGTTTGTGGACGGCCTGATGATCCACAGCGGAGACCCTGTCAACTACTACGTCGACACAGCAGTCCGCCACGTCCTGCTAAGGCAGGGTGAGTTCACAGCAGCTACGTTACAGAAATAACACCTCCTTACTGTTGGTGCTAATACATGTTGATTTATGAACCTGCTGGTCATCGTCAGGTGTGCTGGGCATCAAGGTGAAGATCATGCTGCCCTGGGACCCCAGCGGTAAGATTGGCCCCAAGAAGCCCCTGCCCGACCACGTCAGCATCGTTGAGCCCAAGGAGGAGCATCTGCCCACCACACCCATGTCTGAGCAGAAGGGGGCCAAGCCAGAGGTGCCCGTCATGCCCCAGGGAGCACCTGTGCCCACTGCATAAGAGGGTAAGAGACGGCAGGGACCCATCTGGTGATGGCTGGGGGGTGTAGGAGGCAGAAAGAGAAGCTGAAACATCTTGATCGCCCTCTGGTGGCCGGCTGCAGTTTAGGACATAAACCCTGTCCCAAAAACATTGAAGTACACATCCAGTTCTTACTGTGCTGCAGGATGTTTAGGTGTTAATTTTTCAGATAAGTCTGGTTTGTGGAGGAAGTGGGAGATGTCTTTATTCACATGTGAACAGTTACTAAATACTGCAGGGCTGAGGAGAGATGCAGGCGGTGCAGGTCAGGAAGACAAAGTGGAATTTGTGTTTACTTAATTTGAGGATGTTCGTGCAGTAACAGAGCAACAGCAGGCATTAAATAACATCAAGTCAGGGTCTCAGTCTTCGTCCCTTCAGTGATGATACGATGACGAGTCGGAACAGAACTCAGTCT
>BRZM01000082.1:923130-1055494 GCA_033238685.1 Lates japonicus | reverse complement strand
TCACATGTAATACTACAGAGTCCACAGTAGAAACTGGGCGCCTGTCACATTAGAGCCTGGTCTCAAAGGTCGGTTCAGTGTCCTGAGTCTTTGTCCCCCAGGTGATGATATCGGCGACGGTCGAACAGAACTCAGTCTGGTTCTGGCTGCTGGTCTCAGGTCCATTGCTCTGTGGCTCCGCTCCAGTTTCCTAGAGCAGGGAGTCCTTTCTTGCTGAAGACATCGAGTATTTGTCTGTTGAGAAGGCCAGCGCGCTTTAGCTGCTTAAAAACAACTTAGTGAGAAAGGAAATGAATCCGTCTCATGCTTCATCTGTCATCCTCCAACAGTGCAGCAAATATTCTCGACACACCTCTGTCCTGTGTCTGAGTCAATGGCTTCATATTAAGACGGTTCTCACCCCTCTGCTCTCTCAGGGCGTGCTACGGTGTTCTGAGGTTCATCATGGAGAGCGGCGCCAAGGGCTGCGAGGTTGTGGTGTCCGGCAAGCTGAGGGGTCAGAGGGCCAAGTCCATGAAGTTTGTGGACGGCCTGATGATCCACAGCGGAGACCCTGTCAACTACTACGTCGACACAGCAGTCCGCCACGTCCTGCTAAGGCAGGGTGAGTTCACAGCAGCTACGTTACAGAAATAACACCTCCTTACTGTTGGTGCTAATACATGTTGATTTATGAACCTGCTGGTCATCGTCAGGTGTGCTGGGCATCAAGGTGAAGATCATGCTGCCCTGGGACCCCAGCGGTAAGATTGGCCCCAAGAAGCCCCTGCCCGACCACGTCAGCATCGTTGAGCCCAAGGAGGAGCATCTGCCCACCACACCCATGTCTGAGCAGAAGGGGGCCAAGCCAGAGGTGCCCGTCATGCCCCAGGGAGCACCTGTGCCCACTGCATAAGAGGGTAAGAGACGGCAGGGACCCATCTGGTGATGGCTGGGGGGTGTAGGAGGCAGAAAGAGAAGCTGAAACATCTTGATCGCCCTCTGGTGGCCGGCTGCAGTTTAGGACATAAACCCTGTCCCAAAAACATTGAAGTACACATCCAGTTCTTACTGTGCTGCAGGATGTTTAGGTGTTAATTTTTCAGATAAGTCTGGTTTGTGGAGGAAGTGGGAGATGTCTTTATTCACATGTGAACAGTTACTAAATACTGCAGGGCTGAGGAGAGATGCAGGCGGTGCAGGTCAGGAAGACAAAGTGGAATTTGTGTTTACTTAATTTGAGGATGTTCGTGCAGTAACAGAGCAACAGCAGGCATTAAATAACATCAAGTCAGGGTCTCAGTCTTCGTCCCTTCAGTGATGATACGATGACGAGTCGGAACAGAACTCAGTCTGGTTCTGCTGGTTGCTGGTTCAGGTCCACGTTCTGTGGTTCTGCTCCAGTCCCTCAGAGCAGGGAGTCCTTTTCGGTTGAAGACATCGAGGCATTTGTCTGAGAAGGGTCGAAGCTGCACAAACACTGTTTAAGCAGCTTTAAGTTACAGACTTAAATGTCAATAACATGTCGATGCAATAAGTTACTAAAATACTACAGATGGACTCGAGCGACACCTAAAAATCAACACCTACCTCGACAGGATTTACTGGAATTTTCTCTCTTGAGCTGCCTCAAATTTCCAGTAGCTTTAAAACATTGTAATAATAAATACTTGATTGCTGAACATCTGAACATGTGCGTGTTTAAAGCTGGTTTTTAACTCTTGATTTATTTTGTGTTTTTACAGGTTTTCAACCGTTCCACCTGATGGAAGCAAGACCCTGTGTTTTTTGTGTACAAAAACAATAAAATCTGGAAAATACACTCAAACATGTTGTGGTCACTTTGTTACACGTGAAAAGCCCAGGAAATGTTGGGGAACTACAGGTAGTCTGCTTGTCACTCACATCCTGGCAACCAGCAGCACATGAGCTCCTTATTCCTCCACCTGGATTATTTATTGATTTACTTTTCTCACTCGGTTGTTCCACAGAGATAATTTATTACCTGACGTGCTCCTGTTGGGAAGATAGGTATCAGATAGAATGTGTGCAAACTGTAACAAGAGTGAAAGTGACTGGGGCGTGTGTAAGAGCTGCATTGACAGTGTGCGACGACTGAAAATCACGTGGTACCTACCTGAGGAGGAAGGCTGATGTCTCACTCTGCTCCTTGTCCAGGTGACAGATGCAGAGAGAGTTTTCAGTTAAAGAACCTCATTAAAAAACAACCAAGACCTTATTATTTGATGATGGAGTTAATTAATCCATTATGGATATTTTCACTTCATGTGAAGAAGTTACACTGGGATTAAAAATATTAAGATTAGATTTATTAAATTAGAAATAGTTACGTTTGACTTATGAATAATTGTATAAAAGGTCATTTTGGGAAATATTAAGATAAAGATAAATAGTTGCATTTGTGGGGGACAAAAGCTTTTACAAGAAACCGGAAGTGTAATGTTGCCATGGATACGGCGAGTTACACTGCGGGCAGTACCATAAGCGCTGTTTCTCAGCCTGCATTTGTCACATTTTTGGAAAATGAAATACGCCGAATTATCTATTATCATGTTCCTTTTGCTATGTACTAATACAAACACTGACAACTATCAGTGAATTTCTTTGATACTGAGGAAATATTAAAAACCTGCGGATTCCTATGCGAGTTCCGAGGCGCTCCAAAAAATGGGGAGGAAACAAAACGCGTGACGTAGCTCACAACATAAAACCATGGGAGCTAAGAGTCTGTACAGGTGTGTTGTCGGTAGTTTCTCATTGTCTAACTCTGGTCAAAGATTTTACAGCTGAGTGACTCATCTTCTCACCGCTACAGGCGTCAGATCCGGGTTAGGCCACGCCCCCGAGCTCCTACCTGTCGAGCAGTGTGAAAACTCCCAGCTCCCACCTGGATGAACCCTGAGGACGAGATGAGTCTGCCGGACTACAAATCAGCGGACAAACAGTCTGCGGCTGCAGCTCCAGTAAGAAAAACACTCTTCTGCTTCTCATCGTGTTTTTATCACTGAGCGCAGCAGTGAGGGCTAACTGGACTGTTCACCTGGACAGGTAGACAGGCTGAACAACACCGAGGATAAGGATCTTCAATAACCAGTTATTCACCGCACATATCTTCAGCTGTTCCTTCTCGCCCAGTTTCAGGTGTTGGTTTGTTGAAGGCGGGTTTCACCACCAATCTGAAATCCAACTGCGAGGAAACTCCCGAGTTTGAATCTGCTCAGACAGAAGTAAACGGTTGTTTCCTGTCTGAAGATTAACTGATCCACCTTTAAACTTCCTTTAATGTGTCTTATGAAGGTGTAGGGTGAATGAACTGGGCTGGAGTCCTGTACTTAAATACAGTTCACAGGAGGTTAAACTTTACTTCTGCCTCACTGCGTTAAATCTGTACTGATGGAACCTCTGCTTTAGTCTTTGACAGCTCATCAGAAGTTTCTATATGTTAAAAAAAGAACAATAATATCTGTCAAATACACGTAGTGGAGTGAAAAGCTGCAGAGCAGAATTATAAAATAAGATCAAGTGGAAATACAGAGTTACTGTTTACAGTTACTACCTGAGCTAATGAATGTGTGGGTGACTCACGCTGCCCGACTTCTAGCTGCTCAGCACAGTGTGTGTGTGTGTGTGTGTGTGTGTGTGTGTGTGTGTAGTTGAAATAATTTTAAAAGCTCATCACAAGTTCCCAAAGTTTTCTCATCAGGATCTAAATCAAACCCAAACTCATTTCAGACTAATATTTGCTTTTATTTCACAGAAAACTGATCTTTTACATTTGATGGTTAAAGGACTGTGACTGAGACTGAGCAGGACGCTGCTCTGTGTTTCTGAATGACCTTAAACTGAAATGATTTGTGGCTTAATTGTTGAGTCCAATAAAACTATTTTCATCACTGATTGACCATTTAAGTCATTTTTAAGGAAACGTGATTCAGGCTTCTTTAATGTTCCACCACCAGATAAATCAATTATGAAAATAACCATTAGTTGCAGCCCTTAAATTCATATATGTATATATGTATACAGCAGAGCTGATGTGTCTTTATCTGTAATAAGCTGATGTCTCCTGATACACCTGCCTCTGATCTAAATGAGGAGACTTTGGAAACCAGTTCTTTGATCCTGAAACTTTTCACAGGCTCCATCCAAAAGACTGTTTTCTAAATGAGATGACTGTTCTCTCTCCTCAGCTCTCTCCTGTGGTGCAGTTAAATGTTGGCGGTCACCTCTTCAGCACCTCTCTGAGCACACTGAGGAAACACCCCGACTCCAGGCTGGCCGAGCTGTTCAGCGGACAGCCCAAACTACGCCCCGACGCACAGGGACGCTACTTCATCGACCGCGACGGTTCACACTTCAGAGCTGTCCTCGGCTTCCTGAGATCAGAGCAGCTGCCCACAGAGAACATCCAGGAGGTTTGAGTCTGGTTCACTCAGCTGTAATCAGTCTGACGCAGGATGAGTTCCCTGAACCAGTGTGTGTGTGTGTGTGTGCAGGTTCACAGGGAGGCGGTGTACTACAACATCAAACCTCTCATCAAACGTTTGGAGGAGACTCCTCAGCTGTTTGGAGAGCTGGTGGGACGGCAGCAGTTCCTCTCCAGAGTCCCCCACTATAAAGAAAACATCGAGGTCAGCCCCAAACTCCACTGCATCACTACAGAGCAAACCGATCAGTCCACGCTAGACTCCAGCTGCACTGATAGTTGGAGTTTCTACAGTGGCACTGTTTTCTGTTTCTGTATTCTTTTAAAACAGATTGATACTGACACACACTGAGACTCACAAGATGAAAACAACAGCAGCTCCATTGTTGCAGCTGGTAACCGTAATATAACCACATCATTAAATTATCCCCAGCTTGTGTCTTCGTGTTAAACAAAACTTTAAATGCAGATTTTCAGTGAGAAACCATCAGACTGCAGCTGTCCATCGACTCAGCCATGACTGTGATGTTTCCTGTAATCAACAGTCTGTTTCACTTTTCCTCCAGGTGCTGATTCGTATCGCCAGAGCTGAGGCCATCGCCGCCCGCCACTCAACCATCATGATCTGTGTGCTGCGGACAGAGGAGGATCTGGGTTTCTACGACAACGCCATCAACAGCCTGGAGGCAGATAAGGAGTCTGTGGTGACGTTTGGGCCCTGGAAGGCCGTCCCCTCCGTTAAAGACCTGCTGGACTGTGTAAAGATGGACATTGAGAGTCAGGGCTACAAGGTGAGCATCCAGCCTCATGTCATGGAGAAGAACTTCCTGTCCAGGAGCTACGACTTCTTCTACAAACTCACATTCACCTGGTGGTGATGACGAGGCTTTTAGTGGAAGCTGCGTGTCTGAAAACAACAGGCAGCATCTTCCACAATAAAATATCTTTGATTGATTTTGAACAATAATCATTTTAGACACAAGGGGTCAGTACAGCATCTGTATATATGAGTTTGAAATGTTACTGAAATTATGTTTCACTGCTGCTAAACTTTAATAAACAACAAACTGCCCAGTGACACAATCCTCTTTTCACTCACTAAGTTTAGTTTAGGTTGTTTTCATCAGGTTCCTTTTTGTGCATGTCAGTTTTCAGTTGGCACAGTGTCAGAGGTGTGTTGCCTCTTTAAAGTCGACGTTTGTTAGATTTGATCGTACAGGTTTCGTCCACTGTGAAAACAACTTGACAGTTCCAGATAATATGTTGTACCACGGGGGAATTCACTGAGGAAAATACTACGTCACATATACAACATTGGGTAATCCACAACCCAGATTATAAGCAACAAAAAGGCCATGGTGCCTAAAAGCTGAACGAGTGTGTCAGCAGAAAGCAGCCTCAGTGTTCACCACACAGCAGGGCAGGGTACCTTAACGTCAGACCACTTCCTGTGTGATCACAGTGTGAAAATCAACAACAAGAAACATTGCAAGTACTGTCCTGAAGCCACAGGTTAGAGCAAACCAAGGTCATGTCCATCAGGTGTTTTACTGGTGTGCCCTCGAGCAGGGCAGCGAGGCTCCTACCTGCTCAGTGTCTGATAGTCAATGTAGAAACACGCTGATGTAACCTACATTTAAAGTTCACTGGACGTCGTTTGTGTTTGATTCAGGCTTCAACTGATATTTTAATGTTAAAAAGATAAAAAGAATCCTGTGTTTGTGCCTGAGTTTCAGTTTTTAATTCAGTGAGAAAGCCTCTGGAGCTGCACTCAGATCAGTTAAATGGGACACCGAAACCAGACTGACTTGTAACATTTGCGGCTCAGCAGCAGCGGAGTGATTCATCAGCTCGATGTGACAGGAAACATTAAAGCCTTTAAATAAAGATTTGGTTCAGTTTATGAACATTTATGAATTAATGCATCGTAGGTTTTTCAGGATGAAACTTTGATGCGTCAGCCTCTGATTCAGTGTTTTGTCTGAGAGGGCTTCTGTGAGAAAACTTCACGTTGCACTTTCCCACTCACAGTCTTCTTGTCCTTGCCAGCAGCATTGGATAACAATCTTTTTCATCAGTCATTCATTCATGGTCCCAGTGGGATGAATCCTAATGACTTTGTTGATGCTGCAGATGTTTTCATTGTCTTGAGGTTTGCATCTGTTTGGATGCTCTCAGACTCTTGAGGCAAATATTAAAATATATATAAATACGAGAGGTGACTCTGGATCTCCACCCAAAGAAATCAGGTTGAAGTAAGTTTCCTTCCTTTTTTCAGAGAAACAGCAGCAGTGGACATGCTTCGTACAGTATTTCCACCACAGAGTGACACAATCACACTTCCTCTTAAAACCCCCCGACAGAGAAAAGTTGCAGTCTTGCATTTCACACCTTGGAATACTTTATAAGAAAAGTGATGGTGAAGGTGAAAAATAAAAAGGTCACATGTAAGACGGTTTCATCTTTAATCATTCTGATTTTTCATGTATTCACTCCGTTTCATTAAACCATAACAGAAACAAAACCACAGGTGTAAGTACATCCAGGGTTTTTAACCACATCTCATGATCTTATCTAACTTCACCATCGTGACATGTGGTTGAAATCTCTGCAGAAAGCTGATAGGTGGATTTTCTACTACGATTATTTTTTGTCAGACTCTGGCGTTTGATGATTGTAATATTTTTCCTTTAATCAGAGCACAGATCAAATACTGGAGCTCTACTCACTTTGCATGTGTGCATCTTCTGATGGGTCACACACTCTGCTGTATACTAGCAGGACATGACACTTTGTGACATCTATTATGAAATTATAAAACTTTAATATGCGTTTCCCTCGTGTCAGGCTGATGTGTGTGTCCTGTCTAATTCAGTGTGACACAGGAAATGAAGTGAGTCTTGTAGAAGCAGCAGCAGCAGAGACAAACAGAGCTGCTGTGGAGGTGAAGACACAAACATGAAGAGCATAAAAAACCTGATGAGCGCTCTGCTGCTTCTAACAGGTAGGGTTCACCTTTCTCTTCAACAGTGAAAGCTCTGGTTCTGATACTGCTGGAGCTAGTTTTTCTACTTTATGTACAGCTGAGTAGTTTTGTGCAGTGGTTTCTGACGTAAGGGTTGACAAGATAAAGTTGAGGGACTGTTGATAAAACAAATCTGCACAGATACTTTGTGTTGTTTTTCAAATCTTTGTGACACTGATTTAAAGTGGACATTTTGAGCAGGTGAAGCTGCTAAGAACTTACAGACATCTGAATGTGATATGTAGCCCCAAGGAGACTTGCAGTGGAGTAACAAGTAGTAAAGCAGCGTAAAAAGGATATATTAAAGTACTTAACAAAGTGTACTTGAGTTAATATTCTTAGTTCTGTTCCACCACTGTATTTAGTTTGACTTCCATGTCCATTCCTGATATGTGGTCTCAGTTTTTGGTTCTGACTCACTGTTGGGATTTCTCAGTTTTTCTTATTCTATAAATCACATCATTGATGAAAATATCCAGCTGACTGTAGGCGGCTGATTGAGGCCAAAGACTTTACAGAGACTTTCTGGTTGGAAAATGACAATTATATAAACATGAACAAAACTTAGTCTGGTATAAACCCTCAAATAAAATGAATCTCTTATTCACTGTGTATCTTACATGTAGTTTTACATCTCAGCTTCCATCATTTTCCTGTGTGTACTTTTATGTTGGTCATCTGTTAAGTTCTCCAGGTTTGCTTCAAGAAAAAAATTAAAACAAGTTTATAGATTGTGACTTTTGTGTTTCCAGGTGTGTGGTGCAAAAATGATGCTGTGTTCATGTACAGCAAACCTGGAGGTGCTGCCCTCCTGCCGTGCACCAACGTGGATTCCACGGACTGCTCCCTCATCTCCTGGACCTTCTGGTCTCCGGGAAAGGGTGGCCAGGTGCGGTACACCTACGAGGTCAGCGGGGGGAAGGTGAGCGTGACCTCAGACAAATCCAGCCGCATGTCCATCACATCCAACTGCTCTCTCCACCTCCGTGACCTCAAGGCGGAGGACGCCGGCTCCTACGTCTGCCTGAAGGCTGGAAGTCGCACCACCGACGTTTACCTCTCTCTCCTTGCCATCACTTCATTCTCCAAAATCACTGACCTGCAGCCTGGAGGGAACCTCACCATGAGCTGCATCCTGTTCACTTACTATGATGCTGGGAGCTGCAAGTCGTACAACAGCGCGTTCAGCCTCAGCTGGGCGACCGAGGACGGTACTGTGCTGCCCGAAGAGAGCAGGTCTGCAGGTTTCTGTTTACTGTCACTGCTGCCTTTGAACTGTGCTGTAGGAAAGTTGCACTTCATTTAGTTTTAACAGTGAATCTACAAAACTTAAATGTAGAACCAGCGTTGCTATCAAAACACAAGTTATAATAATAATAATAATAATAATAATAATTACAGCCACAAATTAATTGAATAGCTTCATTTTGGTTCAGTGTGTAGCTGTATGGTGACCGGTGACATTATTATGTTTCAGAACAACTGAAATAATTCCAGGTAACTAAAATCAGCAACATCAAAAAGACCTAAATGTAGCTGATATTTTGATTTTAAAAAGTAATTAAAGGATATCACAAAAGAAAAAATATATTTGTTTAAAACCTGATTAATGGCTTTGCTGTGGAGGCCAGTTTCTGCAAGAAAAGAAAAGAATTTATTATAAATTATTATTCATTACAAAACAAATTAAAAACTAGAATCAAATTTTGACTTAAAAAAACAAAAATGTGACACACCATGAGTATTTGATCATTGCTTCATTCTTCTATTTTCCTGGCAGAAACTAAGCACAAACCTGTTTTTAATTATCAGTTCTCTTAACATTAAAGTACAGTTCTCATGTAGTTATTTTATTTATTGTCAACAAATCCTGTGAAACCACGTTAGTCCGACTCTCACTAGTTTCCAAAGTCTCCGGTCTGTTGCTCTAACGATGTATATGTTCAAAAATGACTGAGAAACGTGTAGTTTATTTTTTAAAAGGGCTCCTAAAGCACCTGGTTAATGTAATTCATGTGTTTTGGCAAAGTTCCTGAAATATGAGGAAATAGTATTAGTTCTATTTTCAGTGGAATATTAATCTACATTTGCTGTTGTAGTGAATTTTTGGGATGCCAGGATAATGTATGTGGGATAGAGTCAAAATGAGATTTGTCGACAATAAAATACAAAATGTATAAAACATTAACTGGATGATGGTGATCTCCTCTACATGCAGGTATGAGCTGATTGCTCACACTCGCTGCAACATCACTCTGGTCACAAAACTCCAGAAGGAGGACAACAACAGGAAGTGGAGATGTCAGGTGAACATCACAGAAAACAGAGTCACTGTGTTTCAGGACTTCACATCTGTCTTTTTGTTCCAAAACCCCTCCACGACCCAGAATCTGTCCCCCATCAGTCCCTCATCTACCATGGACTGTGAAGCGCAGCTGCCCATCAGCCGCATCATGCTCTGTGTGGCTCTGCCAGTCATGGTGATGATAGTGGGATTCTTCACATGGAGAGGAGACCGCAAGAGAGCCAAAACATCAAGCATCGAGCTCCAGGAAATTGACTGTTGATCACTTCAGAACTTTTCTACTTTTCCTCCATGGATCCCAGACACTGTGGACAACATAGTACCCTTCAGATTCTGGCCTATAAGCACAAATTTCACATTTGACACATGAACCTAAGCTAACATCAGTAGGCTGTTCCATGTCTTTTTGAATTATGTGGTGACAGGCTTGATTTCTGTATAGAGAGCAAATTGTAATTAAGTTGTATCTGCATGTTTTATATTCTGTTGTCATATTTTTACAAACAAAAACATTCAGGTTTGGGTTACAACTGAAATGAACTATAAAAGAAACAAACTCACTCTGATATGAATTACTGTTTTTATTTGTTTATTAATTATTACATTAAAATGTCTTCAATCTTCAAACACAGTACATTACTGTTAATTTTTCTCCGTTAAATGATTTAGAACTACGGTGGTCCTTTGGGTCAAAACACGACAACCTTTCAGATAAGAGAAAGGGCGGGACAACAGTTCTTGTTTGTGATTGGACAAAACCCAAGTTTATTTGCGTCTGACGTTAGCGGAACGTAGCTGATCAGGAAGTGATTTCGAACATGGAGAGTGCCGCCACAGGCCCTTAAATGTCTCTGTTTTTATGTCGTTACCGATTAAAACGAGAAACCACGGGAACGATTCATCGAGTACCAACAATTAATGTTTTTAAAAGATGAAATGCAAGAAATTCATCCAAAAACGCGGTCAAAATGGCTTCAAACCTTCAGAGAAACGGAGTCGGATAATGCTTCGTTAAAGGTAACGTTACTTCTGTGGTTGTTTATGTCTCTGAAGGTTTCCTTATGCTGCTTTGTACCGTTAAAGTTATTGTTTTTTGTTTGCTATGTTGGAGCGTGTACTCCTGTAACAAGTAGGAGATTTGGGGGAGGATGTCACTCGACAGCAAAACGCGTCCCCCTTGTTAACCTGTACACACGTAGCTCTAATTTAAGTAGTGAAATAACGCTGCTCCGATGCTGCACACAGCCTTACTTGTGTTTAATTATGGTTTGGTTTTCTCTTCAGGCTTTAAACAACGTTGTGTCTATAGACTGGGCTCCATGAGTCGACCGAGAACCCAGAGATGTTACATGATTGACAAGGTAAATGAATTGTAGTCTAAGAAGTGAGTCACAGTGTCTTAGATTGTCTTTCAAACTTGTATATGGACATTTCACCACACATATATTGCTACTACTTAGGTTTCAATACAACTGAACTGAACTGTGTGATGAGTGTCCATATTTTCCTCCTCCTACTGAAATTAAATTGGTCAAATTAGTAAAAACTGACAGTGCTCTGCCTTCACGTTGTCTCATTGAGACTTGTCCTGTTTTCAGGATCAAGCTGGATTTTACTTGTTAATACACTGTGAAAATTAAAACACATTCCACATACATCATCACATTATCTTCTACAGTAAGTTTATTACTAAAGTAGCACACCACCTCCACCATTTCAACTGGAGAAATATTGTCACATTTTAATATTGAGAGATCTCGTCCCACCCCTCATTTGTTTGTTTGGGCTTGATGCATTGTCCGTGATCACAGAGATGTCATCCACGATCGCAGAGAGTCTTCATATAATGAAGTTCTTTGAGACTAGGACAGAAAAAAACTCAATAAATGTCATAGTATATTAAGGCGTAAAAATGTCTATATGTGGAATATGTATTAATAGAAGTAATGTAAAAGTAATTAGCAATATAATAGAAGATGTAACAGTCAAAGTAATTTGATATTAGAGTTAACAGTAAAAGTAATCTGTGATATGAAAGTAATCCATAATAGTAATCCATAATAGAAGTAAAAAATGTTATGTTATGATAAGGCATCAAAAAATGTCATAGTATAGTGAGGCATAGAAACATGTCAAAAAATGTCATATTATGGTAAAGCATGTAAAACCATCAAATGTTGTGGTTCAGCTGTAATGTTGAATATTTCTCTGTGTCTTCATGGTTAAACTTAATGAGGTATGATGTATTGATCATTTTCCTTTGTATGTTTCTCTTTGATTTCCTCCAGGTGTCGTTGTCCATGATCAGAGACATTGTCCATGACTCGTAGAGACCTGCACGACAATTGGCGGAGACGGAGGTCACCAATTCGACGGCATTGCCCGCGATCATGGAGACAGTGTCGATGATCACTGAGACAGCGTCTATGATCTCAGAGACATTGTCCACGATCACAAAGACATTGTCCATGATCGCAGAGATGTTGTCCATAATCTCAGAGACACTGTCCATGATCACAGAGATGTAGTCCACGATCAGAGAGATATCATCCACGATCGCACAGAGTCTTCATACAGTTAAGAAGTTCTTCAAAACCAGAAGAGAGTCCTCCAGGTAATTCACAAACAGCTTTACATCAACTGTTCAACACAGTGCACTGACATTAAACTGTTTATGTTCAGTATTGGGTATATCAGAAAAGTGTAATGATGCAATATAAAAATAATGTATTATGTATGTAATATGTATTAATAGAAGTATTGTAAAAGTAATTAGCAAAATCAGCAGTAAGATTTAATAGTCAAAGTAATTTGTTAAAAGATGTAGTTTGCAACAGTAAAAGTTTGTTTTGAAATATTTAAAAGTAATGTGTAAAAAGAAAAGTAATATGTAATGGTAAAAGTAATCTGAAATTAGACGTAACGGTAAAAGTAATCTGTAATATGAAAGCAATGTAGAAGTAATAGGAATCCAAAATAGAAGTAGAAATGTCATGTTATGGTAAGGCATCAAAAATGTCGTATATATATCATACTATACTATGTGGTCAATAAAGCTACGGTATAATAAACCATCAAAAATGTCAAAAACAAAAGCCACAGTATACTAAATCATCAAAAATGTCAAAGAATGTCATAATACAATAAGGCATCAGAAAAATGTCATAGAATAATAAGGTGTCAAAAACGGTCTAAAAACATCATAATATAGTGAGGTGTCAAAATATTTCCAAAAATGTCATAGTATAGGCTGGGGTCAAAATATGTGACAAAATGTCATTGTATAGTAAGGGGTCAAAAACGGTCAAAAAATGTCATAGTATAGTAGGGGGTCAAAATGTGTCAAAAAATGTCATAATATAGTATAGGGTCAAAAACGGTCTAAAAACATTCATAATATAGTAAGGGGTCAAAATATGTAAAAAAATCATAGGTACGGTGAGGGGTCAAAAAGCAGGACTAAGCCATCTTAAAAGTATGACTATGAGGATTGAATATGTGAAAATACACTGTGTGCGGGTTGAAGCCTCTGAAAAATGTCAGTATATTAAGGGTCAAAAATATAATAGAAAAATGTCATAATATAGTATAGGGTCAAAAATCTGTCTAAAAACATGTCATAATATAGTAAGGTGTCAAAATATGTCAAAAAATGTCATAATATAGTATAGGGTCAAAAACGGTCTAAAAACATCATAATATAGTAAGGGGTCAAAATATGTCAAAAAATGTCATAGTATAGTAAGGGGTCAGAAATGGTCAAAAAATGTCATAGTATAGTAAGGGGTCAAAATATGTCAAAAAATGTCATTGTATAGTATGGGGTCAAAAACGGTCAAAAAATGTCATAGTATAGTAAGGGGTCAAAAATGGTCAAAAAATGTCATAGTATAGTAAGGGGTCAAAATATGTCAAAAAATGTCATAGTATAGTAAGGCGTCAAAAATGGTCAAAAAATGTCATAACATAGTAAGGGGTCAAAATATGTCAAAATATGTCAAAAAATGTCATAGTATAGTAAGGGGTCAAAATTGGTCCAAAAATGTCATAGTATAGTAAGGGGTCAAATATGTCAAAAATGTCATAGTATAGTAAGAGGTCAAAATATATCAAAAAATGTCATTGTATAGTAAGAGGTCAGAAATGGTCAAAATGTCACTTAAGTATAGTAAGAGGCGTAAAAATGGTCAAAATGTCACTGTATAGTAAAGAGATTCAAAATATGTCAAAATGTAATAAAATGTCATATAAGTATATAAAGAGTCAAAACACATCAAAATGTCACTAGTATAGTAAGGGGTCAAAATTGGTCCAAAAAACAACGAGTATAGTGATGAGGGGTCCATAATATCAAAATATATCAAAAATGTCATAGTATAGTAAAGGGTCAAAATGTATCAAAATGTCACTTAACATAGTAAAGAGAGTCAAAATATGTCAAAATATGTCAAAAATGTCCCTTAAAATACTATATTAAGGGTCAAATATGTCCAAAAATATTACTTAAATATAGTAAAGAGATTAAAATTAGATTAAAATCTCCTTTAGTATAGTAAAAATTCAAGTAACATAATAAAATATATCAAAAATGTCATAAAAAAATATATAGTAAAGAAGATCAAAATACTATCAAAAATGTCATAAACCTAGTAAAGGGAATTAAAAATGGAATTCAAAATGTCCTTAAATATATTAAGGGGTCAAAATAATAAAAGTATAAAATGTTATGAAGTCAAAATATATAAATATATCAAAAAATATCATGAGCATAATAGAAGTCAAAAATAGATCAAAAAGCCTCTTAGGCCATGGCCAAGGAATTATAAAATATATCAACAACTTCATAGTATAATTATAAGCATAAAATGATAAAAATGTAAATATAGTAAAGGATTCAAAACTACTATCTCAAAGTCAAAGGTCATTTGTATAATTACAAGCAACAAGAATAGCAATAGTTGCATGTTGTAATAGAGACATTTGAGTGAAAGTTTTTGATAATTAACTTTTTTCCTTTATTTATATTTGTAACAACGTTTCAGGACTTGTCGGTTTGGAGAGTTTCTGTGATTAACGTTCTCTTTCTGCAGGAGGGGGAGGAGGAAAGAGAAGACTGCATTTCTTGAAGAGGACAATAAAAGTAGTTAAATGTTCTCAAAGATATTTAGAGATGGATTAATGTGTCATCTGTCATTATCTTTGTGGTTTGTTAAATCTTGTCTAGAACAGAATCAATAAAGTTTTGTACCTTAACTTTTGAGCTGTGTTTCTCTCTTTTTGAATTAATATCACAAAAATGATTTTGTAATGCAGAAATGCCAACTCTTATCTATTTACAACTGGCATTTAAAATTTATAATTGAGGCTAAAAACCCTACCCTCTGGCTAAAAGCCGTAACCCTAACCCTAACCTCTGGCTAAAAGTGGCTAAACACTGTAACCCTAACCCTACCCTGTGGTTCAAAGTGGTTAAAAGCCGTAACCCTAACCCTAACCTCTGGCTAAAAGCCGTAACCCTAACCCTAACCTCTGGCTAAAGGCCGTAACCCTAACCCTAACCTCTGGCTAAAGGCCGTAACCCTAACCCTGACCTCTGGCTAAAAGCTGTAACCCTAACCCTAACCTCTGGCTAAAGGCCGTAACCCTAACCCTAACCTCTGGCTAAAAGCTGTAACCCTAAAAGCTGTAACCCTAACCCTAACCTCTGGCTAAAAGTGGCTAAACACTGTAACCCTAACCCTACCCTGTGGTTCAAAGTGGTTAAAAGCCGTAACCCTGGGGCGCCCCCATAGCCGAATGGTTGGGGCGCATACCACATGGGCCTAAGCGCCCTGAGCAGCTGGTCCCCAGATCGACTCCCAGTCTGGCCGGATCTTTACTGCGTGTCATTCCCCCACTCTCTCTCCCTGTTTCCTGTCTCTTCTCCACTATCCTGTCTAATAAAGGCAAAAAGCCAAAAAAAAAAAAAAAAAAAAGCCGTAACCCTAACCCTAACGTCTGGCTAAAAGCCATAACCCTAACCCTGATCTCTGACTAAAAGTGGCTAAACACTGTAACCCCACCCTACCCTGTGGTTCAAAGTATAAAAGCCATAACCCTAACTCCTAACCTCTACAAAAGCCATAACCCTAACCCTAACCTCTGGCTACAAGTGGTTTAAAGCCATAACCCTAACCCTCAGCTACAAGTCTGGTTAAAAATATTCACTTTCATACAATATTTAACAGACCATCAAAATATTCAGTGTTCAGAAACATTTATTTGAGTAAGATAATCATTTATCAGTCCCACAGTGGGGAAATTTAGTGTTGCAACAGCAAAAATAGAAAAAAGGCAAGATCTAAAACAAGAATTATAAACAATACAAACAGTATAAACAGGACTATGTCCACAGTAATAGATTAGATTTGGGTACTAATGCTGTACTGTTATAGCAAAATAATAGCAAAATAGCAAAATGAAGAAATGGTTACTTTAAGGTAGTTCCTTTGTCTTAAGCCATGTCATAGTATAATAAGGCATTAAAAAATGTGTAAAAATGTCATAGTACAGTAAGACATAAATGTAAGCAAAATGTTGGTGTATTAAGGTGTCAAAAAAAAAATCATAATATAGTAAGGTATAAAAACATCAAAGAAATGTCAGAATAGTATGTATTTAGATTTACTGATCGGTTTCTGTGATTAATAAGTGTTCTTGTCTCTGCAGGAGGAGACGACAGCAGCTGAAGACCTGAAGTGGAAGAAAGAAAACAGAAGCGTTACAAAGCTGTTTATTAGATAAAACACCTCCACCATCTAACTGCTGTAAATAGTGCTGGTTTCCTGATGTTCAAGTGAAAACACTTTGTTTTTCTCTACCATCTCTAACGTAGGGCACATTTTCCAAAGACTTTATTAAACACCTTTGAGAACATTCAACAGCTTATGATATAACTATTTAATAATTGTATCACAAGCAGTTAAATGATCACAAGACGCTTCGTAGACATGTTGATCTTTAGAAAATGTGCTCATAACTACATTAACTCTGACCAGCTCTAAGTGTTTCCTTGTGGTCAAATGTCTGTCATTTGCTGTGATTTGTTAAATGTTGTCTGGAATAAAATCATCAAGTGTCTTTCTGAACTTTTGAGTTGCATTTCTCTATTTTGTACAAATCATTTTATTTTAAGAAAAAATGTCATGATTCTCATGTTTTAATTTTTAGACTTATTTTTAAACATTTAGAAAATATTTTTTGTAAGGTTTTATATTTATTTTTTATGGTTTTACACTAATTGTTCAGACATGTAGTTTTTATGGTTTTTAAATTAATGTTCATAAAATTTCATACTTATGTTTTAAAGGTTTTAACCATATATTTAAGAGATTTATACTTGTTTAAGGTTTTGTACTTATCTTTTTATGGGATTAATACTTATTGTTTAGACCATTTTTTTTAAAGATTCTTAATTTTGTACAGGTTTTATGCTTTTACACTTAAAAAAAAATGTTTTATTACTTTTAAAGTCTGTGTAAAGCAGTTATACTAATGCGCTCTGAGTTAGTCACACCACAGAAAAATGTGCTATTAACCACCCAGCTAAATTTGAATGGTTAAAAAAATTGGCAAATATCTAAAAAATAAAATTAGGTTTCAAAATCATGGAAAAATAAGGAGCTCTCTCCTCCTCCTCCTCTTAATTAAAAGGGTTTCTATTCTATTCTAAACTAAGGTTTTATATATTGTTTTACATATTTTTTAAACTTGTTTTTTTGCAGCTACATTGTTGAAAATATTAATGAATACTAATTACAACTGATAAGTTACAATAGCTTTAATTTGTTGCTATTTGTTCCAGACAAGGTTTTAAAGAGTCAAACTGCAGCTGAGATAATGACAGAGTCAGACTGAAAAGAATAAACTAACACTGACCTCCTGGAAATGTCTTCATGTCTGTCTCTTCTCTCTGTGATTTAATGGTTGAAGTTTGAATCCTGTGAAGAAAAACACAACAAACATTAATATAAAGATGAGACTTTTAACACATCAAAATAAAAGCACAGAGTGTTTCTGGGTATTGAACTTCAAACTGCCAAAAGATAGAGAAGTAAAAACACAAAATCTACAAAGAAACCACAGTGTGTCCACACTGGTTCTGGACTAATCAGAACTAGTCAAAGAGTTAAATTAGCTTTCTACACAAAGACAGAAGAAGCTGCTCTGCCTGGAGAACTGACTCCACCAGCTCCTGATATTCACACACCAGCAGTGGATGGAAATGTTTATTTCTCCAAAGTTAATTAAAATGAAAAAAATGAAGCCAAAATGAAGCAAAATGACAAAATGAGTTTCTAGTGTGACACTGAACTGAATAAGTTCTTCACATATTTATTATTTACTGTACAAATGAGAAAAACAGAGAGAGGAAGAGAGAGAGAGCTGATGTTTAAAATCTTCATTTTCAACTGTAAATTCATAAACTATGTAAATAAACTTTAATAATGAATTAGGCCTTTTTGTGACAAATCAAACTACTCAGACTGAAGATCAATTACTGAACATAAACAGTTTAATGTCAGTGCTCTGTGTTGGACAGGTGATGTAAAGCTGTTTGTGAATTACCTGGAGGCCACAGTCTGGGTCTCAAAGAACGTCTTCACTGTACGAAGACTCTCTGTGATCGTGGACGAAGTGATGAGACCTGGAGGAAATAAAAAGAGAAAAATACACCATTCAATACGCTATTGAAATTCCTTATCAACAGTTTAACCATGAAAACACACAGAAATATTCAACATTACAGCTGAAGAGCATTTAACAAACGTTAGAGGAGTGTCTCAGAAAATGGGCTGTTTATTGTCACGGGTGACAAAAAAAATCATCACATCTTTAAGAATCAATAACAATAAATATTTGAGAAAAATGAACTAAAATGATCTTACATCTTAAATTTCTATATGAATTGTCTGTCAGCTAATCACTGAAGGAATCATGTACATTACTGTGAACTGCAGAATAAAAACTTTCACTTAAGTAAAGGTTTGAAAGCAGGGTTTTAACTTGAGGTATTTTTATTTATACTTCAGTCCACAGGTAGAGAATTAACTGACAAATATTCTGAGTTTTTGAAGATTAGTAGTAGTAGATAACTACCGTAATTTCCGGACTATAAGCCGCTACTTTTTTCACACGCTTTGAACCTTGCGGCTTAAACAATGATGCTGCTAATTTATAGATTTTTACGAGCTGACGAACTTCATGCCGCCAAAACATTTCGCTGAAACTGAAACCGAATTAGATCAAACGCACTCACACTAAATTCTTCAGATCAGTCATTTTGCGCTTAATGCACACACCCTCATCATGGAAAACACACGAAGAAATTCATATGATGCAGCTTTTAAGTTAAAGGCAATGATCGACTGTCAAAAATAGAGCTGCTGCACATAAACAGCATCCAATGAATCGATGGTGAGGCGGCTGGAGACAGCAGGCGTGAATGTTAATAAATACACTCCCCTGATCAAAATTTTAAGACCAGTTGAAAAAGTGCAAAAATTCACATTTGCACTGTTGGATCTTAAGAAAGGTTCTAGTAGTGCTTCAAAATGCAAAAAAGAAGAAGTAAATTGAGACAAAAAATTGGTAAGCAATTGTACAGAAGCAACAATTAAACTGAAATAGGCTGTTCATCAGCTGATCAAAGTTAAAACCACATCTCTCAAAAAAAAACTAAAACTAAAATAGAAATAAGAATTTTCAAAAAGGACTCAGTAATGGTAGCTGCGCCATTCTTGTGCTAGTGTTTCCAGGAGGCTGGTAGATATTTGCTCCAAAGTGGTGAAAGATGGCTTCCACCGGAGGCATCCACTGTCTGGAACTGTGGTGTCCATTTTATGAAAGCTTTCCTTGCCATCCAACCCAAATGTTCTCAATTGGATTTAGATCAGGGGAACACATGGGATGGTTCAAAAGAGTGATGTTATTTCTCTGGAAGAAGTCCTTTGTCAAGCGGGCATTGTGAACTGCAAGCGTTGTCCTGTTGAAAAACCCAGTCATTACAGACGATGGCCTTCAGTCGCGGGGATGCCCCTGCAACATCTCCACATAGCCAGCTGCTGGTTTGACGCCTCTGCACAACCTGAAGCTCCATTGTTCCATTGAAGGAAAAAGCCCCCAGATCATGATGGCGCCCCCTCCACTGTGCCGTGTAGAAAACATCTCGGGTGGGGATCTCCTTGTCATGCCAGTAACATTGGAAGCCATCAGGACCGTCAAGGTTAAATTTTTTTCTCATCAGAGAATAAAACTTTCTTCCACCTTTCAATGTCCCATGTTTGGTGCTCCTAATTGCAAACTCCAAGCGGAGCAATTTTGCGCCCGCTGAAGGAAGCGAGGTCTTTGAAGGCGTTTTTGTTCTTAAAACCCTTCTCTACGCAGATGCCGTCTAATAGTTATGGGACTGCAGTTGGCACCAGTGACAAGCTTAATTTGGGCGAGGATGGGTCCACGTGTCTTGACGGACAGCCAATTGGATCCTCCGGCTCAGGAGCTGGTGAAATTTTTGGGTCTACCATGACTTTTTTTTCCCATAACCCTCAAAGATCTTTTAAGAAGTTCCAAATGACTGTCTTACCTCCAACCTCAGCAGCAATGGCATGCTGCGAGAGGCACTACTGATGCAGCTCAACAATCGACCAGCGTTCAAAGAGAAAGCTTTTTTGCCTTTGCCATCAGGAGGTTGTGACAGTGTGGATACCTGACAGAGAAAATGACACTGAATCCACATTTTTCGCGAAGATTTGGGCTTTTAAGGCTGTGGTCTTAAACTTTTGATCAGCTGATGAACAGCCTATTTCGGTTAATAGTTGTAAATGCTACTCAAATTTTTGTCTCCTCCATTCTTCTTTGCGACCTGACACTATAGAACCTTGAATCAACAGTACAAAATAATTCTACAATTCAATCTTAAGAAACACAGTGGAAAGATAACAATCTATGTTAGCGTAGACACCTGCGGCTTATAGACAAGTGCAGCCTATATGTGTACAATTTTTTTATTTTTTAAATTTAGTGGGTGGGCTTATATTCAGGTGCGCTCAAGAGTCCGAAAATTACGGTAGTTCATTACAATTACAATTAATCAGTTATTATAAGGATTATTATCAAGTTTAAGCGATAACACTGTTACTAACATCAATACTTCAGCTCATCAACCGTTTTCAGACTGGGTTCATCTTTTAGGACACACACCTGTTTGGTTTGTCGGGTGAGAGCTGGTGTTTCTGTCAGGCTGCAACAGCAGCTGAACCAGTACACCTGGAAAACACAAGTACCAACACTGAAAATCACACTTTGAGTTTTAAGGTGAATACACTGACTATGATGCTAGAACATAACTTTATTGATCTCAAGAAAATCTATTTTTAGAATAGTTTTCTAACAGTTATCTCAACTCAGACAAGCGTGAAATGACCTACTCTTGAGGCTTAAAACTTTGAAGACACGGAGTTCAAATCTAGTTTTAGGCTTGTATTTAACCTAAAACTGAGCTCAATAAAGTCTCAAGTCACCCATAAACAAATTTCTAATCAATAGTATACACAACAGGGGATCAATGGATGGTTATGGTCTAGGGATGCGTTCAATGATCGTGAAACTACTAAAACAATAACTCTGTGAAAGTATTAAGCATGACCAGGGAATAGACTCAAAACTACAAAGACACAATCGATGCAAAGCAACTACAAAGACCCTGACCATGGTAAATGTAAAGCAGCTAGAGGCGCCAAAACGATGCAAGCCGCACAAACAGACACAAAATGATCACATCGACCACGACAATCCGCTTCATAAACTGACTTAAAATGACCAAGATGGATGCTAGCACCTAATGCTGAGCCAACAGCCAAGCGAGGCATAAAGCGATATAAAATGACCACAAACAGCCTGGGCAATTGACAACAACAGATAAACCACTACAAGCGGGTTAAAGTAGCCAGAGATGGAACATAAAATGACAAAGAAGGCATAAAATGGCGGTGAGCGTAAATCCATACGAGGATTTATACAGCCTTCAAGAGCTCGCTGTGTAATTATCCGTCCCGTTGGTGCCAGAGCTCATGTCAGGGGCGCCTTGGTCACAGACAACACTAACCACGCCATAAATGGGCTTAAAACATAAAGGCGAGTGAGGGCTAATGCTAGGAGGCACAATGCTAATGCTACCGTTAAGCCAGTTAGCTCGTTAACCTTACCTTAGCGCTACAGGTGTGTTCAGTCCACCCTCCTCGTGTTGACAAAAAGCTCCACAGCTTGGCGTGCCCGTCCAAACTTACTCAAGCAGTGAAGTTTCACAACATCGCCTACCAAACCGACGGTCAAAGCTACGTTACTCCGTGTTTTCATTCATTTTTTCGACTTTGTTTCTCTGCTGCTCCGGCTCTGTTGCGCTTCCCCAGTAACTCACGTTCCATGACACCATAAACCAACATCGGCTGCGAAGCGGCTGATTGGTTTGGCTAACTCTCTAATAGCCAGCAGCGCTTCTGATTGGTCGGTGCTCACTGTAATAAAATGTCTGCCAAACAAAACTTCCGTGAAAAAAGTTAAATATCCTGATAATTAACATTTACAGAAATTCGCGGTAAAGCTTTGGCAGAGAAACATTATTTACAGATTTTACAATTGTTGCAGTTATTACAAGCAAACATCTTCAGTGGTTTAATTATACTCACAGCTATGCAAAATAACAGTTTTATATTAGGAAACAGTAAAAAGTATGTAAAAATATTATATACAACTGGTTGAATACAAACCGACACATTCTTTAAATAGGCAGATGTATTCTCATGTGAGTTGCCAGTGTATTGTGAGTTCTGAGGAATAGGGTCTGGCCCTGTTTTCAGGTACAACAACCCAAACTGGAGAAAGTGACATCTGCCAGAACATCAGAGCAATAAACTGAATAGTGAGAACAAGCTCCTATCCTCTTGTCTTAGTACATAACTTAAACTGCAGTTTTTATTAACTCCTGTTAAACTGGCTACGATATTTAAATTAAGTTGGTGAAATCTTGACCTAGCTGGCATCAGCCAGCGAAACGCTTTTATCGGTGCTGCGCCACAGCAGGGTTATAATCTAGACACTACTCTACTCACGCTTCCTGCAGACTCCACGCCAGGGCCCACCCAGCAGAGATACAGCACAGGGTACATCCACGCGCCTCATCGCGACAAAACTCTAGGCTCCCGATCTGCTCCTTCACCTCCTCAAAATCCTACACAATTACGATGGCCCCACCCAGATACAGAGTCCCTCACATTAATATCTGAAATGTTCTAACTTTGAAAAGGAAGAACTGAGTCTCCTCTCTTTGCAGACTACGTAGCTCAAGTCTTAAATCTTCAGTCTGAGTGAATATTTGGTGTAAACAAGAGTACGTCAGTCCAGATCACAGCAGCTTAAAAAAAAGCAGAACAGGTTTTCAGTTTTGTGAGATTTTATTTTTTCATTTTTTTTTTTCAGAGTTATTTCAAATAATCAAAATGACTTATAAACAGATAAATTATGGCTCTCTGATACACTGGGAGAAGACTTCCTTAACCATCAATGCGGATGAACCAAGTTTCCTTGGAGTGTACCAAGTCTGAATCCCTTTTTAAGCTGCTGAGAGAACTGTGTCCTGCTTGTTGATGGTTATTTCAGGCAGTTAAATTCTTCTTTTTTTCTTTTTTATTTTATCAAACTAATTCAGATCCAGCAGCATTTGTGACACATAGCTAGTCAGCGGCAATTTCTTAAAGAGGAGGCTGGTGTTGAAGTGCGTCTGGTTTTAAATGGGAACAGTAGTTTCTTGGCAGGTCTAAAATGGCCACAAGGGATGATCATGGACGGTGCATAGCATTTCTCTCATCGGCACTCTGCAGCAGGACAGACAGCAAAAACCTTACCCAAATTCACCTGGTTTCAGACATTTCTGCCTGAAACCACAGACTAGTCCCTTTAAGTCCAGTCCAGCTTTTTTGCTGGGGGTTCGAACTCAGGACACACACACACACACACACACACACACACACAAGCGGCAACGTTTCCCAGGCAGTTTCGACATGTTTATGATCTTTTGCTGTCTTTCACTCTGTGCAAACAACTGAGTGCATCAGTGTCTTGCTCAGAGCACCTCGGCAGAGTTCAAATCTGTAATGTAATTGTTTTTCCATCGCGGGAAGGTTGGTTGCACAGGGAGGACATCACCTCGGAGTTCTGTCAAACTGATCAACACTTTTCACTATTTTCATGTTCAAACTTTAAGATTAATTTATTAGCCAATAAATAAACAGCAGATTATCTAATAATCAAAATAATCGTTAGTTAGACATAAAGTGTTGACAACAATATTCACTGTTGCCTCAAAAATGTTGCGGTGTATGATGCCATCAGACTGCACCTTTGAAACAGTTTAAGGCCAGGGTACATTAACACTACATTAAAAACAATTTAAAAACTAGAACAGAAGAAGCTTTAGCATTATGCTTTGGGGTATTTACATTACAGATGTTTGTTTTGTTTTTAGCTCTGTGCTTTCGGAAACAGAGCAAACAACAGTAGCTGTTGATGGAAACTTTGGCTCTTGCAGGATTTGAACCTGCAATAAGAAAAACTCTGTTCCTTCATTAATTCAGATGGAAAAAAATCAAAACAAAACTCAACTCTCCATATCAAATCAAAACAGGCAAAGTCATTTTCGGCGATCAGTTATAAAACAGAGAGTCTGTAAGCAAAAGTTGAAACAGATTGTTGTTGATTTTTGTCAACGCCAGTTTCCTTTGTTTTGCATAAAATATACACCTTATGTTCAGAGGGTTCCTGGGATCATTAGTCCTCAGGCAGGAAACAGAGCTGTTGTACCACCGCAGCATTTATTCTCATTCTTCTGAAAATAGGATTAAGATATTTCCTATCATACACAGAGGCATCCTTCAGGTATCGTCACTACACGTCTCATCATGATTAGTTTTTCTCTATACTTTAACATTACCGTATTAAAAAGGTTGTTGACATGCATTCTCTCCTCAGTCTCGGCGTCGACCTGCAGACAGTGAAAGTCCCAGAGCTGCAGATGGGTGAGTTTGGTTGACTGTGTGAGCACTTTTTAGATTCCTGAAAGCCAGCTGAGCTGATGAATGTGTGCGAGAGAGAACAGGACATGCTCAGTTTCAGTTCTTGGAGAAGGTGGCTGACAGGAAGTGGGCGTAAAATAAAATGGTCACAATATTACAGGAGTGCGATGCTACATGTATGGATTATTCTTAAATACAAATTTTGTATTAAAACAAAAACTAGCTACCTCTCTCCGTCTCTGATCAGATTTCTCCTCTATCAACACCTGAGTCTGACCCTGCAGGAGGGCCTGTCAGGTTCACCTTAACTCAGTGCAGGGCTGGCTGATAAAACGATAACAAATAAAGTGACAATATCATTTTCACGATAGAAATATAATAACTAGTTGCTAAAAAGTTTGATATAATGAATTTCCATGCTTAGATGGCAGTCACAGAAAACGGAGTTTGGTGCCTCTGACCATTAAGAAAGTTTAAAACCACAGTTATACGATGACTGCTCGATCTCAACTGATATGAAAATATATACTGTGATAACGTTTGCTGCCCGTATCACCCAACTCTAACTCATCACAATCTGTCATTCAACCTTTCTTTCACCTGTCTTCTAAATGAAGTGTATTTACTTATCTCACGCTCTCTTCTAGAGTTGTTATTACAGACATGTCTGAACTGACTGTGTCCTTGATTCCCACTACATCTGCTGGAAAGACATCATGGAGTCAAAACAGTTTGTTTTTATGTCAAACTCAGTCCATCAGTGGCTCTGGACACCAGTGTTTCCTCATTATAACTCATGTTGTTACACACACTGCAGACCTGACACAGTCCCAAACCTCAGCTCCTCCACCTCAAAAACTACAGAAGGTAGCAGCTACAATCAACTTAATCAATATCCCAACACCCTCCCACGACACACACACACACACACACACACACCAGAAAAGTTGAATTTAAAAAATGATAAATGTAAATCAACAAATGCTGCACTTGTAGGAGATGATGAAATAGGTCCCAACTGAAACCAACATGAATCTAGTGCTGACACACACACACACACACACACACACACACACACACACAGTCTGCAGCAGAGGTGCTGGTTGGCTGTTGGTCCAGAGCTTTACAGACAAGGTAAGAAAAAAACAAACACACACTGATTAAAAAAAACAAAAAAAAAAACTCCCATGGTCTTTGGGCTCTGTTGACACTCTCTCTCCACGTCGGGTTGTTCGTACCGGCTGAGGGCAGCTGATGCCCTCCATCTTCCTGTCTGAGTCCAGTGAATTGAAAAGAGATTACAGGAAGAAACTGCCCTCCTTTCTCCCTATGAGGGTGACGGGGGTGTGTCAACTTGGGGTCAAGGTCACAGAATAATGGGTCAGTTGCAGGTTACAAAAGATAAAGAAAAAGATGGGGGAAGACTGGTTACGTAGCAGCCATCGGCATCTCGAAAAAACAAAAGAGAAGAAGAGAGGAGAAGACAGAGGAAGGAGGGATGGTAGAGATAGAGACCAGAGAGAGAGAGAGAGAGAGGAATAGACAGACAAAAATAATGAGTTTTAAGGCTAGCTAGCCGGTTGTTCTTAGCGCCTCATGGCAGCCAGAATGAGAGGTCAGACTGGAGAGGCTTAGCCATCTTCAGAAACTGATGCTGAGGAGGGAGGGAAGAGAAGAGGGAGGAGGAGGAGGAGGAGGGGGAAGGGGAAAGGAAGAGTGGGAAGGGAACGAGGAGGGAGGAGAGAGAGAAGAGAAATGTTTCAGTTCACTGTTACAGAGAATCTGCATGTATGAGTCTGTGAAAAAGCCTTCTTGATTCTAATGACTGTGTTCTGTCTTTTCCTTCATCACAGTCCTCCTCCTCTCTTACTTCCTGTTTCTGCGACCTCCACATGTGCAGACCTGTGAGACCTGAGAACCTGTACTTCGACCTCTGACATTCTGTCAGTTCTGAGGAATTTAAAGAGACTGTAACATGAAACTGTAAAACCACAGAGAGTTGTCACATGTTCTGTAGAATCTGAATTTGCTCTGCTGTATAGATGTGATGCTGTTGAGTATGAACTTCAGTTTAATGGTAATTCCTCAGTGGACTTGTACCTGCAGCAGTTCTTTGGCGGCCTCTCTCTACTCACGTCCATCTCCAGACAGCGGTTCAGGAAGTCTCTGAATATATCGTGGGCAGTTTCTCCGGGTTCTGCAGCTCTGGCGTCGTTGGTTGCTATGAGATACTGGCGCCTGAGCAGCGCACATCAACAGTGTGTTAGTCTACGTTAAGCAAGAAGCACATCCAAGTACACAAACACAGGTTTAAAGCCGGTATGGGCAGGATTTGGAAATCTTTTAACCTTGGTGCCACCCAGTGGTGATTTTTGAGAATGACACCATAGAGTTACTGCAGGGACTGTGAGAATATCTGCAGAGAAACACAACCACCCTTTGTGTTGGTGTTACTGTCAAACTGTTTCTGTAATATTCAGAAGGAGCCTCTGTTAACCTACAGTCTGTATTCTCATTAAACAGCCTCACCCTGAGTGGATTTTCATTCAGATGCGGCTAAGCCCTCCACCATCTCTATGTTGTAGTGCTAGGGACGAATACACTTTGGGGCCGTAGGCTTTACAGTCCCGCGACCTCCGGAGCCATCCGTGGGTCCCGACCATGAACTGCGTTTACTCTGCTCGGAGTGATCTGGCGCGCGAAGCCAAAGTCAGCTGGAAGGAGGAGAGGACAAAATTAGTCACGTCTTCGCGTCTGAAAAACTGAAAAGAAATCTGTGGCGTAATGAAAAAGTCTGACTGCAGGTCAGGTTTTCAGCTCAGCTTCAAAAGCCTAAAACCTAATCATTGCCCTGATGTAAGCGTTTCCTCTGTGATCTCTCTGACCTGCTCATTACAGAATCAGAGCTCCCCCTGCTGGTGCGTAGAAGCGACAACAACAATCCTCAGCTCGAAGCTAAGCAGCCACGTATCAGTATAATAAAAAGAGATTCAGTCGATACACTGGAGTGAATGGCGGTGATATGAGCTATTGTGGACTGACTGGTTTGTGAGCCGTCCGCCACCCAGCAGGATGTTGCCGCTCTTGATGTCTCGATGGATGACCTGGTTAGTGGAGAACTCAAGCCTGGAGACACTGCAGGGGAGACAGTGAGAGGAGCTGTAATTGATAAAGAAATGTCCTGTGGAACATAAATATGTTTCTGACGTGATTGTAACCATAGCGTACTACAAAAGCCCAGAAAAGTAACTCCCTTCTTTTTGGAGCGTCCTTTAAACTCTGAACTTCTTAAAATTCATCTCCAACCAAAAATGGTCGCGTGTCCTAGTACCTCTGCACAGCAGCTATCAAACTTCATCCATGCAGGTTTCCGTGGCCGGCGATGGGTCAGCAGCCTCCGGCCCGTGCTCCATCACCACCCACAGCTCGTCACCCACCAGGTAACTATGGAAACATTAACAGATGCAAGTTTTCGTGTTAACAACATGACCTGTATTAATGAAATAGACATTTTGTCAGACTGGAGACGGAAAAAAACTTTAACGACAATTACACTGTATGTTAAAGTTGTAGTAAACAAAATACAAATCAATCTAAATATAAATATATTATAAAAATAAGTTTGGCCTCTGTAAAGTCTTAAAATCTTGATTGAATTTTGTACATTTGGCCTCAAATCCTCTAATGTAAATATCACATTTCATTCCCTTGTTTCTCTTGTTGAGTCAGAGTCTGACACTCTTTAATATTTATATATAAAGTCTGAATATCTTCCATCTCTTCTTCAGTTCAGGCTCCACTTCATCTCAGGAGAGCCTCGTTTCTGAAGTTCCTAAATTTAGAACAGAGCTCAGTAAAAAGGCCTTTAAATGCTTTGCTTCTCTCAGATGGAGGAGGATCTGAAAATGGATCGACAGATTTCTTTGGCTGATTTTAAAGTTTTAATTGAGTCCTCCACTGACTGCACCGGCACTGTGCCACGGACACATCTGAGTGAAGTGTTTAAATCTTATTTGTGGCTCATTAGTTTTAGGTCGACCTGAACTTGATTCAGTGTGCTTTAAATGAATTTAGTGTTGGCACAGTGCTTTATCCTTTTCTCTTATCTGCAGTTTCTCAGTGTGAATGTTCAGTTTTTGCTCTCGTTTTGTTTTTATTGTCCTGTGTACTCAGAGCGTTCACACCAAACAGAGAGTGGATTCGCTCTCACTCGACCGCCCTGAGTACACAGAATTTAAATGAATTGAGTGAACGCAGCTCTGACATGTCATGGTCACAACATTTAACAGCATGAAACGAATGCATTCTTCTGTCAGTCCTGTAAAACACTCCATAAATCAGTGACGGTGAAAATGTTGTTTCCATGGGGATGACAGCGTTATCACCAGTCCTGCATGTGCCTGAATGTCTCTAAAGGAAAAACAGGTAACTATGGCAACCAGACACTCCCCTCCCTCACACACACACACACACACATCCAGCGGGTTGCTATGGCAACTGCAACACCGAACTGGATAACCTCTCGCCGTGGCTCAGACTCTACAGACTCGCAGCTCAGCGGTGTTTCCTCAGTAACATCTGGAATCCTGGAAACTCCCTGAGATCTGGAAACTCTGGTTTTTTACGTAAGGTGGTATTTTTCAACTTGTTACATCATCACTGCTGACATCTAATCATCAAAGATCCTTTAAAGTCAGCTGCCCTCTGTGTGTGTGTGTGTGTGTGTGTCCTAACCTGTCAGGTGGTAGCTATGTTCTTGTTTTCCCTCATCACCAGAATCTCATTGATGATCAGCTCTTTCTTGGCTGCTGCTGCAGGTTCATCCTGTTTAATGGCGGCCAGAGAAAGAAAACATGTGACTTTTCACGGGTTCAGTGAGGGAAGAAGGAGAACGGGTTTCTGAAAAGCAGTAGAGTGTGACGTGTGGTAAAGACAACAAGGATGAAGATGATGAAAGTGAGGCGGGCGACGGACAGACAGCACAGGTGGTGAGGAGGAAATATCTGAAATCCAGAGGCAGTCAAAGGTGGTTGCTTTGGCGCCGTCTGACCGTAGCAAAACTGAGCACAGACTAATCCTCCGAGGTGAAACTGAGGAGGATTATTGACAAACGAGCTGAGCTCCTTAAAATTAACCTGAAAGTCACAGTTATTGAGCCAGACTTAAATCCAGTTACTGCCACAATGTTCTCATATTACAAACTAGCACCACCTTCTGCTCCTCGATGCTTTCCTTCTCTTTGCCTCATTTTACCCTGATTCAAGGCTGAAACCTAGATGAGCCAACGTTTTCGCTAAACTTCCTGTTGAGGCTTTAACACCAAGCATCTCAATTTGAGAACTCAATTTCTTTAGTCTGGGAAATTAACTCACTTCAACATCATGGTTTTAATGAACTGTTAATTAACCTTTCAGCTAACATTAAGCCATCATCAACTTTATTTCCTTTAACTTTCTCTTTGACTTCAAAGATGTTTAAGTGGATTCTCACCCAGTCAATGTTAGCTTGAGTAAAATTAAATTACCATCGGTTTCAGTCAGTCCAGATGCAGTCAGCATGAATTCTTCAGTTATGGCAAAACAGTAACCTTTGACCTCCGACCACCAAAAATCTCATCCGTTCATCCTTGAGTCTAAGTGAACATTTGTTCCCGTCTGGAGAATTCCTCAAAGCGTTACTGAGATATGAACACTTATAAACACACTGTCGCCAGTATTAGAGCCCAAAACAGACATTAAATGAATATTGTGTTGACTATTTAAACATCATGGATGTTAGAAGGGTTGAAGGCAAAATCTCTGAATCTGAATCTGGTCAAGAAGTTTATCTTTGCAGGATTTTCAGCCATTTTTTTGCAGCTGTGCAGTGGCTGTCTTTTTGCTGCTATTGCGTGGCTCTGTGACAGAGGGCGTGGCTAGCTGTAGCTGAAGGAGGACAGAGGCGGAGGAATGTGGGAGGGAGGAAAAAGAATGATAAAAAGCGTACCTCCTGTCGCAGCGATGCTTGGGTAACCGTGTACACCGTCCCAGGCAGCCTGAAGACAGACGGAGACGGAAGCTTATGACAACAACATTCAAATGGTGAACCAATCCTTGTACAGCAGATCTGTGACTTACCCCTGTCAATCTTCTCGAAGCGGCGTATATTTCTTCTTGGGGTCTCAACACTCCGCAGTCGTCCTGAGTTTAAAGAAAGAGAGAGGAAAAGCAAAAACCACTGGATGACTGATCAAAACAAAACAACAAGTTGGGATCTGTATATGAAAATCAGGCCCTATGATCCACAGCTGAATCTGAATGGATAGAAGAGTCGGGTGTCTTTCTATCATCCTAATTCTACTCTATGTTCATACACACTCAATGCAGCATGCTGACTGGGAGAAAGAGCAGAGAAGAGAGGAGCGACAGAGCGGAAGGAAGATGGAGAGAGAGCGAGGGATGAGACAAAAACTCAACAGGTCCAGAAAGCGAAAGAAGAAAGAAAGCAAGAGGAAAGAAAAGAAGAAAGAAGAAAGAAAGAAGAAGAAAGAAGGAAGAAAGAAGAACAAGGAAAGAAAAGAAAGAAGGAAAGAAAAGAAAAGAAAAGAAAGAAGGAAAAGAAAAGAAGGAAAGAAAGAAAAGAAAAGAAAAAGAACAAGGAAAGAAAGAAGGAAAAAGAAAGAAGAAGGAAAAGAAAGAAAAGAAAGGAAAGAAAGAAAGAAAAAGAAGAAGGAAGAAAAGAAGAAGAAAGAAAAGAAAAGAAGGAAAAGAAAAGAAGGAAAAGAAAGAAGAAGGAAAGAAGAAAGAAAAGAAGAAGAAGGAAAAGAAGAAGGAAAAAAGGAAAGAAAGAAGGAAAGAAGAAAGAAGAACAAGGAAAAAAGAAAGAAGGAAGAAGAAAAGAAAGAAGAAGAGAAGAAAGAAAAGAAAGAAGAAGGAAGAAGAAGGAAAGAAAGAAAGAAGGAAAGAAAAGAAAGAAAGAAGAAGAAGAAGGAAAAAGAAGGAAGGAAAGAAGAAGAAGGAAGAAAAGAAAAGAAAAAGAACAAGGAAGAAAAGAAAGAAGAGGAAAAGAAAGAAAAGAAAGAAGAAGGAAAAGAAAAGAAAGAAAAGAAGAAGGAAAAGAAAAGAAGAAAGAAAAGAAAGAAAAGAAAGAAAGAAGAAGGAAGAAAAAGGAAAAGAAATCTCTGTCTGCGGTTCAGTAATCACAAGTCCACTGTAGGAAAGAAAGTGATTAGAGGACAAAACTTGGAGTCCTCTGAAACCACAAGAACCGGACGATGGAGAGAGAGGACGACCAATCAAACGTGAGAAGTTGAACAACAGAGGGTGGGGACAGTGAATATCAAGATTCTGTCAATCGAAAAGACGGACAGACGGGCAGATCCTGCAGTCTTTCCAGCAGAGGAGACCTGGCTTGCATCTGGACAGGCGTGGGGCATGGTTTAATATGAGCTTTTTACTCATGGGTTTACAAACACACAACAACACAGTTTAATATGCGGAGGTTTTTTAAAATATCTGCTTTTGATTCTGAAGCATTTGTACATGACTGAGTTAAAACAGGGTTCATGAAGAAGTTTTAAAAGTAAGTTTTAGTGATCGTGTTCTGAGCTGTGTGTGTGTTTTTTCTTCTACATAAATTTCAGTTTATTGTTTTCTGACTTCTCTAATAATTCCTTTTTTTCAGTTTCAACCTTTAGAGTTTAAACAAAAAGTATTTTTGCGATAGAAACTGCACAAAGCCAAAAGCTTGAGCCCAGTGCATCCAGGCCATAAAATGATTTCTTCTCATTTTACATGTAACACATTATATAAATAATAAGAGCTGAAACCTCCTGATGACACATGATAGAATATTTTTGTGCAGTAACATGAGTATACACTCTGTGTGTGTAATAAAACAATCAGATTAAAGGCGACAAAACACAGTCAACTTTTTAATTTGACTAATTTGGTTCTTCAAAAGCAACAAACTAACTTTGCTGCAGCTGAAAGGCAGTAATTAATTCTGTTGGTTCAATCTCTTGAGCCGAGCTCCTGACTTGTACTGAACGAAAGCGGCGGCCAAATGGTACATTTACCCACGATCCCGGCTTCTGGAGCAGGAAGTGCTGGCTGTAGCTCTGACACAACACTCCATTTAAGTGCCAGCGTTTCCTGGACATCGAGATGAGCGGCTGGTTTTTATGACTTTTGAGTCTTTATAGCGATCTACAGTTCAGCATCACTCTGGGCCCGTTGCTGACATTTTAAGGTAAAATAATCAGATAGCGTTGCTTTAATGTTCATGCTTCACATCTGCCACCTGCAGTGTATTCTGGACTTTGATTATCGTATCGGTAACTTCACACCAATAAACATTGATTAGTGGTTTAAATCGAGGATTATCACAGAGACAAAGCCTCTGTGTGTATAACTTCTGTAAATATTACATCTGGCTGATGTTAGGCGTCAAAGATGAGACTGTGGTTTCCAGGGTCTGTGCAACACAAACCACTGAACACAATTCCAAATACTTTAATAGCCGCGGTTCATTTCTGAAAACAAAACCATCTTCCTGTTGGCATCTGTTAGCTGTAGCGGTAAACAGCTCTGTCACTGAGAGTCCAGGACAGCACGGCCAGGCTGCACTGTCGGAGGGGTGAAAACAGAGAGTGAAGTTTTAACTGGAACATTTAAAAAGTGTGAGCCGCTGCAGGCAGCTTCTTATGTAAGCAAGTGATAATGTTGTTATGTTTATGAATAATGCTTTCTGACTCCTACTTGACCCAAAAATGTAATAAAATACTGTTTAAAAACAAGAATATTTGCTGAGATAACCAACAACCTGACTGGAGCCCAAAATAGAATTCAAACCCTGCTCTGTGAGAGAAAGAGTGCGGTGCAGATAAAGACAATGTGATGAAACAACCTGCCAAAAATAAAGAGTGTAAATGAGACTAAAATTAGTACAGGAGACTCTGTCCTCACTGAACGCAGCAGGCAAAGACTGAAGAATCTGAATTACATGATTACCTATATATAAATACTACGACCTGCACAAATAAGAAAAACAAAAGAAAGAAAAGGAGCTTCAACTTATTACAAGTTTTGAATCTGAGTCTAAAATGTAAGACACCATCTTATTAATGTAAAATATCTTCAATAAAAACCCTGATAGAGCTCTAAGTGATCACAACTCATTGGTTTTAATCTTCCCATCCCCAATAAAAAGCTTTAACATTTTATCAGCAGAGCAACATGGACTTTAAATGACCTCAGCCACGTTACAGACAGTTTAACCTTTAACCAAAATTGGAGCCATAGCTATCTTCAGCTGAATTTTAGTTCTGTAGTTTCAGGGAGAGAGAGTCTCAAACCGTCTGGTAAAAAGCAGGTGAACAGCTGTCACGTGTCTGAACAATAGTCTGATGGTGTCTGCAGCCTCTAAAATATTACCAGATCAACGAGCGAGCAAAGAGTGTCTCACTGCTGAGTGTGCATCGTTCTGTAGTTTAGTTGAGAATCTGTGTCCATTTCATGCTTCATTATATTACACGATATGAAAATTTCCACAACAAACTCTTTCTTCATGAACCTGGCTTTGTGCACAAGAGGTCATGCTGAAACAGAAAGCTGCCACAATATTTGGAACACTGTTGTCTAAAACATCTGCAAGCTCAAACCACGTAAACACCCCAGATTTAAGAACACACGGGCGTTTTTGGACGGAGGAACTCACAGGACTCTCACTCAACCGTCATTTAAAAGCCTGTGTACGTGTAAACAACACCTCCTTTGTTTAGTGCATGTATGTAATCTGAACTTTTTAGATGGCAAAGATACAGATTTTCAGGTCTTGAGCATCTGAGTGTATGTAGGCAGGCACTACGTAGTTTCTCAGGATCTCACAAATCCGACACATCTTCTTCTTCCCTGGTTTTGTCCTGGGGCCCAGGGCAGGGAGGGCCGAGGCGGGGGCTCTCGCACTGGAGGGCTGCTGGGAGCTCAGCCTTCTGTGGTAGAGGCCGGGGGTGACAGCCCCGTGCCTTAGCCCAGTGGCCATAAGCGGGGTGATGGGGAGGTCGCAGCATCTTTGGTCGGAGGAGGAGGAGGGCTCAATCACTGAAGCGAAGTGTATATCTGAAAAGGATCACACAGCAAAACCTTCATCACACTGAATGGACAAATGTTTTTTTATTGTGTCGTGTTGTGAATATTTATATATATTTACATCTGCATATATAATGAGCTGACTGTAAATACAGGCTGTCAACAGCCAGTCAGTCAGTAACAAAAGATACACTGATGTTTAAGTGCAGATAAAAGTAAAACTAACTGAGCTGTGAGACGTTCAAGTACGCTTCACTTTCAGACTGTCGGGATGAATGACAAAAATATAACAGAAATCAGGGGTGTGTCTGTGTCTGTGTGTGTGTGTGTGTGTGTGTGTGTGTTTTATGGTGGGAGTTCAGTCAGGTGCACTAGACTCGTCACCGAGGAAGCGGTGGTGTTGGCGCCGCCAAGCAGCCTGTCAACCGCCGACCTGTCTGACAGAGGAGCAACAATGTGTGTGTGTGTGTGTGTGAGAAGAGGAAGGACATAAAAAGGAATTTGTGTGTGTGTGTGTGTGTGAGGAGAATATTGCGACACGATACAACAGTTTATAAATCAATGTGTCAGTTCAAACTCTTAATAAAACTTAATAGAAAAAAACCAAATAGTAGTTTTGTTGCTTCAAGGGCTAACCGGTCGTAACTATTCTGATAATCGATTAATGCGTTCAAAGTCATTTTCCGAACAACAGCTCTATCTTCTCGACTGTGGACGTTAAACTGTAAATCTTCGGTTTGGGACCATTTGTCAAACAAAATGAAACACAATGAAGAAGCTGCGTGTGATTCTACATTTTATGGACAAAATGATTCATCAATAATGAGAAAAAACAAACAGCAAATTAACTTATGATGAAAACACTGTAATTCCTTAGACCTGAGCTAAGCTGAAGTCCTGCGATACATCCTCCTTCATGGAGGTTATCATGCTCAGGTTTTGCTGCTGTTTTCGAGACATGTTGATTCATCTGTGTGGTCATTTTGTGGGACGTAGTTTGTGCTCATATTGAACTGTACTGCTTTATACAGGGAGGTGTTTCTGTCTCCAGCCTCCAAAATGACCACTTCAATCAACACTTCACCCACAAAACCTGAACAGTGTAACTCTCATGAAGAGACGATGTATCAGAGACCCACTGTCTTTCACGATGGACACAGATTATTCATCCATGAAGCCATGAACGTCTGGTCTGAACGGCTATAGGTGTGTATCATGGAAAAAAACAAGAGTTGGCTGTTGGTGGAGAGAGTGAGGCCTCTTGTCAAATTAGTGTGTGTGTGTGTGTGTGTGTTTGTGTGTGTTCCTGAACTGACCTCCCAGAGAACAGAGAGCTTCTTTGAAAAACAGTTTCTAAATAAAAACCTCAGCTTTCCCCTGTGACTTTCTCTCACTCTCTCACTCTCTCTCTCACTCACTCACTCACTCACTCACTCACTCACTCACTCCTCCTCACTCACTCACACACACACATACACTCTGAAGTCTGCATGGTCTTATTAGAGAGGTGAAGTGAGGCAGGAGACGGGTCCATTTAAAGATTAATGGGCATAAAAAGCGAATGCTACCTGGGCTTCAGTAAATGACTCATCTGGGACAGAGCTGATGTTTAGAGAGCTACCTGTGTGTGTGTGTGTGTGTGTGTGTGTGTGTGTGTGTGTGTGTGTGTGTTTCACTGTACTCTGTTTTTATCTGATGAACTAAACAACACACGTGTGTCTGAATGTTTGTGATAATTTCTGATGCTAAAATCAGTTTCTCTCTCTCTCCAACTACAATCAATAACATCCTGCAAACACACTTTAAAACAAATAAAGTTCACTTTTGTTAAATGTTTCATCACATGTCACATTAAAGGTAAGCAGCTCTGTACTCAGCAGTGTTGGAGACTGTGGGTACAAAGGTTACCACACTGTGGGCGACTGTAGTTAACTCTGGACGTCTGTAAAAGAGCGATAACGATCGACAGTGAGGGAAATAAGTGATAATGGAGAGACTTCCTGCAGAAATGGATCACACAGTTCTCTGAAGGCGTAAACAGGACAGAGTGTTTACCTGGACGGACAGGTGTGGCAGCAGTACGAGTGTGTGTGTGTGTGTGTGTGTTCTTGATTTGGTGTGCTCTGGTCGGGGGGCGATCACCGGCGGCGGCTCGGCCTCATCCTCGTCCTCGTCCTCGGACACGGTTGCTATGGCGGGCGTCTCTGACACGGCCTTGGCGCTCTGCGTGACGTCACAGGGGGAGAGAGGGCGGAGCCTCAGTGACACCATCGTCACGTGAGCCAACAGCGACACGAGACCCATCATGCTACTGCTGCTACTCTCACTTCCTCTACTGCCTCATTGTCTCTAGCTGCTTCTTCTCTGCTCGTTCTTCCTCCTCCCTTCTTCCTCGCCTCCCTCTCTGTCTTTCCACCCTTTCCTCTGATTCCCTCTTCTCATCATCACTGTTGATGTCTGAAAGCTCTGGTCATGTCTGTCTCCTGATGCCATCAGTCACACATCCTCCTCTCTCTCCATCCCTCTCTTCTTCTCTCCTCTATCTCCTCCTCTCTCTCTCTCTCTCACAGTCTGATCCTCGGCTGGTGGCCAAGCTGCAGAGACGGGCATATAACGGTGAACGGAGGAAAAGATGCTGATTCACAATGCAGACACAGCGAGAGGAGAGAGGGAGAGAGGAGAGAAAGATGAAGTGCATCTCAGGGTAGCCATCATCCTCACTTCCTCCTCCTCCCTCACCTTTATTCTCACCTTCATAGTTTGGTTTAAAAGGCACCTTTCAGACACTTTCACTGCGGCAAGAACAAAAATAAGAATCCCTGAGTTTGGAGCTGTGTGTGTGTGTCCAGGTCACGACACCTTCAAGTACTTTCAGACACAGGAACATTTTTAAATGAAAATGTTTTGCAAGTAAAATCAAATTAAATTCATACTTGATATCAGGATGCAACAAAGCGTTTTCTGAGTTTAGCTTTGTTGGTGACAGTGGGGAGCAGTGTTAAGATGCATCCTCACCGCTGTGGCTATGGTTGTATCATGTCTCACACTGTCCTTCAGTGCTTTCAGAATAAAAATATAATCCCTCATCTGACCCCTGATCTGCTTGAGACACCAAAGGATGAATAGTTTTTTAATGTAAAGTGTTAATAATGAATAGTATATCATAATAAATCATCACTTTAACTTTCACACCCTGCTCTGTTCTCACCGGTGTTTCTCTCTCTCAAATCTTGCTCCTCGACTCTCCGTCTCATCTCTCGTGCTCTCTGGTCCGTCTTGTCAAGCAGTGGGTCATCCTCGTCTCCTCCACTCCTTCTTTAATCTTCTCAGCGTCTCACTCTGCAGCTCTCCTCTTCTCTCTCTCTTTCTCTCTTAATCCTTTCATTCCTCGCTCCCTGGATTAAACTACAGCCAGGCTCCACTTCCCCCTTCAACCACAGGTCTCCTCTCAAGTTTACCCTCAAAAAAAAAAAACTTTAAAGCTAAAGAAAACAATAGGGCCTCACCGACTCACCATACTTTTTAGTCTTGATTTTAGTTTGATGAAAACCACAGATATGAGTTTTTTAATCAGTTTCAGATGTTCAAATTTACAGGTACAAACAAAACAATGACTAAATCAACCCCCCTCCCTGTTTATGAAACACCTGTGGTTTCTCCCTCCAAATCATTATAATAGCAGTAACACTGTGTTATTAATTCTCTGACTGTTCCATCATTAAGTTTTATTAGCTGACATCTGTGGCTGATGTTTGCAGTGACGGTAAACAGAAGCAGCTGTTGACAGATGTGGTCTTACCGTTGTGGTGGAGGAGCTGTAGGCATCTGTGTTTTTATCTGGAGAGAAAAAACAGGGAGGCGTCTGATCGTCGATCATAAACAGAGACAAGACTGCGATGTCTGTGATTACCTGAAGAGACACTGAGTGTGTGTGTGTGTGTGTGTACCTGTGAAGATCATGTATTTCTGGCTGTTGGCCGTTTCCTTTGAGTCGTAGAACTTTAAAACGTCGAGGACGGCCTGAGGGTTCTTCTTCTGCTCCAGCTTGGTGATGTTGGACGTCTGCAGGAGCCGGGCCCACTGCTCCGGCATGCCCTACACACACACACACACACACACACACAGGCTTCGTAAAGAGTCCTAAACAAGGCCGTCTTGTCATATTTGTCATATAACTGGGTCACATCTTGTTTGCCAGCTCTCTCTCTTCTCGTCTGTTGTGGTCAGTCCATCACACACACTCCTCCACTTCCTGCTCCATCACTCCACTTCAGGTCTCATCTTTCCTTAATGTTAAACCATCCATCCATCCATCCATCCATCCATCCATCCATCCATCCATCCTCTCTGTAAACAGCTCTACTGTGGTTTACTCACTGTGTTACATTGAGGTTGTGTTGATTTGAGTAAAAATGACAAATGTGTGTGAAGAAGCAGGAGCTATGTCCCAGATTACAGAGCGGAGTAGCTCAGTGAACACACACACACATACACACACACACACACACACACACACACACACACGCTCACACAAACACACACACACACACACACGGTTTAACTCGCAGCTAAAAGAGCCTGGTCAGGCGGATCAAGTGAGTCAGCTAAACAAGGCGTCTTTGTCTAATGTGATTACTTAAAAAGGTTCATTTGCCAAGTCTGTGTGTATCAAACACACAGACACACACATTTGTGTGCACACTTGCACGCAACATTGAACATGGGTCCTTTGGTGAGCAATTAAAAAGTGATGCTAACACACCACACACATAAACACACACCTCAGATACACACTGCAGTTGCTTTCTGTAAATTTAGGGAGTGTTACCACACATAGGCGAACAAACACACAACACACACACACACACACACTTACAGTGAACTCTCCGGTAACAGCATCAAAGCCGACATGGATGGTGTGTTCGAAATCGAGACGGCAGAGAAATCTCAGGGCGCTCCTTTTTCTTATAGGCTGAAAAGAAAAAATGAGAAAAAAGAAAAAGAGTTTACAAGTCAGATTATACTTGTTAGAGTGTTATTATACACACACACACACACACACACATATATATATATATATGATATAAACTAGCTTTCAACCTTAGGGACAAAGAACTGTACAAGAATAATATTTCTGAGTGGAAAAGAAAACAAAACAAAAGGATTTCTGTCTCTAACTTTGCATTTAAAGGCTGCAGAAGCTGCACCAAGGCAAAAAATAAACCAAGAAAATCCTAAATGCAACTTTAAAATAACTCCCTTGAAGAGGAGGTGCTAGGAAAATAAGTCAAATAAGGAGGAGAACACAGAGAGACTGAGGAGACAGAGGCAGAAATGCAGACAAAGACTGAAGGAGAGACACCATATGTTGGAAGCGAGGTGATCCTCAGGGAAATCATAACTCCACAGACAGCAGAGCCCCCCGGGACGACTAACAATGATGCAGGACCACCAGCTTCACGCAAAGCATCATGGGTAATCTGTGGCTGCCTGTGGAGGTGTACAGAGAGGTAGTCGGAGGCAGCATTGCAGCTCAGCTCAGTGGAAAAAAAGTGGAAAATATCTCGATAGAGAACCCAGCAGCTGGTCGGGCGTCGGTGAGCGACAGAAAGGTGAACACTTGTCGATTCAGTGGTTTTAACAACAGACTGATATCTCCAAGCACCTCCCCCTTCCATCCATAGACATTTCCCAAAAAATACAGCGTAACAGCATAAAAGACTGGACGCGGGGAAACTGCTAGCTCTCTGGCCGAATTGATTCGATCATTTTAAGACAAGACTCGGTTGTTAAGTTAACAGCCTGCAGGGATGGCTTCTATCTGAACAGCGGCAGCAGAAAGTGTGTGTGTGTGTGACTGTGTGAGTAGATGCATGTACAGTATTGTGTAAGTAGGCAATATGTGATGTAGAGGCGATGTAAGCAAGCTGTTTTCTGGAAGCTGCTTCCTTTATCTCTGTGTGTGCAGTGGACTACGAAGGTCAGGTGACACACACTAACAACAAATAACATAGGCTGTTTGAGGAGTTTTCTCTGCTGCTCAACATGGTTTCTTCCTCAGGTGGAGGTGATGGCCATCTCTCCTGCAGCCAACAGTCCTTTTTACTTAGGAAGGTTCCTAACTGAGTGAAAGCGGCCCCAGTATCTGAGTGTCAGCCATGATGAAGCTGGTCCAGGTCTCTACATGTTCAGGAGCTCCACTGCTTCTTGTCTTATCTCCTTGCCAGAGGAGACACTGGCCCTTCAACTAGAAAGAAAAGGAGAGAATGCGATCACAATTCCTTGCGGCAGCAGCGTTTAAGCGGCATGCGCTGACAGATCCACGAACATGTAGAGGCAACAGAGCTCCTGTTTTGTATGTTTATGGCCGACTGAAAGCTTCTTAAAATCCTAAAAATCTCTACGTAACAAGCGTAAAAGTGAGTTTGTCGCATGCGTCTTCAACGTTTTAATAAAGTTAGTTTAAAAAAAACACCTAGTGTAAGTGCAGTCAGATTCTCTTTCCTAATTCCTTATGAATTCTCCTTCTTCTTCGTCTTGCCCGGTTTTATTTACTGCTAATGCTAACGCAACATTTCCTACTGCACTGCTGCTTCATTAAAAGTGCTGGAAAACAGTGGGGCTTTTATTGTAAACGGTAACAGGAAACACAGTGTTTTGTCAATAAGGTCAGCGCGACGGTGAATCTAACGCTCCTCTGTGTCTGATTCTGTTCTCAGCCTCCCCTCACAATGTGTGAGCAGTTTGCATCAATGCTAGCCTTATTGTCAAGCGGCCGTCAGGCAGCTCTGCAGCAGGAAATCCACTGCACCTTCTCTCAGGTTCTTTGAAGTCTGTTCATCTCCAGCATCAGAGCAGCGAGGCCACTGTTAATGTGGATACGTTATCTGGTGTGCCTCTGTTGGTTAGGCGATGTCTAAACAGGCCACCCGTACAGAGGGCAGCCTCTGCTCAGCGGCGGAGGCTGAGGCAGAGGAAAGCAGGTCCACCTGATCAGGTTAAATTCTCCGTGCTCACTCTTATCACCTCCTCCGGTCAGGATAGATGGATCGGCGATCTTTCTTCTTCTTGTCCTCGGGTTCGGTGGGAGGGAGCTTGGAGCCGTGGTTGAGGGGGTGGGGTCCTTGTTGCAGGAGCCGATCATGGTGCTGGTGTTCACCTCCTTAGGTGGAGCTGAGGGGCAATCCTCGACCTCCCCATTATCAGACATCTTCGGCTAGGCTGCAGACGGCCGCTCCTGCACAAAGACACAGAGACAGTGATGATCAATTAACTGATCGATTAATTTCAGCTCCGTTGGTGACGAACTAGACCAAGAGACATCTGGTGTATCACCGTGCAGGAAGGAAGGCAAGAAAGAAAGAAAGAAAGAGTTTCCATTTGGTCTGTTTGATCTATGCGGCTAAACCATGGTTATTATTGTTCAGCCTCACACACACACACACACACACCTCTTTGTGTAAGCAGAACCTGGAGTGAGCACACACAGCTGAGAGGCTAAGAGGGAGATTTTAATGACTGGTTTTGCCACAACAGCCTCACACAGACCACAAGTTAACCTGAGAGTTTATCTGGCTCAGAGCTTCACAGAACACACACACACACACACACACACACACACACACACAAAGAGGGATGTTGAAGATTCATCCATTAAATTAATCCCGTTAAGAACTTCATTATCATCAATACTTAAAGTGAGAACACACAGTGTGTTTTCAGCAGCTACATTAGAAATACTGAACTGAGAGGAACACAGCCTCCACCCTGGACACACTTTATTACTCAGGGACAACCCTGGTATATTATATTCTATTAATCAATAAAGTCAATCACAGAGTCAAAGATCACCAACCAGAACATGCAACTCTGTAGCTGCTCTTCAATCACCAGTCCGCCACATTCAACCTTAAATCTCACTGTGTGTCTTCAGAGGAAAAGGAAAGTTTCTAACATCAGTGATAAAAACAGCGATTTACAGATGTGTTAGTTGTGTGACTTTCGGTGTTCACATCTTTTATATAAGTAAAGCACCACACAGTAAGTACAGAAATTAGTTTACAGTGAAGCCGTTGTTTTCTCTGCTCTTTTAGATGTGTAAGAAAGAAATAACGAGCAGGGGAAATGAGCAAAGTAGATTATTTAAAAGATTAACCTCGCGGTTTCAGCCTCTAACGATCAGTTTAAAAAACACTCTTACCTTAACAAAAAGACAGAAAAGCATGTTTACAGCTTCAACTGGATCCACAGACACACAACACAAAACCAGAACTCACTCTGCAGGAAGCGTTGGATCTTTGAGTGAGGGAGAGTGACTGAAAACTAGTCCATCTGCCTTTGTTCAACCCTGCCTCCCATAGGCTGTGATGTCACAGTGTGATGTCACCAGGTGGTCACACAGTGGGAAATGTGGCAAACACACACCACCTTTTAGAAACTCTGACATGGCAGCAGGAAAACTAAAACAAGCACAAAGACACACACAGCTGGTTATTGTTTAGGTGAAGGCCTGTGTTTACAACCGTCGCACATGAAATCAGTGTTTGGAGGTGTGGTCTCTTTGTTGTCTGTTGATCTAAAACACACTCACAGGTCAAACACTAACACACACGTGTCCTCAGGCGGCGGGGATGAGACAGCAGAGGTCTCATATTTCAGACAGCCCGTCAGTTTCAGCAGAGTCCTGTTATCAAAACAAGCCACACACACAGACAGACACACACCGTTAATCTTCACAGCAGTCAGGGTTTTCCCAGCCAGGTCACAACTCTCATCAGTGTTGGTCAATGTCTCATAACAGGAAACCAATATTAGCATCAAAAAATCCAGTGTCAGTCGGCTATAGCAGGCGATGATTAGTGATTTAAGCGCTATAAAGTGAATTGGTGTTTACAGAGCCGTGAAGGTAAACAACAAAAACAAAGATTGTTTGTTTGCCTAATTGCTCCAAAACACACTTCAGTGGATGAATAAGTGGCTGTGACTGCAGGATGAGACATCAAAATACTTCACAGGAAAAAGGGAAGAGAGGTTTTGATGCAACATCCTCAAAAATATTTTATAGTTAAAAAATTAATGAGCAGTTAAGACAGACACAGGATAAGAACTCAGTTTACTGTGTCTTTTAAAAATCGATGAACAACTCGACCTGACAAACATGGCGTCTAGCGAAAGACAAAATTAGAAGAAACACAACGATGCTACATGATGCTGATACTGCTAATGCTAATGCGTAACAGTGGGGGTCAGGCTGCGACTAACTTCAGACTTTAAAATGTAAAAAGTGTGGGTCTGAAAGGGCTGCAACCGTCAAACACAACCTGACAACACACACACACACACACACACACACACAGTATATTCAGTGTGTTATGACCTGTAAGTGTATTGACGTGTCTCTGGTGATGAGAAAATATCAGTGTCAGACCTTATATGATATCTAGAATTACAACACACACACACACACACACACACAGGATGATTACAGTGTGCCCGGTGAGTCTAAATTGTTGGAGCTGTCATGGCGGGCCATCCATCTCTCCACCCGACAACTCTCGCTCCTCTCCTCTTTTAATCTTTACTCTCACTTCATCATCTCTCTCTCTCTGAACTCAGAGCTCAGTTTCTAGTTTCCTCTCCATCTACACCTCCTCTGCTTCATCCCGTCTTACCTCCGCTCCTCATCTCACAGTGAATCACGTCTGGTCAGCTCCTCTGACCCACATTACTCCTGAATGTCGAGCCAGACAAACCCGGAGCTGTGAATCTATTTGTTATTTAAATCTGAGTCAGAGTTTACAGACAAAACTCTACTCTGGTCTTTGTTAGTAAGAGAGAGAGCCCAACTTTTACATTACAGTCATCTGATCCAACAATTACAGTAACAATATTGATCTGTGCAGCTTTCAAACGGAGAATCACTTAGTCCCTATTTTCTTCTTCTTCATCACAGCAGCCTTCAAAACCTGACACCAGTCTTATTAGGGCGAACACGTCTCATTTAATACACACACAGATAAATAAAACCTATTTTACCTGCTCTCTCTCTCTCTCTGTTATCCATCAACCTCGCTGGCTCTTTATTTTACTTGCAAAAACACAAGATAACAGCAACAACAGGAGATAAGATTTATAAACACACATCTGTACAGACACAGAAATGTACAGACACTTACGTATGCACACACACTCACAGACACACACACACACACACACACTCCACAGAGAGATAGGTGCAATTAAATTCGGCACACTTCCTGGAAGCATGTGTCAGCCTCTGCAGCCACTTTTACTGGAAGAAGACTTCACACACACACACACAGAAGCATCCATGCATACATTAATCCTCTTCGACACGTACATGTACACACAATAGTGCATGTCACATTTAAACACAGCACAGTCTCCTGCGCTCTCTCTCTTTATTCCCACTGTCAGGGCAGAAATTTACTAGAAAGAAAATCCCCAAATTCTTGTTTCAATGGTTTAGATGCCAGAGTCACCATCACCTGCAACTGGTCCAGCAGTCTGATTAGTTATGACACATCCTGTACAGGCCATGTTTTACTCTACCACTGAGCCATTTCATGTGAATTAGGCAAATAGCACAGAAACATAACAACAAACGACTACAAACGAAATGTGTGGACATTTTTTGATAAACAATAATTACTGGCTGTGTGTTAGAACATACCTGGATGTCAAACACATGAAACAAAAAATGAAAATGGGTCAGTTTTATCTTAGGGGTAAACAGAAACACCTGCCCTCCATCTTGCTGAACTTACAGGTAGCAGAAGTGGGAGGAAGGTCTACCAGCTTGTGGCCCAGGAGGCTCCAGCGTTTCCGGGGCATGGCGAGAACCACAGAGCCCTGGCTCCTGGAGCCTCAGCTGTTACTATTCTCCCTATGTGACTACAGAATAAATAAGTGACAAACACAGGAGATACACGAGGAGAAAGGAGGAGATGGAGACGTTACTGCAATAAAAAAAAACACAACAAAAGAACAAGAGAATAAAAAACAGGCGAACAGGTGATCGACACAGAGACGAGGAGCAGAGGAAGAGATGAGGAAGGATCAATTTAGTCACAAATCTGTCTACGGTGGAAGCTCCCATCATCAGGCGAACCCCCACGGCCCTGACTTCAAATGTATATTTAACATATTTTACAGACCAGACTTTACAGTGCACACACACACACACACACACATATATATATGGATTCATGTGCAAATCCCCACGCAAGCACACAACCTCACACAGAATCTATTTTCAAGTTCAAACACACACACAGTCTCTCTCTCTCTCTCTCTCTCACACACACACTTCTCAACCACACCCATTATAATTTGGGTCTTTGAGTTCCAACCTCGGAGGAGTCCCCTGGTTTACACTGTACATCCTGACTGTTCCTCTGTCTTCACGTCTGTGACAACAAGCGTATATGAAACTCCGATGTGTCTTACTCCTCTGAGCCACACAGCTCCTGTTGTTGTCCAAAAGCTATTAAAAGCACATCAGCGAGCCGCACTGTTGCGCTGCCTGACGTCCTGCTTCATCACACACTCATGTTTATTTTGTCTCAGGCCCACATACATCATCCTACTGCCAGGGGTAATCAAATGTGGATTAATCCACCGCTGAAAATAGTCCCCAACAAATGCACTACATCCTCCTGTTGGAGTAAAAAGCTACAGAGACAGAACAACACAGGGCTGGTTTTAGTCTCGACATGGACACCACCGCCTCATTTGGAATAAACAGATATCTGCAGCATATTTTAAAGTGCCAGCTTCACACACACACACACACACACACACACACACACACACACACACACACACACACACACACCACACTTTCATTAATTATCAATCACATCTGAGAGGCGGACAGTCTGTTTTAAGGCTGTTCAACACAAAAAGAGTCTTTTGTCAGGTGGCAATCAGGTGTGTGTGTGTGTAAGCATTTGAATGTGGTAATGTTGAAGGAGGGAGGCGTGGCCCAGCATAAATAAAGGATAGATGAGGGAGAAAGGAGGATAGGAGAGCAAGAAAGGAGAGAGGAGAGGGGATGGTGGTTTTCTACTGCATGAACAGAAGGATATGGCCAGGCAGTAGGCGAGACATAGAAAGGCGAGAGTAAAAGCAAAGAATAAAGGAGGCAGGAAAAAGAACAGGAGGAACTAAATAAAGCAAAGAGTGAAGCAGGGAAAGAGAGGAAGTGGATTAAGTGATGGAGAGAGTGTGTGTCCAAATAACAGACTGTATCATAGCAGGGGACATGTAAACACACACACACACACACACACACACACACACACACACACTTCAGTAGTTCAGTGCCTTGCCCGAGGGATTATCAACTGCAGAGGTGAGCTGCAGAAAGGACATAATCAGTTATCAAACGTCAAAATCCCTCTCATTTTACCCACAATCCTTTGTGTTTCAGCGTTGCTCCCTCACTCCAAATGAGCGGTCCTCGTTAGAGAACTTTTTGACTTTCATAAAAAGTCTGTCGCTACTTGTTAATTTGCTGCAGCTAGCTTAGGTATATATTTCATGGATCAAACAACCAGTGAATGAATCCAGAAAATAATCGATACTGAAAATAAATCATTGAAAATACTCGTTAGCTGCAGTCGTAGTTTGTTTCCTTGGAATTAAGATTTATTATTTAGTTTAATTTAATGTTGATTTGAAGACTTTCTATCACTGAGAACAACAGAGGGTAAAACTAGCTGAACTTCCCACCACAACAAAAGAAAAATCAAGATTTTTAAGCAAGAGAAATGACTATATTTAACTCTACTCACAACAGTACCAGGAAATACAAATATAAACAGTTAAGAGAAATTCTCCTGGATTCTCACACAGTGTGTTTTTCCAAAGCAGCATCGAGTCATGACAAGGTCAATACAATTTGCTTTGTTAAGTGACATTACATTTAGTTTAAGGTCTGACGAAGAAAATCCAGACTGAGACACATCTTTAAAAAAAATCCACTGCAGTTGGATTTCAAACCACCAGGATGGTTCAGAACATGTGGTTTTAAAGCCGTCCAGATAAAAGCAACCTGATCCCAATCTGAAGAGTCAGAAAATCAGATCTGGGCCAAACAGCAAGAGTTCACCACTTTAGTTTTGTTTGTCGTCTTTCCATGTGACTGTATTCACATCAAGATACACACACAGGGTATGATTAACTAGCTGTCCGCCTGTGTGTGTCTGTGTGTGTGTGTGTGTGTGTAGCACATTGATTATGCAGGTTATTGTAAGCATCCCCTCACACCTCAAAAACACACCCAGGGACAACCTGCTCCGTACAACCATCTGTCCAGCCCTGCCTCACCGTGTTGCCTTCAGGGGCCAACTGAGGCCACAGTGTGTGTGTGTGTGTGTGTGTGTTCAAGGGGATGTGTGCTGGTTAAAAAAACATACATAATCAATTTGGTTTCTCTACCTACTGAGATAATTTGGACGATCTGCTCTGCACAGTCCTCCGGTGGTTTCATTTCAGGTAGAATGAATCAGTGGCTCAGGAGATGGAGTGGAGGCGGAGGGGCGGAGGAGGTAGAGGGTGGAGGACTAATTGCAGGGCTGGCAGTTCAATTCCCAGCTCTCCTCCTGCCCACATGTGGAAGTGTCCTCGGGCAGGACACTCGTGCCCTCTTGGATTTACATTCACTACAAGCTGCCAGGTTACAGAAATCAGGTTATGTGGGTCGTCGGGAAACACATCCACCTGCACTGTAATAACCTGGTTACAGCAGATCTGCTCATACATCAGCAGCAGACCAGTAATCAGTTACTCTTCCCTCAGACTTATTCTGGAAGAATGACTCATAGCAGCTTCTGACCACAGGGCATTAAGACCGACTTTGATTTAAACACAAGCCTCTGTGTTAGTTTCAGCTTTGGTCGCTGATAAAAACACAGTTAGAAATAAGCGTCCTCAAGAGGAATCGACCTAAACCAGGTTTCTCTAATCACATCAACGCACTCACACGAAAAGAAAAATGAAGAAGGTAAACTGCACCCACAGTAATGAAAGGATAACTGTGCAGTCAACACAAGCTTTAACAAACTTCTTTCTCCAAAATTTCCATAATGGGCGAGAGCTGCTCAGAAACAGCTCTGGTGCTACCAAATCTTAGTGGCAGAATAATTTGTCTGACATCTGAAGAGTGTTGGAATAAAACGGGATGAATGAGAACAGGAGGAGGAAGCCAGGTCATTCACCAACTGGCTGGAAGATAAGCGACTAAATGGTATGCTCCTCTAAAACCTCCGATTGTTTGGAGGTTGATGTGATAAAAGAGCTCCAGGCTTCACGGTCTACTGGACTAACTGGGTCCCATTGGGGTCCCAGCTGCACTAAACTGTCAAACGAACCAAGCGTCACTGCCTCAGTGTTGTGTTTTTGGCGAGTTCGTGTCCGTTTTGGGAACAAACTCTGTGATGTAACGAGCATTTGAGAGGCGAGAAAACAGAGAAACACTCTAATACACAAAGCAAGTTGTAGCGACTAAAATCAGCAGTTTACGCTCTACAGTGACTGCAGCAGACAACTGATATTTACAGACACATCTAAAACCACTTCTCCGGGCTGACCGTGCCACATAAAACCTTTATTTATTAGAAGCAGAAAACATTTCATGCTTAGAGCGAGCTGCAGAGTGGGTTAGGAAGCTGCTGCCCTTTCACGGTTCGCCTGTCTAGTCCAATACATAATAACTCACGAGATAAATCCAGCTCCTCCATCTTCTCCTCCATCTCTGCTAAACTCAGCCCCTCCTCTGAATGAAACTAACCATATTTCAGCTAAAAGCAGCGGTTGCTGCTTTCTTTGCCTCCATAGTAAAATGAATATTACTGGGCTCTGGATTATTGGTTTTGGGTGAAATATGTAATTAATTGATTAATCAAGTAAGTAAATCAGCAGATTCAGACTAATTTGTTATTAAATATTATTAAAACGTGTTGAGTGTGTGTGTGTACTGCTGCAAAATAATCACCAACAACATGTGCGACACTCCACAACACACAGGTACACAACAAGATCCAATAAAGAGCTAGTTCACAAACACACACACACACACACACAAGCATCAAAGCTCCACGTAATCGATACCGACATGAACTACAAGGTCACATGAAGACCGCCAACTGGGAGACCTGATGTTACAGCTCTGTACTGCCCTTAGGACCACACACACACATACACACGAACAGCACACATTCATGCAAATAATAAGCCAAGGAAAAGTTCACTTTTACTGAACAAACAAACAGAACAACCACACAGACAGGGGTGCACTGTGGTGGCTCAGGACTTTAATAAAACACAGTTTTCTCTCCTGTGTGTGTCTCTGTTAACTTTTCTGCTGCGTCAGTAAAAACAAATAAATTCTACTTCACGTGAACATGAACATGGGTTTTACTGGAACAGAAAAAGAGGGAGAGCAAGAAGAGATGGCAACATCCCAGGACAGAGGAAGGAAGAAGAAAACACAGCTTGTAAATGGGCAGAATAAAAGCAGAACACATGACAGATACAGTTCCTTAACATCAGACGATCGGCTTTGGGATGGATGAATGGGAAATATATGGAAAAAGATGGAAGGAGAACAAGGAAGAAACAGTCAACAGACTGACGGTAGTAAAGATGATGACAAAAGAAAGGCGAGGAAGCTGAAGGAGAGAGCGAAAACAGGTTCCCAGCGACCAGTGCAATCCCAGGATGCACTGCAGGGCCTTAAGTGGCGAGTACATACTCTAATGATGTGGATAGGTTTAATGCAAATACACACACACACATACACACAATCAGGAGCCCAGTCAGTAAAATGGATACACACTCTACACTGTACCATGACTGAAAACACCACACACACAGCAGTTCGAGAAGCAATAATATGAACCATAAACATGATGGATGCATCGTAAAGTATACAACACACACACACACACACACACCAGTGGAGATAAATCGGTCGTGGCGTCCAGTAGATTACAGCCGAGCGGAAGAAGGTTCTTACAGTCTGTTTTACTACCGAGCTTCAGGAGTGTGTGTGTTTGTGTGTATGTGTGTGTGTGGAGGGTGTCTGCCCATTAACAACTGGACGTCACATGTCTTCTCTCTTCTTTCGCTACAAGTCGACCAGTTGATCGGTATCATCCGATTAATTGGTTAATATCTTTTCCTGCTCCAAAAATCCACCATCACTCTTCCCTCGCTGCGTTTACTGACATGGCAGCTAATGAAACCGTTTCCCACAGGAAATGTAACAGATTAAAGACAAATAACGAAAAGTAATTTGAGAGAATATATTTAAACTCTGACGACAGCAGCAGAAACCTCCGTCTCTCTCCTCCTCTTTTTCAGGCTTTTATTCTTTGTCTTTCCCTCATTCCTTCAGCTCTCGCTCCGTTTAATCTGCCTGGAAAGTTTTGTGTTTACGGCTCTTTGTCATGTGAATGTGTGCGTGTGTGAGTGTGTGTGTGTGTGTGTGTGTGTGTGTGTGTGGAAGGAAAAAATACATTTAAAAGGACTGAATGAAAAGAGGAGTAAAAAGAGGAATCTGAGTGATCCAACAATGAGCGAGAGGAGAAAAGAAGAGCGAGACAGAGGAGGATGAAAAGGGAGAAGTAGAAACACCGGGAGCGAGAGACATAGGGAAAGAACAGAAAATAGGAAGAGAGAGATAGTGACAGAAAGAGAGGGAAGGGGGCGAGCGGGGGGCCGGAGGAAAATAAAGAGCGAGGGATCAAAGAATAGAAAGAAAGCGAGTAGCAACATGAGTCCATGGAGTTTAGACAGAAGCATTTTCACTCTCTCTCTCTCTTTGTTCTCTATTGCTGAACCTCTCTCGCCCTCTCTCCCACAGCTCCTCTTCTTCTTCTATCTCGATCAACCCCTTCACATGAAGAGTCACATTTTTTCTTTTCAGAATAGAGCTGAAAAAATAATGGAATTAATTGATAATTTACATTTAAATTGACTTTTTTGGTCAAAATGACAAAAACATCGAAGCATCTCCTGCAGCTAACGCAGACGGCTGAAGTCTCATATTAGTTTCAAACAAACCTGCATTTTTGCAGAGAAGAAGAGCTGTGGGTTTTGTCCCCCATCACTTTATGGGCGACTTTTTAAATGGTCAGAATTATTACAGCGAGTAAAATCTGTTTACATGTACGTATGGACGCCTGATTGTTGTTTTAGGACAAAAAAACTAGAAACATAAGTTTTAATATTTATATACGTGTGTCACTTCTAGTGCTAATATTTTTCCCTATATGTCACCTATACCTACAGTATGTATAATATAATATAATATAATATAATATAATATAATATAATATAATATAATATAATATAATATAATAATATTAGGAAAAGTTCTACAGAAGAAAATCTCTCACAGTCGTGGCGTTCAGGTGTAAAACTACATCTATGTGTTGTATAAAGGTGATAATCCTCCACAGTAGATTGTGTGTGTGTCTTTCCTTTGTGTGTGTATTTCATGTGTGTGTGTGTGTAATGTGATTCCTGGGGCTGCCCAGCCTGAAGACACCCACACCATCGTGGTGTCATGTTACACACACACTGCAAGCAGTGATACACCTATCCCAAGGTATCACACACACACACACACACACACACCAAACTACAACATAAGAACCTTCCACCTGGGTAAGACAAATATGAGACGTCTGCTACTTTAAATTGAGGCTGAACAACTGTTTCGTCCAAGTTACAGCGATGAACCTGGGGTGCATAAATACATTTCAAAAGAGCCTGATCCTCAGACCTGGTTAGACCTGACTCAGGTCTGAGGGAGGTGGATCCCATGAAGATTTCAACTGTGGATCCCTTTAATATCTGGTATGAGAGTCTGTCGATGGACAGACAAAGCTAACTCCCGCTAACCCGCGTCGTGTTGAAAATATAGTACGATGAACATTTTAGAAGGAACTGAATATTGATTATTGGTGTGTGGTAACAGCCACAAATTAAAGACTGTGTGAGAGGAATATTCTGTGTAAAAAGATAAAAAACTGTAATAAATAAGTTGAAGAGAGATTTATTTGAAGGAATCCTATAATGTGATTTTCAAGTCAGTCGAGATTCTCCGGTCAATTCAAGTCAATGTAAATTTCCCCATTGTGGGACTAATAAAGGATTATCTTATCTTAAGTGAGTTAGATTCTATTGATCAGTCTAATTGCCTCCAGGGCCCAGGTTGTATTAGAATATAAAGTAATCGATTCCTAAAAGATTTCTGCATTTGAAAACAACATTGGTCATTTCTGTTGTATCATAAACAGTTTCTCTGAATTTCTATAAAGCATTTTATCCCTTTTTGTAGGCGTACACATGGCTATGGCTCGTCTCTCACACAATGTCCACATTCCAAGCGCACACACACAGGCATGGAGCTCGCACATGCATACTAATGATGCAGTACATAAAAATGCATGGCAAACCCTCTAGTCCCTGTTCTCATGAGCACAATCAACTCCCCCATCATCTCTCACACAAACACACACATATGTTTGTACTTCTATCTGTGTGAGGACACTCACTGTCAATGTGTTCTCTCTGTCTCTTGCCTTAACCTTAAACATCACGTTTAAAACCGGACTTCGAACTCTGACCTCAAACCAGGTCTCAAATGGCCCGTTGAAGTGTCAGAGAGTGAGACAATGTCCTCAACACGCTTTAGTGTGACTGGGGGAGGGTTCAGTCTCCATCCTGATCTACCAGCTGTCGAACTCCGCCCCTCCCATCCCCGTTACTGTGGCGACCCACATAAATAATGGAGGCCTTGGTGCATGCTGGGAGCCGCCAGCCAGAGAGGCAGAATCCCATTGACCAACTTACATAATGTGAGACACTCTGGTTTCCCTCAGCACTGTTCCTCTTTAACCTGCACCAGAGCTGGTTGACGGAGAAGCGAATCCTAAATACCGCGGCTGCAAGGAAATGGCCCAGTTCTTTCAGTTAATCCAGGTGAGAACATGTAATCGTGTGACACTGGCCACATGTGGAGGAAAGTCTAGAGTCAGAATAACTGGGGTGAGAAAGATGATCACAAAAGTCAGTGCCAGATGTTGCGAAGAGAAACACAGCGAATCACCTAGAAACTGAAAATAACATTTGAGCCGTCTGGGAAGCGCTAAAATGTCTTTTTTTATTATGGCTGATTTTTGCGTGACCTGCATGTCCCCAGAGTATAGGAGGAGAGGGAATCTGGGAAGTCAAAGACTCAGAGTCCTGATGAGATGAGAAATGACCAGTATGCTTTTAAGACTTAACTTGAAGATTCAGGATTTCTACATTTAGTTTATTTTTCACTGTTATTTTTGCATTCGTTTTTATCCAGTTATGACAATGTCGTGTTCATACAGTTATTCTGAACGCCATAACATCTCTACTGTGGAAACGTATCGAGAGAAGTAAAACTGTGAGGTTTGTTTCCAAACGATCTGACTTTAATATATAATTTACTTCATTTGAGCAAAGTCATTGTGTTTCAAGGAATTCGGTGATGAGCTTGGTGAACACACACACAGGAATTGAGGTTAAGTGCCACATTAACCCACTTTATACTTATTCAAACTATTCTGTCTCCTCAGTGCCCCTGAGCAAGGCACAGAACACAAGAGGAAGAGGCTAAAACCAATAGCTTACCTGTTAATGTTGGCCATCTGGGTGTCCTCTCACCAGAAAGGCCGAGGACAGATTCAGCCTGCAACCTGCACAGACACACAGAGACAAAGCGAGCAGGCGAATCGTGAGTTCTGCGAAGTCTAAAGGATTCGATTGCTGGGAAATTTGCTGGCAGCCCTATATGAAAGCCTATGCTTCCTGGGCTGTTAGCATTTTATGTGAACGAAATACATGACAGTGATGACACAACAGAATGAGCGATCACACAGGGCGGGTGAGAAATGATCCGAGCAGCTGATAGGCGTGAAACTTTGTTTTATGTCTTGTACACAATTCACCATCAAACTACACCCCTGTCCATATACTCAGGTGCACCTCTGTGCCTGGCGGAACTTTATTAAAAAGAAATTCAATCTGTGTGGAAAGCAACATTTTGGAAAGCAATGTGAAGTTTTCTTTGTGTAGAAAAAGTCCGGTTCACACCCTGGTATGGACGAGGCTTCTCTATCTTTTTCTCGTCTTTCTTTCTCTCTGAGCAGATGGGGTCCACATGCCATGCTGGAAACAATGATCTACCATCTTCTAAGTGAGGTGGAAGCACAGCGTGTTGGTGTCACTGGAGGCTCAGACGAGGCTGAACAGATGAAGGTTTGAGAGGGAGAGGGAGGGAGGGCAGGAGGTGAGAGTGTCAGCCCTGCAGCTGTCCACACACTCACATCTTACTGTGAAAAACACACACACACACACACACACACACACACACACACACACACACAGTAATACCAGCAGCCAGAAGGTCAGGCACATGTAGCCGTAGCTTATGGCTTATTAAGGTGTTACTAAACTCTCATTACCACGGGCTAATGAGACATGCTGCCACCTGTGTGTGTAAGTTTAGTCATGTGTGTTGCTATTTCACCTGTGTTGCTTAAATGCGCGCACGCACACACACACACACTCACAGACTCAGAGTGGCAGTTAGCACAGCGTTAGCCTTTCACATTGATGTCCAGACATTCATCTGGACGTTACTTTGTCACGTACCACCCACCTACATATTGTCACAAAATGGCAACAACACTCCCCAATGTCAGGGGCCTCCCCCAGCAGGATGATGTTCCCACCACACCACAAAAACTGCTCAGAAATATCTTGGGGAACATGACAAAGAGCCCAAGGTGTTGATCCATGGAGGCCCCAAAAGGATCTGCTGCCAATGTCCCAGTGCCAGACACCACAAGAGATCTTCAGAGATCCCATGTCCAAGCCCCAACAGGTCAGAGCTGTTCTGCCAGTATGAGGGGGACCTACACAATATTAGGCAGGTCCCACAGGTACTGAATCAGACTGGGATGTGGGTTTGGAGCCAAGTCAACAACTTTGGCTCTTTGTAGTGTTCCTGGAAACATTTCTGAGCAGGTTTTGTGGTGTGGTGGAAGCATTATCCTGCTGGGGGAGGCCCCTGACATTGGAGAGTGTTGTTGCCATCGGAGGGGTGTGTGCTCGGTTTGTGACTTAGCTTCATTATTAACAACCTTACATTACAGCAGACTGGGTGGGTTTAGCGCCAAATTAGCTTTGTCAGTTCAAGTCACGGCTGAAGCATCAACAACAACACAATCCAACATGTTGCTCACTAAACCGGCTTTGGCCCCCTCCCCGGGCTGTCAGTCTTATCTCTGAGGTGAAACACACACATACAATAACTTGGACTACTTGTGCGAGTAACGCTCTTGGCAGATAAATGTGAGAGTAATTGTGTTTCGTGGCTGCAAGCCTAATTATTCCTGCTGAGCACGCCGATATCTGATGAATGCTGACAAGCAGCCGGCGGACGATGTAAAACTGCATTGTTGGAGGTCACGCAGCATCAGTGGCATTTAATAATTTGAAGAAACAGGCCTTAGTTTAGTAAATAATCAGTGTGTGAGTTATGATTGTTTTCATTACTGATTCATCTGCTGAATGTTTCCTCTATAAACGGATTGTTTGAAATGTCAGGAAATAGTGAGAAACGTCAGTCACAGGTTCCCAGAGTTAATGTCTTAACCTTCCTTTTATTTGTGCAACAGTCCAAAACTTTTGGATCAGAGAAGGAAAAAAGAAAATATTCACATTTAAGGAGTCAGAAACAGTGAACGTTCAGGCACTACTGCTTAAAACATGATTTAAACGATTAACTGACTATGAAAGATCGATTCTCTGTTCATTGACTTATTGTTAGTGTAGTTCTCAGTAACAGTAACATGGTTTATTAATATCTAATATGAGAGAGAGAGAGAGAGAGAGTGCATGTAGGGGGCAAGCTGACACGCTTGACTGGCCATATTTAAAATTTGGAGAGCGTGCTGGCGAGGGAGGAGGGTGTTGTTCCTGTCTTTCTGTTGAAACGGAGGTGAGAACACAGCATGAAACATCCCCCCCGGGGAAGGAACAAGACGGGAGGGAGGCAGAACATGAGAGGGACGGATCTTGGCTTGAGAGCGATAAAGCTGGTATGGAAGAAAAAAATCAGGAGAGAGGCTGAGATTGAGACTCTGGAGACAAATCTGACCAAATCTTTTAGTTTTAAAGAGAGTGAGCATGTGTCAGCTGTACAGTGGATTCAGCCTCTCGGTCTCCTACAGCCAGGTCACAGATTCATTAGATTAATGTTGTTCAAACCCCACATTTCCTGCTGCTGCAGCTCCACATTAAAAGCACTCAACTGTAGGGCTGCGCGACATGACGACATACATCGACTGACGAAATAAAAATGTCTGGTGTTTTGAATTATGTTCGTATCGTTTACATCGTGGTGGCGCAAAATCAGAGTTTACGTGTTGATGCAGATGCGTGCACAGGTTGTTTACGCTGCAGCAGCTGTTTAACAAAGAGTTATCCCTTTGTATATATAAACCTGTATTATGTGAAAGTTTGGTTTTACATCCGCTGTTTCATTCACAGAGTGTTTGGTCACGTGACTCGCACCTTAAAAATTTCGCACGACTCCAACACATCTAAGCAGACATCACTCAGGGAGTTCAGTTGTGCTGACTAATTACAATTTGTTGGTTCGTTTGTGCTTTATTTTTATTTAAATGCTGGATATTACACGGCTGTTTAAAACATATGTCCAGCAGTTGTTCTATGTGGCCGTCATCTAATGCAATCTCTGTGCAACATACACTGTTAGCAGCAATACTTTCATTTGGATGACTGTTTTCAGTCTTACATGTTTCCTCGTGGCTGCAGCAGAAATGTGGACGATACATCTCGTTATCACGATATGAGATTTTTGTTGACTTTTATCGTGAAGCAGCTGCAGGAAAAAGCTGTAAATGTGGAGAAATTTCGAGTGTGTTCGTAAACTTTAATTAACCACCAGGAAAAGCTGCTGTTGTTTGAAAAACTACCTGCAGCATTGAGTCAGATAGAGGCTGTAATTATCACAGACTCACTTCTTCAAAGCAGGAGCGTGCCGACCCAAATCTACTGCAGGTCACTATGGATACGTTTAAAATGTGAGAGGAAGAGAGAGAAAGCGAGAGAATCCCTCTGTCAGGAAACAGAGAAAGAGAGAGAAGGAACATGTAACTAGTGGATGGAAGGATGAGAGCAAAAGAGAGACTTCCTCTGTTTGACAGTGAGAGAGATGAAGGGGTATTTATAGATAACAGTATTATAGTTGCTTCACTGGTTACGTCAGATAGAGTGGAGGAGACGAGTGAACGAGGGATGAAGAGGAGGAGAAAACTAAGAAAGTAGAAAGAGAAGAGGGATGAAGAGGAGGAGGACAGGAAGGAAAAAATGCATATGGAGAGGAAGAGAGAAGGAAAAGAAAAAAACAGGAGAGAGAGAGAGAGAGAGAGAGGAGTATCTGCTTTTCTATCTTTGGATATTAGGAAGTGTTGGAGCTCCTCGTGGCTCGGTGGGTGGGTGATATCTGTCAAAAATGATATCATGATGTTGGCATTTCAAAGTATCGCGATAGATTCTCACACCGTTGGAGCTTCTCCTCCTTCCAGCTGAGAGAAAAAACAGAGAGAGAGAGAAATGAAATGAAACCTTGACCCAGATCTACAATCATTCATCATTACTGGACGTCTACTGTAAGTTTCTGCTGCACAGGCCCTGCTCTGTTCAACGCACACAATCATTTGATCTAATTACAAGACTATCACACACACACACACACACACACAAACTGCATGAACCCATTCTCCTTATCTGTGTGTGTGTGTTGACCAAACACTGTAACCTCAACAGATATATTTGCATTTCACCATCAGAAATGATCTCTGTCCATACAAACACGACACAGAGCCAGATTTCTTTGCTTCGGCTGACGACGAGGTGAAACTGTTACTGAAAGGAAAACGAGTCAAAGGTGAATCCAGGAAGGAATCGTGAAGCGAACGTGAGTGTGTGCATCACCGTTTACAAAAGTTCTGTCCATCCAGACCGAACGCAACAAGTTTTCTGACTAAAACGAGGTCAGAAAAAGGCGGAGACGTAGCAACAGCGACGTGTTTAGTGTGGATGTAGCCTCAGTCGTGTGGTGAAAACACACACTTGTGTTCATCTCCCAGCTGACACACACTGTCCAACAAAAACCATCTACAGCGTGTGATCATGCCCTGATGTAATGCACACACACACACACACACACACACACAGCATCTCTCGATGGATGCAAGGCTGCAGGGTGTGAATACACTACTTCAGCACTGAAACATCCAGTGCTGAAGTAGTGTGTGTGTGATACTGGGAGAGGGTCAGATGAAAAGCAAGGCAGTGTGTGAGTGTTACTGGAAGGTGTGGTTGGTCCCAATGAGTGGGTGGTTCCTCCTCTACCATATGGTCACACACACACACACACGCACACACACACACACACACACACACAAGACGATGTCAGCTCTCAAGAAGCTGGGATTTGGCCTTGACTTAATCTTCACCATCAGCCGTCTCTGCTGATATTTTCATGTTCAGGTATGCACAGAATGATCCGTGTTAGCAGACTGGATTCTAATGTTTTTATCTGTTTACTGTAGATGTTCTGTAGTATCTGTGTCGGTGTGGAGCTGGGCAGCATCTTGTTTTTTTAGCCGGAGCTGACTGTCGCTTACATAAGTTAAAATAGCAAATTCAGTGAGTGACTTAACAAGTCCAAATCAAACTTGTCTGTTGCTGAAATTGTGTCTTGTTGCGAGCTACGTCTTCTCACGTCACATCAGTTTCAGGAGTCACAATCTCCTCGTTAATCTTTCTTTCATATCATATCAACAATTTACGCTTTTAAAAGTAATCGTTTTTAACCAGGGAACAAGAACAAGAAGCTTGTGAAAAACAAGGAATGTGTTTGTATTCTGGACTGTTACTGATGAATTAACAGAAAAAAATCTGAAGATGATTATTTCATGGACCCAGTGAAGACACGGTATGAAACATCTTGTATTAGTGCAGCAGGTTGTGACTTTCTGCAGCCCCACAGACAGTAAGAGCTTCTGACTGCAACAAATACACTTGGACAGATCAGTGCTGACAGAAAACAAATTAAATTACACTGGTCTTAACCCTGAATGCAGCTCCATCTGTAAAAGGTCTCTCCTCTCCTGTGGTGAGTTCTCCAATCAGCCAGAGCTCATGAAACTGAACCTGAAGCAGTGTTAGCCAGGTGAAACGTTTCACCCCCCTCTCCTCACGTCTAATTATAATTACACCAACAGCGTGGGGTTATCTTTCTGATTCTGCGCCGTACTATTATCAGCTTAGAGATGCACCACCACCCTCCCTTTCATCTGCCCTCACATCAGTGAAGTGGATAAAACACTTAAAGAAAAAAAATCAATCTACAATTACAGCTTTCATCTGGATTCAGCCAGTCAGCCTGTTTCATGGAGAGAACAGGGGAGCGCATGTAGTTCTGCGCTGTCGGTATTCGTCTAGACGCCGTGCTCAGCAGCCCCAGCAGCCTTCCAGGCAGACAGACTATCCATTATTCAGCTGCTGGCAGGCTTCTGGCTGCTCCACAGCCAATATTACTATTTATGTTGGTTCTGTGTGCAAGTGTGTGTCGACACTGCACAGAAAAATATCCCTGTTAATAAGTCATTTACTTCTGCCAGTGGACAGATCTGCAGCTAATAATGCTGACTCTGCACCAGTTCAATTAAAATTAAATCAATTAAAATCAAGGTGCAGGTAGCACATGTTTTCCAAAATGTGTAGCGTCTCATAAACAGGTACCAGGGCGTCAGACATGGAGGTGCTAACTGTCCTCCCTCTGCAGTAAAAAGCCTGATTAATCGAACAGAGATACATCATCAGCAAAGAGTAGAGGAACCAGGAAGTAGTGTAGACGTGATGGGGAAGAAGGGTGACAGAGCGAGGCAGGGCGAGGTGACTCGTCTCTGTTGGCAGCTCCCGTACTCTCGGCTCCGGCGTCAGGTAAGTTCTGTCGGCCTGCTGAGAACTGCGCAGCTACAGCGGAAGGAAACTACTGCTGTTATGGCGAGTTAAAACCAACGGACGCTGTCAGCAGCCCGGCAGGAGGGACACTTATAACTGAGACTGCACCTGTATGTCTGTATGGAAAAATCAGATTCCTGCTGACAAATATCTGAGTCAGGTACAGGCCTACGTCCATGCTGTACACACACACACACACTGTCCTCCTTCTCCTGAAGTAGCCGAGCCCAAAGCCACAGGAGCCAAATGGGTCATTAACTCCTCCCAGCCTTCCTCTCTCCCTCCGTCATGCTGCCGAGGTGTCAAAGCGACAACTGGGTGGCCTCACGGCTTCACACGGGGCCATAAAACACGCTTTTAGCCACACCCAGGTCTCCATGGCGACCGCCGTGCTGCCACTGCCCTTAAACCATAACCCAATGCACGGGTTCAACTCGCCGCCGCTCGGCTAAAACCAGGAAGTCCATGTCAGTTTTTTCAGGTAGCTGAGGAACTGAAAATTAATTCGAGTTTCCATTCATGTTTTCTGATCCAGTGTGAGCAGACACTGGACCTGTTTGATGGAAAAGTGGATTTCCTTCATTGTCTCTGGCTCATATCCTCATGCTTTAAATCAGGCTGGAGAGCCAGAAAGACTCTACAGGGTTTAAACTCTTACTAGTTTCTAAAAGTATGCAACTAATAATTACTTCCATTATCAATTAATCTGCTGATTGTTTCCTGGATTAATCACTCAGAAAACAGTTAAAAACAGGTCACAATGCCCCAAAGTGAGTGAAAAAAACATTTTAGAGGCAAGAACAAGGGAATGTGAAGAATATCTGACAAACAATTAATCAATAAACTTTTGAAATCAACTAGTAAATAAATCGAAACATCTCTTCAGATCGAATATAAATGAAAACGAGGGTTCAACTGGACTTTCATCATCACTATTATTAATTTATCCCTGTGAATCATCAATGAATAAAAGGAATATACAGAATATTTAGCTACAGATTCATTTAACTCTTCTGTAGTCAGGGTTTGTACACAAACTGATAATACAGCTTTCCCTGCATACAGATGTGAAACAACGTCAAACCCATGGGTTAAAGTGACTGCATGTGTGTTCTTTGCAAACTCTGGAGCAAACCACCAACACTTTTAATCAGCTTCACACACTTACAGCTTTTCATTATCCAGGAAACTGGTCAGTCGGATGAAAGAGAAACTTTTTTATAAAAAGGGAGCAAAGGGCAACGTCAGCCGAGCTCAGTCAGAGAAAGGCTGCACCTTCATGCACTGACGGAGACAAAGAAAACAGTTTATTTATCCCGCTGAGTCAGAAATGAGGCTGAGTTTGAAGGGTCAATGGGCAGTAATGAGAAGGGAACTGACTCCTGATGCTGATAAAAATGTCACATGGAGAGTGGTCTGCCTGTGTGGGATCAATAAGACGCAGCAGATATACACACACGAACCAGTAAATACTGACTGAACTCTCCAGGACAAGAGAAGTGCACTGATTTCTGCTGAGCCATGTGGAAACCGGAGCTTCAGTGCATTTCAGACAGATTACTGTGGCTGTATCAGAGAAAAACCAGAGGAAGGTTTACAGCAGTTAAAGATACAGGAGGTGATGTGAAGCTGCAGGAAAAGCACAATGAGGTCAATGTAGACACACATTTGTAACCTTATGGAGATATTAGGCAGATAATTTACAAAACATGGGTGGATTTCTGCTTTCTAACCGCTCTGTCTGCTGGAAAACAGGATTAAATCTGAATTACCTGTCAGTTTAAGATTAAACTAAATTATGTCAGTCAGATGACAGCAGCGTGTCTGTCTGTTCTTGGGACTACAGAGAAAAAAGGCTTTGGGCACGGCATGGACTTTCTGATGAATCATGTAAGAGGCATCCTTTAAAATAGATTAAGATGGATTTCACTCGTTCATTCATTCATTCATTTCTCTCTCGACCTGTCGTGTTGCAAAAAATAAAATTAAAAAATCTCTCATGATATCTCAGCCCTCCGGTAAACTGGGAGGAAACCGGTGTAATAAAATAATAATTTCACCATCCTCCTGCGACTCGCCGCGGCTCACTTCACGCCGGCTGCGTGTGCGGGCTAACGGGCCTGCGAGGTCCGGGGCGTTGATATCCATGTATGTAGATGAAGAATAAGAGAATAATAGTGTGATGCCAGCCTACAGTAACCATTAACCCCTTCTTATCCACAGGCAAATGAGCCGCTGATTCACAACGCACCATGCCCCGGCTGAGAAAGGAGATAAACGGCTACATCTGAGGTTTAAGAAATAAAGCCGAAAGACTCACTCACCACTTGCCTGGATGCGAATGTAAATTCCACAATGCTGGCGGATAATTTCCGACACCGGGACACACCGTCTCATGTATTCGGCAAACTCTGCTCTCCTCTCGGATCAGCTCCGCTCCGTCGCCCTCCAGGTCTTTTTAACAGTAAACTTGCCGATCCCCAGCTATTGTTAGCCAGGGCACAGAGAAGCCTGCTGCGCAGAAGCGCCCGCCTCCTCGCGAGCCGCTCCGAGCCACGCCATTGGTCGCTCCTCAGCCTCACCCGTCGCTGATTGGTCGGCGCGGATGTCCGTTCGAATTCTGGGGCGGGTCGGAGCTCGCCGACCGAGAGAGAGAGAGAGAGAGAGAGAGAGAGAGAGAGAGAGAGAGAGAGCGGTGGTGCGTTCACAGGCGCTGGGAGGAGAAAAGTCCGACATTCCAGCTCCCTCCAAACCCTTGCTAAAGGCGTTGCATTCAGGTGCAAGTCTGTCAGCGGATAAAAAAAACAGAAAGAAGTAGGAATTTTGAAAAAAAAAAAGTGATTAATCAAGATTACTTTACATCACATTTGATACATTTTCAAGACAAGAGAGAGGAGATAATAATAAAAAACGATCTTTTGAGGGTTAAAGAAATATAAACAAATAGACAAATTTAATTGACTGGCGACAGATTTAGTATAACTGGAACTGTAGACTGTCAGACAGGACATGGGACAAAACAACAAATTCCTTAAACTGCAAACAGGACTTGTACTTTTAAATCTAACTCATGTAGGACAAACTGAATTAAAATGGCATCAGTCCATGAAGGAAAGTGTTTTCCAAGATATTCTGCAGGACCAGAGGGCAGGGATTTCTTTCTATTAAATGTTTAAAACTTTCATTTCATTTCAAGAAGTTGTCACATTTAGGATTAAACACTGGGTTACTTCAGAAATACACAGATAAAGCAACTTAAATCAAATCTAACCTTGATATAAATCATTTTCCGTTATAGAAAACATATTCAGAATAAATTCTGATTTGCATTCAACATAATCAGTGATGAAATCAAGGTTGGTCTACATGACCGAATCCTTGAAGACACCATGCATTGTTTCCTCGAAGGACATGATTCAACGTACCAGAAAACAGACCTGTGTTCATTACAAGCGCTAAATGAGGTGAAGAATAAGGAGACAGCGGCATCCAGTGGTGAGAGTGAGGAACTCCCAGTAAAGAGATGCAGAAACATAGGTGATGTATCACCAGCCAAGAAATACAAATACACTATTCTACACTATTGTATATCAAGTGAGAGCCTTCCAATGTCTTTTCAGTGCCTAAATCCTACTTTGTGTTACTATATAATATTTTTTCTAGGGTATAACTCTAGAAAATCCCAACTTAAAAAGGTTAAGCTGAACTTTAAGATGTATTTTTACACAGAATAGACTGTGACCCGTCAACCAGACAGATATCAACACATACTGAAGGGGCATACCACAAGATCTGTACAAGAACTTCTAAAAGTTCAAGAAAGACTCGGTTACTCTTTTCCGTTATACACATTTAGCAAATGTGAGCACTTTTGAGGTTTGACTTAACGTGGGTAGGAAACAGATATCTGTACATCTGTTGCTTTGATACGATTGTTCTTTTTTTAATCTGTCTTGTGCAAGTTCCTTTACTCTATGCACTTAAAATTCAGAGTACTTCTTTAATATGAGCTCTACAACAAATATTTCTAAATAATTTGTGACGTTCTACATTACTAACTCATGTTATCATTTTATCTGTTAGATAGCTCAGTTGATTTGGTGCAAATTTTGACCCATGTCAGCTTTGAAAATAAATTTGCAGTCAAGGCTAAAAGTCTACTCTTTAGCTTTGCGGCTCTATGGACGGTGATGTTGTTCTGTCTGTTCACCACTTTGTTGGAGACTGAAATATCTCAGCAATTGTGGTGAAATTTTATACAGACATTCGTTGTTCCCAGAGGATGATTCCTAATGACTTACATGATTCCTTGATTATTTTTTTTTTCTCTGGCGTCAGCATGAGAAAGACATCAGCGGTTTTGAGTGAAGTACTTCCACAAATATTAAATGGACTGCCATGAAATCTAAAGATATTTACTGTTATACCTTTCATCAAATCAAAATATCATTAGCATGCTAACAATCTATGCTAAGATAGTAAACATCTAAATATCATCACATTAGAATTGTCATTGTCAGCATTTTAGCACACTGAACACCTCTTGTAAACCTGTCTGGTTGTACTTGTACGGGAAAATAATTCAAAACAAACATTGTCAACACCGACTCAAGTAAAAAATAAAAGTCTGTTTCATTCTTTCTGCTGATAAATCCCTCCGAATGCAGTAAACTGAGATAACACCTTAGATGTGTCTAGATCTCTTGATACAGAGCCCAACGACTCAAAATTTCGCAGTAAAATGAGATAAGGTCGTGTTCATCCAACCACAAAGTTGGAGGAGGGTTAACACACAACTTATGAGGTGAGCGGTGTCAGTGTTTGCTCTGCACTCTCAAAGAGACCTCAGAGCAGAATGGCTGCAGTCGCAGAGCTCCTCTTCCTGCTGTTCGCTCTCCTCAGTAACATTCATGCAGAGGAGATTATTGTCAGAAAGGAAGCAGACTCGTACACATTCAGGACACCCAGGAAGGTCGACCTCTGCCTGATCTCCAGATTCGTCAGTGAGGAGAAGCTCGTCCTGTGGAACACCTCTGACCTCCGGCCCGAGAACTCAACAGTACCTGAAGAGTTGAAACGACGACTTTCAGTCCACAGCAGGGCCAACGTTTCTTTTTACACCATCAACAACCTGAACCATTCAGACTCCGGCCTGTACCAAGAGCAGTGTTGGACCAAGGGTGAACTGAAATACGAGACAAACATGAGCATAACTATTTGTAGAATAGTACATGTGGCAAAATCTGTTATTGCACGGAGTCTTGGAGTAACAGCGAACCTGCCCTGTGGAAGACCAGCTGACAGTCTGACAGTCCAGTGGTTCAAACATCAGACAAACACATGGATGAGGATTTTTGGGGACAGAACGACATCAGAGATGGACGACGAGAAAGTCAACACACACAGACTGCATTATGTGGATTTATACTATTCGTCATCAGATCAGACACCTTTTTAGGTGCATTATTGTTGCTGTTGTTGATTTATTGTGTAATTTGAAATAACAATGTAGAAGGAACAAATACATTTTATAATAATGGTAACATGGGTATAAATAGTCAGTTTATTAATGGTTTCTGTTTTAGTTTATTCTTGGAAAGATGTTTGATGTTGTGAACTGGTCTGTCATGTTTTTTTTTAACCTTTTACTTATTTGTGTTTATTTTGTTTTATTGTATCAGTGTTTGTTAAATGAGGGGGAATTTAAGTTACCATTTACTGTATCCAGAAGTTTTTAAACAATTATCATATGTTCTGATTGTGATTCCTGATTTTAATTATTATAAGCAACATATCTGTTGGTATGTAAAATGTATTTTATATTGTATCTCATACCAGATTAATTCCAACACCCACAAATATATTTAATATCTGCCTGTACTCCTCTGATTTTATGTATAATTTCAAAATGTTTCAAAACTATTGTTTGTGTAAAATACATTACATTGTATTTCTAAATTGATTGAAGTATTTCTGTGATTTATTATATTTGTAAAAAGCAGTGGTGTAGCACACAAATCTGGCCACTTTTAATTCATTAACACACGTCGGGAGTTACATGTTATCCAGGTGAGAGGGGGGAGGAAAAGAAGGAAGAGATGGGAGAGGAGGAGGAGGAGGGAGAAAACTGCGGAGCTCGGACACTTCCGCACCATGTGAGCTACTGCGACCGAAGCTCATTTGTTCCCGTTAGGATGCCGCATCCTCCGGGAAAGCACCGCAGAGGCCGGGTACTGCCGAGACTTCCATCCGAGACAGCGACATCACAGCGGGACTGAGAGAGACCAGAGGCCGAAGAGGAGACATCAGCACACGGCGGAGCTTCCCAGCGGCTGAAGGCACGGAGAGTCCCCGGAGGAGAGCAGACGACCCGCGGACATGACTGCAGACGTGGCGGTGTCTCTGTCGGTGCTCGCGGGGATCGTCGGGCTGAGCGACGCGACCCGCAGGGTGTTGACCAAGACCCTCGCGGGCAGCAGGCTGTCTGTTTACGCCGTAGAGCTCGTGTCCACCTTCCAGCTGTGCTGCTGCACGCACGAGCTAAAGGTGCTGTCCGAGGTGGGCGGGATCGAGCCCCGGCTCGCGCTCACTTTGACGTACCTGGCGTCCGTGGTCCACGGGCTCACCTTCAGCGGGGCCATCGGCAATCCCTCCGGTGCGCTCGAGCATGCGTACCACGCGAGGATTTCGGGTGGATGCGCCCTGCGGCGGATCGCGTGCCAGTTCGCTGCCGCCGCCGCTGCTCGCGCCGCGGTGCCGGTGATCTGGGGCATCGGGTTGTCGGGAATGCACGTGCGGCACAAGTTGCTCGGTTACCAGTGCATCAGCCCCATTCACGCGCCGCTGCCCAAGGCCGCCGCCGTGGAGTTCGCGTGCGCCTTTGCGGTACAGACTGCCATTACGCACACGCGATGGGTGGAGGAGAAATACCGCGTGCACGCGGTAGCTGCAGTCATCGCGACGGTGGTTTATGCAGGTGTGAAAACGACTGTTTGTTTCTCATAACGTCACGTGAATGTTTGATTAAATGTGACGTCAGAGGTCAGAGATTCAGCGTCTTTGACACGTGAAGAAGAATAAATATAAGTTGGCTCTGTGGAATCCAAATCAAATGAATTTTAATTTCAGGTAATTCAACTAAACAGAGAGAATAACTTCACAAGGAGCCATTTAGTGTAAACTGACCTCTGACAGTGTGTTAGTGGAGATAGTCCGGGTGTATAGACTGTGACCGTTTATCTGGTATGAAGCACTACAGAGCTGATGACATGTGCAGGGTTTCCTGAGGTTAAGAACAGTTTGACTTATCACTTATCATTTTAACTTGAGATTGTTTTTAAACAGGATGTGTGACCTTGAATGTAAACATTAACCTCCGTCTTTCTACAGAGAAAACAAGACGAGTTTTGGTGATAATAACTGTGTGTGTGTGTGTGTGTGTGTGTGTGTGTGTGTGTGTGTGTGTGTGCAGGTGGCAGTATGACAGGAGCAGTGTTTAACCCGGCCTTGGCCTTCTCCACACAGTTCCCCTGCAGTGGGAACTCCTTCATGGAGTACTGCCTGGTCTACTGGCTGGGCCCGCTGCTGGGTAAGACTGTGTGATGTTCACTGACATCAGGACATCTGCACGTTTTTAAAGTCTTAAAAAATATCTAGTAAGATATGAGGGGCAGCTGGACGACAGAAAGTTTTAGTTTTGCTGTTAGTGTGTGTCGGTGTGTGTTCCTGGTCATGTTGAAAGTGTTGACACAAATCTGATAAGCTGCTTAAACGTTTAAATACTCATGACTCATTTGTTTCATGAAACACAAACGCACTCTCTCTTCGACAGCAGCTGGAACGAGCACATCAGATGTCTCCCGAAATTATACAAGCTACATATTTGTCATCATAAAAACACTGGTGTGATCACAGTGTGGGTGCAGAGAGACGTTAAACACCTCACAGCTGTACGCCTCCACTAACCAGTCCTGTAGAAAGTTACATCTCGAGTTACAGCTAAAAACATGTTTTATGAGCCTTGACCTTTGACCTCTGAATCCAAGTGAATGTTTGTACAAAATGTAAAGAAGTTTCCTCAGGGAGTTACTGACATTCAAACCACGTCTGACTTGTACCTCGTCTACTCTGTTCTGCGGTTTCCAGGTATGATGAGCTCAGTGCTGCTGTTTGATAAACTCGTCCCTCTGCTGTCGAGGAAATCGCCGCCTCTCCATCTCCCCCTGGAGACCAAGAAGAGGACGTGAGCGTGGCAGGACAGACAGGAGGACAGACAGGAGGACAGACAGGACAGACTGTAAACCTGCAGCCGGCACAAGTTAGAACAACAACACTGATATGCACTTTTCTAAAAGAGACTTAAACCTGGAGGTGTTTTAGTGAATCAGGATTTCACCTTAAAAGCACATGTTGGAAACTAAACACTAATCTACAGTAATTTTAGTGTTTTTTAAATGAACAGGGCATTCAGCCGAGTTTTTACAAACAGCTCTACAACTGCTCAAACAACACAGACACACATCACTGGAATATTAACATTTATAACCAAGAGAAAGTTTGCATGGTTTATTTTTTAGCTGAAACACATTTACTCACTTGTTTTCTGGTTATATTAATATTATCTGATAACAGTATTACTGTAATAAAACATTAATGAAGCTAATTCACTGATTAATTAACTGGAAGATTGCCAATGGAAACCTGAGAATTTGACGTAATATTGTTATAATAAACTTTTCTTAACAAAGTGTTGACTGTATATTATTTGATATTTCAGAGCTGAGCACAGAGATGTCTTAGTTTCTGCACAGATGTTATTGGTGCCTTTGAATTCTCTGTAAAAACTGGAAAGGCAGATTAAACTGTTGAAATCAGTCGCTGAATCCTGAATCCTTCTGTTTTACGTGACTGGAGACTGAATATCTTCGGTTTTCATATTGATTAACTGTAAAATAATAACAGATTAATGAAGACGATCGCATGAGAACAACCATCAAAAAAAGAAACTCTGGTCATTAAAAAGCAAACTCCACATTTCACCTCTAAAACAACCAAAACAAAACTTCTTCAAATTTGGATTTTAGACGACGATTCAGTTAAAATAAACCAAGCAAAGAAACTGATACAAAAACTGTGCATTTATTGACAATTTAATACAAAGACATCAACTCTCCTCTGCAGGAAAATCTGATTTAAATTTGTCTTTCGGTACAAAAACAGAAACAGAAGCAGTGTTTAGTTTTTACAGTCGACGTTAGGACCTGGTCATTCGGGGCTGCATCTCAATAGTCTACTGTGGCTGACTCCGCTGTATCACAGAGCACACATCAGCAACACAACCGGGACAAATCAGTAGAAAACCAACAACACAACACAACATGTGAGCTCCACTGCAACACAACAGAAAGAGGATGTAGGGAAGATACAGAAGACTACTGAGATGAGTTTAAGTGCTCGGGAAAGGGTTTGTTTTTACAGCGAGAACAGGAAGAGAGGACAGGTAAGAGCTGACGGACTTTAACAATCACCACGGTGTTCCTCCCCCAATCCCACAATGCAACTCCGCTGCTTTGATTGGCTGCTGAGATGACGTCCATCTACAGAGAGAGTCAGACAACACATGAGCTGACACACTCTGATCCTCCACATTTATTTTGATGTTTTTTGTGACCAGTGCTTTAAGCTGCTTTTCATCTGTGACTGACTTTGTCTCAACATGTTCTCAGTAAAACTACGTCCTCGTCTGTAACAGGAGAAACAGAGACAGAGACATGGAACACCTGCTGCTGATGTGAACTATTTAAAGACCGAGGTAAAACCACGAGTCATCTGGAACTGTTCAAACTACGACAAAAAATATTCAACCACAACCTTTTTCAAGACAAAAACTAAAATGTAAAAAAAACGTTTGAAACACGAACCGTGATGAAATATTTGAATAATGAATAAAAACTGACTTCGCCTTAAAGCATCTTGTGCTCAGTAACTTCTCTGTCATCTCCAGTCTGCTGAGAATTAGACAAGAGGCAGCAACAAGTCGTACAGCTGAGATAAAGAAAGTAAAGACCTTGTAGTTTATAAAAAGATGAGCTTAGTGCCGTGCTGTTGACGAAGCCCTGATGTAACGTTAACTCTCTTTCAGCTGAGTTAGTGGATGAATGTTAAAGCTCAGATGTCTAAATCTAAAGAAATCTCACTACGTCATCCAACCATTTACCCTCTCCTCTAAATCTAAACCCAGACACTGAACACGTGAGTTAATCAGCTACGCTAATGCTAATGCTAATGCTAACACTAGCTGAGCAAGAGCGACAGATGGAGAGAGGTTCTGTTCTGATCGTGAGCAAAGATCGGACAGCTGCAGCTTTAGGACTCATAAAAACGGAAAATGTTTTACAGAAATGAGACGAAACATTCACTGGGAAAAATCAGGCTGATGTGACTGAAGTGAACAAAAATCAAAATACAATAATTTGACTAAAATTAAATCACAATGTCGCCAAAAAACCATGATGGAAAAGTTGAAGGAAAGAAGCTCTGGTCATTTCCATCAGATGTTAGGGTTGATACGGTGAAACTTACCAGTGATCGACATCTGCGTCCTCAAACTGCCCAGCCTCCATCGCTGCTGCGTCCACCTCCATACCATCTGTCAACAGTAACGCACACACTCAGACCGGTTCTCAAACGAGCCGGGTCTGCTCTCTGTCCCCAGAGAAACAAGTCAAGCAAACTCCGACTTAAACTGCATCAGAGATAAGAACGTCAACAGTGTGCGACTCAAACCTTCAAATTCAGGCTTGCTCTCTTCGGTTCGGACGCCGGCCATGTGGTACTGCTGAGCGACGCTCTGAGCCAACATCCCCTCCAGCCTCTCCAGCGTGGCCTGGCCCTCCTGCGTGAGCGACGACAAACCCTCGTCACAGGTGTAGAAGGTCGGGATGTCGGCGTGGCCGTGCTCTGGGCAGTGGAGGAGAGAGACGGTGACTACACCCAGACTGGACGTTCATGTTCCATGTTAAAGTAAAGATCTGTGGACGTCTTACCTGCCTCTGCAACCGAAGAGTCCAGAGGGGGCAGACAGACGGACGGAGACATGAAGAGAAAACACACAGAGTCAACACAGCTTTTATATCACACTGTAACACAACAAACTGCAGCTCTGACTCACCGGCCTCCTCCACGTCGTACTCCTCTCCTTCAAAGTCATTGTCAGAGTCTTCATCCTCCGGGTCGGGGTGCAGCGCCTGGCACTCACACATGGCAGAGAACATGGACTCCACTGTGTGTTAAAAAAACACAAAGAATCCATTAAAGTGCGGTGCAGATCTGGTGTAAGATCCTGAACAGTGTGAGCTCAGGCACTTTCTAACATGTTCATCCATTTCTCAGGAGATAACGTTTGGATCTTTGTGTGATAAATCAGATATTTCTGGTGTTGAGATCTGTAACAGTCTGGTGGATTGACTGCTGCTGAATTCTCCATCCCAATGTGTGTGTGTGTGTGTGTGTGTGTGTGTGTGTGTGTGTGTGTGTGGACTTGAATGAATTCATGGACTTAAAAGATAAGGCACACATCTGTGTTTTTGTATTTGTCATTAAATTCAACAAAAAGACCAAAACTAAAGCTCAGTAACTTCAGGGATAAACAATACATCTGTTGGCTCTTTGCAGCAGCAGGATGGTGTGTGTGTGTGTGTGTGTGTGTATGTGTGGAACTGAATCAAAACAAACTACAGTGTGTGTGTCAAGTAAAATATGTAAAATATGCAGGCATCAAAGGAAACAAAAAAACAACATATAATAAATCATATCCTCCAGGTTTTATAGTTTTTATAGCAGGATAATTCTTGTTGATGGTGCATTCAAGGGTCCTCTAAGATCTTATGGACATTTGAATGTGTTTTACTTACACAATATTCTGAATGAAGAAGCTCAAGCAGTAAAAATACAAATCAACGTAAACTTCAGTGTGGATGTTGTGGTCACTCACATGCTGCTTTGTCACTGGGCACAAAACGAATCTCTGTGATCCTCCCCTCTTCATCATCATCATCATCTCCACCACCGCTGCTGCTGTCGTCCTCCTCCTCCTCCTCATCAGCTGGTTTCTCTGCCATCTCTGCCTCATTCTCATCTGGGAGGGATGAAGGTGAAAACATGGCGTCCGGTGTTTCACAAGATACAAGAAACACAACAAAGACTGACAGTAAAAAGTGATTGGTTTAAACGTTATACATGGAGTTTCTCCTCACCGCTCAGTTTGCCGTTGACCATGACGTAGAGGTGTTCCTGTGGGTAAGCACTGACGTCTCTGGAGATGGCGTGAAGGCTGATGGTTGGATACTCCAGACAGAAACCCATCCCTGAACCATCGAACCAGGACAGGCGGCTGCCAGAGAGAAAACACACACACACACACTGACTGTTGTTGTTTGGGTTTAAGTTGGAAATGGCCCTGAAATAGAACATAAAGTGACTAAAAAACTTCACGTTAACTGCATTTATGACTGTGGAAATTTTCATCCCATGTTCAGTGATTGTTTCGGAGCAGCAGGTGAACAAGTCAGGAAATTTCGGGATATTATTTTGATTTTATTTTGAAAGAGACTGTACCGGAAGTGATAAACATGAGGCTTTGTAGAGACGTGAAACACTTTTTTATGTTATTGTTCTTTCTATTCTGTATATTAACGTAATTTAACGTCGTGTCTGTGTAAAACTCTGATAAAAAACCTCAGGTGAACCGGACACCTGTAATTTAAAGAGAAAAACAACCACTTACGTTTCAGCGACGTACAGCGTGCCGCAGCCCAGCCTCTGGCCGTCCATCACCGCCGTGGTCTCGGCTTGCTCATGCCGCACTCCCTCGGTGGGTGGATGGAGGTTTTTCAGTAAAACCATCGTTACCGTCTGCGGACCCGCTGGACGAGGCGGCGGGAGAGGAAAGAAACCAGATTCGGCTCAGAGCTGTGTGACCTATTTCGTGCCACAAAGCTGGCTAATTTAACCCGGGACAACTTCTCAGAAAATAAATACCCGACAGCTGGAGGGTGGATAAACTGCGAGCCGAGAAGCCTGCTTCCTCTCCGAGGTGAACCAAACCGTGCCGAGCCGCTCTGAGATGGAACACAGGCGGTGTAAAGTCTGAAAATAAACGCGTTAGCAAACTGTAGCTTAAGCTAGCTGCTCCTCCGCATCCAGCTCTGTAAGATGAAATCTCGCGGCAACACGTATCGCTGCTAGCACACGCCAACACAATCACGTGACCTCCACGCACAAGACGTCGTCACGTCCGTTCGTGTGTAACATCCTTATTCTCGTAGCCGCGCTACGTTTCAACGTCTCTGCGTAGTTTTATTTTGCATGTACTTACCGGAAGTGTTCGTATGGCGTTATATCTGCCTTGACTAAACAATGGTCGTCATTGCTCGGCGCCCTCCAGTGGTCTCCTCGCGTAACTACACCCTCGCCTGGTCAGAAAGTTTGACTTTATTTATCAAAATAATTTTTAATGTGCAATTTTATCACGATAATATAAGTAAATAAACAATGTGGAAATAAATGAAAACATGTATCAATAAAAATACAAATATATTTTAAATAAAATTTTTCCTTTTATATTTTTCCAATTTAAAAGGAAAAAACAGACAGGACAAGAACAGAATGCAGATAAATGAGTAAATAAATAAATATATATTTATATATATCGTATTTTATATGGCAATTCTTACAACCTTTTGACTCTTCACTAACCAAATAATCAATTGTTTAGTTAAGAAAATAATAAGTAGATCAATTTAGAATGAAAATGAATATTGGAGCCCTTCAAAATAAAAGCATCGTGGACTTTTTAGAGTCTGTATTTTTAGTGAAACTTTCAAATACAAATCAGAGAAGTGACTATTTAAAGTTTTATAGTGAAAACTGAAATCAGGAAATTACAAAATACATATAAACAAAATAACAATAATAATAATGAATAATAACAACAACAATGATATATAGAGAGATTTGATATTTAATTTACATGTAAACTGGGATAAAATAAATTAAATGTCTCTATACTTCATCAAAATGACCAAAATTAACCAGTTATGATCAATATTGTAGAAAATACATAAACCTAATTTCTAATTTTAGCTGTTTTCATGCTCCTCTGTTGGTTAATTATAAAATCATCCATTAAAGTTGTTTCTATTTTACCCAGAATATATGTCTATCTGTGGATCAAACCTAAAGATTTAGACCCTCGGGATTAAATAAAAGAGGCACAGACACGATGTGTGTTTGAGGAGATGCCTGGGATGTTGGTTTTAATAACTTAGAAAACATTTATGTTACAGCGATAACTACAGTAACAGTACAACAGAGAAATGGAAGGAGCTGCGGTCACATCCAGAGGCGCCTGTTCTGAGTGAATCCAGATTAGTTTTATTGAACATTTTAAAATCGCAGACGCACGTCAACATTTTCCACCATGACAAGAAAAAAAAGGTTAAAAAAAACAGAGCATTATAAAAATATTGGTTTTACCTCAGTCTGAATTTAAGGGGCTGAAACAGGAAATGAAATAACTGCTGTGACTTTGTATTTGTAATGAGATCTCGAGGATAACATGAGCGCAGGAAAGTACCTGAAAGAACATTTTAGTAAATTAACCACAGAGTTCGCACCAAACCCAGTTCACATAATCATCGATTTAAGAGGAGAAAGAAGAAAACTGAGATTCTGAAGCACAAATCATCTGGTTCTGATGATTTACTGATGTTTTTAATGAGCTAAATATAAACCATGAACATAATCTGACTCATACAGACATGATTTGTGTTTTTTTAATCATTACAGGATGCTCTTTAAAGTGATTATAAAGGATAATGTCAAAGAACATTTGTCGTAAATAAGTTCAGTGGTGAAACTCTCACAGCTACAGAAACTAGTGACTCTTCTCTGGTGGTTTCTCTTCATGTGCATCAACAGGTTTTTTTGATTTCAAGACTTTATTTTCTCCGACAAGTGAAACTTGATCAGTCTGATGCTTAAACACCAGTGAAAACACCTGGAATCACAGAGTTTTTACTGTACGAAGAGTTTCAGTAGTGTCTTTTGTTTTGTGACCAAAAAAAAAAGGGAAACTGTTGCATTTCCAGAATAAAAACCAAAGTGTTTCTCGCTCCTGAAAGTTAAATTTCTGGGGACATCAGTTCAGTGTTTTTATCCTCTGTTTGGAACCAGGTCTCAGTAAAATCTACTGGCTGTTTTTTAAAGACGGAGCTTCAGAGAAAATCAGATCTGAATCCAGGAGAAAGTTGGACTCTGGGCCTGTGTTTATCAAATTGCTAAAAGTGACATTTTGGACTTCAGTGTGGATGTTGTGGTCACTCACATGCTGCCTTAGCACTGGGCACAAATCGAATCTCTGTGATCCTCCCCTCTTCTTCATCATCATCATCATCATCTCCACCACTGCTGCTGCTGCCGTCGTCAACTTAATGTGACTGTTTTACCCTAAAATATCAGAAACTGCTGGAATCAGACCCAGAGAGTTCAGAGTGATGCAGAACTGTAGATCCGTTAAAAAGACTGAGAAGTCATTAAAAAGCAGCGTTTATCTCTGATGTCCAGCCAGGAAACTTTAAAATATCAAGTTTTGTTAATGGAGTTTGGTGTTTGTTACAGCGACAGCACTTCCTGGTTCAGAAGCGGGGGATTGTGGGTAAATATGCTCAGCAAAAACTGCATATTGACATAAAAATGCTCTTAAATTTTAGAGTAAAGTTGGTTTGAAGCAGAGGTTTTGATAAACACAGGCCCAGAAGAAACATCTGCGACAACTTTCTGCCTTTAAACTGGGATCATTGGGTTTAATGTGAACAGCAGGATAAAACTCATTTAAAGCCAGAACAGTGATTTGACTGCGTGAAGTTAAAGGAATTCTTCCACTCTGCCCGACAAAGACACCGACAGCCCCGGAGATATTATTTAAAACAGTTTCAGACGAGTGTAAATCTTTACAGTGACGAGAAGCTGAGATGGCTGGTGGAGAAAACAAACGTTTGATTGGTGACCAGCGTTCATTTTTGTTTTGTTTTTTTGTTTTTCCTCCCCTGAGCCTCACAAATCAAAAATAAAATAAAATAAAGCTTTGTTCCTTCTTAAAAACTCCCGGGGGACAGGAAACGTTAAAAACCTTTAGAACATGTACAACACAGGGCCGAGAGTTAAACACATCTGACGGTTTGTTTTCTGGTGAACTCCACGCTGGTCTGGTTTTGCACAAATCAACTGCTGCTGATGATGAACCCCCCCCCCCCATCCATCCAAACATCACCCCCTCCCCTCCCCCTCCACCCCAGCAGCATCTCAACTCCTCTCCTTCATATAGAAAATATAACACTATATTTTACAAGAGGACTAAGAACAGAACATCTATTATCTTACAAGGAACAGCGTACAGGCAGAGTTATGTACAGCAAACGTGTTCCCACCGCGCAGAGCGACAACCAGGCTGAAACTGAACACTCTCCTCCTGCAGAGACTTTTACATGAGTTTAAATGAGTCTGAGTTTTGTTTTTTACAAGGTTTTATCACAATGGCTGCCTCAACTTTAATTTCTCAGACAGTTGAGTAACTGTTTAGTCTAAAAAATACGGGAAAAAAGTGAAATATATTTTTAAAAAAACTTCCTAAATCCTGTTGTGACGTCTGAACAACTCTTTAAAACCTAAAAACTTTTAGTTTACTGTCAAATTAAACAAAGATCCTGGTGTTTTTGCCTCAAAAATGATGAATATGTTGTAAAAAATAGTCGCAGATTGATACACTGTCCTTTAAAAGGTTAAAAATCTAAAATGTTTGGGGGGCACTGTTACTGTCGGAGGCTGTTGACCAATGCAGAAAAAAATACTTTCTTACTTTTTATTTTTGCAGGTTTTTGAAGTTTCTGCTACAACCTGAAAACTATGAGGGTGAGTCCTTGTTTAGTTTGTGCTGCAAATGTGTTTTTCTAAGATTATTTTTTAGGTTTTTGCTCTTTAGAGAGGGAGGGGGGTTGTGTTAGACACCAACAGAGGGAGGAGAGAAACTAAGACTTCCTGTAATTTAGTGGCCGTGTTGTTTCTCTACACCTGATCCAAAGTGTTCACAGTTTGACCCCGGCGCCCTCCTCGGCGGCGGTGGGATTATGAAATGCTATGAGAATGATGAAGTGCTTCAGGACGAGGTACACTACAAACAGACTCCTGTGTCCAAATCCGTCAGGTCCCGATGGGATGAAAGCGTCGTTATCTCTCATCTCATGGACCCAGCAGAAAGATGTCCGTGACTCAGGGTGGGGGAAAGAGTGCAGGGGGGGGGGGTGTCGCGATAACCTCCGGCTGCGTGAAACAGGAAGTACTTTTGGTCCGGCTCGCTGGCTGTTAACGATCTGTCAGACGTGAGTGTGAGTGAATGAAGTCGTGAGTCTCTGCTGTGACGAACAGTGTGTGACGGTGGATAGCACTGTACCACGATACGACAGCGAGGAGGAGGGAGGAGGAGGGAAGAGGAGGGAGGAGGGGGAGAGATCTCCAGGTGGAGAGGTGGTGTTGTGGGTGAAAGGCCTGACAGTTAAAAAGAAAACAACAGAAAGAAAGAAGCGAGCGTTATTCACACAAACACAGCCATCATGACTGTGGACTGTTCTGGACTGAGTTTAATGAGTCTGTCTGGCCCTCCTCCTCCTCCTCCTCCTCCTCCTCTTCCTCCTCCTCCTCGTCAGGATGGAAGGGGCCGTTGTGCCTGCCCTGCCTGCCTGATCCTGCACTGTCCCTGGGCGTAGCGGGACTCCCGGCCCCAGGCTTCGCCGGGCCTCTGGAGGTCCGATGTCTGTTTGTCGGAGACAGGCTGCGGCCCCTTCCCTTTTCCTGAGCGTCGCCGTCGGCCCTTCTCTCCACCGCTGAAGACTTCTTGGTCGTCGTCTTCAGCCTTCCCTCCTCCTCCTCCTCCTCCTCCTCCTCCTCGTCTTCCTCCTCATCGTCGTCAGAGTCGATGCGGTTGAGTCTTTTGCGGACCGGGCGATCCTCCGATGACGACGACTCCGTTTCCTCAGACTCCTCCTCGTCGTCCTCCTCGTCCGTCGAAGGCCGTCGTTTCTTTAGCATCAGAGCGAGTCGTTTGCGGCGCTGCTGCGACAGGATCTCCCTCCTCTTCCCCCTGCCCATCTTCTCCAGGTCCTCCTCTTCTCTGTCTGTCCTCTTTAACCTCCTCCTCTTGTCTCTGTCCTCCTCCTTGTCCAACAGCTTCCTCTTCAGCCGCCTCCCTCTCTCCCTGTCGTCCTCCTCGTCTTCGTATCTCCTCCGCTTCTCTCTCATCCTGTTCCTCCGCAGGTCTTCCTCCTCTCGTCTCCTCCTGCTCCCTCTCCGTCTCCGGTCGTCTTCCTCCTCGTCCTCATAACCGTCCTCCTCCTCCGAGTCTCTGGAAGAAGGCGACGCTGGAAGAGAAACAAAGAGGAGAGAATTTAGTGGATGGAATAAATCTTCTGACAGGAAATGACGCCACGGACGTCGATGGTGACTGACCATCGCTGTAGTCGCTGGAGAGATGCTCCTTGCGCGGTCTGCCGCGGGGTTTGACCTTGTTCCTGTTGGTGGAGGCGCGGGAGTTGTCCGACGACTCGGACGTCTCACGGTAGTTGACCTGCTGCCGCTGGCCCCGCCTCAGACCCCGCCTCTTTTTGTCAGCGTCGCTGTCCGTCATGTCGCTGAACTGATCCGAGTCTGGCGACGACCGAGAGAGAGAGGAAGAGAGAGAGAAAATATTACAGATAACAATTCAGTTTTTTTCTAGAAGCCTGAAAACAGGACAGTTCATTTCATCAGTGACTAATCTGCAGATTTATTTATTGATTAATCATCCGTCCATTTTCCTCCACTTATCCGGGGTCGTGTCGCAGCGACAGCAGCTAATCAGTGTCTTCCTGCTTCTTCTGGAGGATCCCAAAGTGTTCCCAAGCCAGATGAGATTTATAACCTCTCCACTGAGTTCTGGGTCTACCCTGAGGTCTCCTCCTGGTTGGACGTGCCCGAAAAACCTCCAAAAGGAGGCGTCAGCAGCTTGACTCTAAAACATCGTCCATCTTGTTCAGGTGCATCACCTCCCACAGGGTTGAAGCGTAGATCGACCAGTAAATTAAGAGCTCTGCCTTTCGGCTCAGCTCCCTCTTCATCACAGCGTCTGCAGAAATGTGAACGCTGTACGACCTCCTGCTCCGTCCTCCTTCCACTCACCCATCTCTTCGTCGCTCTCCTCCTCCTCCTCCTCCGACAAGCGTCTCCGCCGCCGTCTCAGCCGTTTCCTACCCCGCCGCTGGGTCTTGCCGGGCCGGTGTTTGGGCACGCCTCTCTGTGCCCGTCTAGGTCGGGTCCCGCTGTCCCAGCTTCCCACCTCGCTGCCAGCATCTTCATCCTCCTCCTCTTCTTCATCCGCACCTGACGCACCGAAATCTTCGTCCTCCGAGCTGGAGGAGGAAGAGGAGGAAGAGGAGGAGGATAAATAAACCAGAGAGCAGAGATGATTTTGGATTGAAGGAGGGAAAAGTGTGTGTGTGTGTGTGTGTTACCTGTTGCTGAGCATGAACTCGTCCTCGCTCTCCGCTGCCGTGCTGTCGCTCTCCAGGTCGTTCAGTCGCCGCTTCTTCCTGTTCCTGGCAGAGTGAGCCTGGCTTCTGATTGGCCGCTGGCTCTCCTTGCCGTCCTCTGACAGGATGGCGGTGATGTCTCTGCCCCGCCCCGCTCCTACATCGAAACAAAACCCGGTAACTCCTCCACACGCTGAGGTACAGAACAAATACACAAAATAAACAAAGTAGAAATGTCTGTTGTGATGCTGCAGCTCGTCCACTCACCACCACAGAGGTCTCTGATGTCCTCCTCTATAGCCTCATCGATGGCATCGTCAAAGTCGTCAAACCTACAACACAAAACACGCTGCTTTCACTCATCGTGTTTTTCCTGTGACACTGGAAAACTACAGTCATTCAGAGTTAAACTTCTCTCCGTTTCTGCAGCAGAAAACCCAGACTTTTGAACTCACCTGTAGCTGATGTGTTTCCTGGTTCTGGTCGACCTCCGCCCCAGATTTTTACTCTTTTTGGAATCTTTCTTCTTGGCCGACTTCTCCTCTTCCTCCTCATCTCCCTCCTGAAACAGTCAAAACGATTCTTTTTAAGGTTGCAGAGTAAAATATAAAGGACTTGAGTGTGTTTCCTGAGATAAGACTGTTTGATTGATTCGTTTCTAAGGTCAGGTTCATGAGAAAACATGAAAGTGCTGCTTCCTGCTGCAGTGTGACGCCTGTAAATGTTTGACCTTTGACCCTTTCAACAACTTTCTACAGCAGTGATGAAAAATCTATATTTCTGGTTCTGGTTCTTCTTGAAGAGGACTGTTTGTGCCGCTACACGTGGGCAGTTACTCAGTTTTTTTAACATGTATGTATTCATAATTTTATGAATTTCATCATGACATATCCATCTGTGTTCCCCAACAAAGAGCATCTTCACCAGACTTCATCTGATCTTCTGGCCTTCGCTGTTTTCTCTCAGTATTTCTGGTATTAAAACACGTTGAAAGGAATATAACAATCAAACTAACACACTGAATTAATCATCTTTAAAGCTAAATCTGTTTGAAGCTGTGGACGTCACACTCACAGGAATGATGTTCTCCACACTGATCCCCACATACACCAGCCGCTCCCTCCTGGACAGACGGACAAAAAAAGTTGAATTTAAACATTTTCAAAAAGTCCATCATCATGTGTTTGTGTGTGTGTGTGTGTGTGTGTGTGTTTACCTCCTCTCTGCTCGCTCTTTCTTCTTCAGAGCACTGTCCAGATTCTGCAGCTGCTCCTCCAGCTTCTCACACAGCAGCTTCTGAAGGGAAGAAAACCAAACGCCTCGTTTAAATTCTGTCAGAAAGTTTCACCACAACAACACAAACAGGTTTAGAGTTTGACTGGAGACATTACGTGTTGGCAGGGAGGACAGAACCACTCTCCGTCTGGGATCAACATGAGCGGCGGGCGCAGACAGGCGGTGTGGTATCCACTGTCACAGGAGTCACACAGCAGGATCTGACGACACAAACACAAACACAGTTTAGTGACTGAGCTCCTCGTCAGCGTTGGATCAGTGAAACTCTTCTCTCACCAGCTCAGGGTGGTTGGGGAGGCCACAGTGAGTGCAGGCGTCCTCGCTGGGAATCTCCTCTGATTTACAGGATTCCTCCGAGTCGCTCCCTCCTTCACTCTCCTCCTCCCCTCGCTTCCTCCCTCTGTCCTCCGCCTCCCCTCCTTCGTTAAGTTTACGTCTCTTCCAGCGCATGTTGGACCACCGGGGGCATCGATGCCTCCGTTTACCCTGAAGATGAAGAGAAACTGTGAGACAGACTAAAAAATACAGAAACAAGTAACCTGAGTTTACACTCTGTGTTTACCCTGCGTTTCCTGATTTGCCCGGCAGGTTCTGCTTTTACGTCTTTCTTTGTGGCTGAGCTCTGCTCCTCGTCATCTTCCTCCTCCTGTTCGTCCTCCTCCTCCTCCTCTCCCCTCGTTCTGGGAGGCAGCGCCTGCTTTCTTTGCGGTTTCTTTCTCTGGCTCTCGGCTGCTTTTGAGCTCGGCCTGCAGGTTGGCAAAGCAGATGATCTTCAAGAAAAAAGGTGCAAATGGGACTGAATTTATTGTCAGAGTCAAAGCAGATGTACCTGAGATCAAAATGGACAAAGACTGATACAAACTTTATTCTCTGATCGCCTGTTTTTATCATTTTAACACACACATACCTGCAAATCCTTGCAGATCTCCTCAGTGGTCTTCCTTCCTCCTGCACCTCCTGCTCCCTCTCCTGCTCCCTCTCCTGCTCCCTCTCTTTCTCCTCCTCCTTTCCCCCTTTCCCCCTTAACTTGTTCCTCCTGTGGGGAGGAATCTTTATCTTCAGCCTGATTCCTTCTTTCTGGATCTCAGAGGAGGCTTCCTCCAGAGGACCCTGCCTCTCCTCTGCTCCAAGCCCAGTATCCTTCACTCTAACCTGAGCTACCAGTCCACCATTGACCCCGTCTCGCTGGTGTTCCTTCTCATCTTTATGTTCTACTTTCAGCGGTGGAACAGTGGCTCCTGCTTCTGCCTCCACCTTCCCTAAAGTGCCTTTATTCTTTTCATGGTCGTCTTTGCTTCCTTCCTCTGCTGCAGAGCGCCCAGACACTTCATCTCTCTTCTCCTCCCTCTCGTCCATGTCGTCGTTTTTCTGTTGACGGCCACTGTGTCCAGTTTTTGTCTGTTCCTCTGTCGTCTTTTTCCCCTGGTCCTCTGCCGTCTGTCTCTTGGGTTCCTCTGTGGACTGAGACAGCGAAGGGACACAAACAGAATCCACTTTTCTCTCTGCAGCTTCAGGGGGTGGATCAGATTTGGGGGATAACAGCGTTAGTTTCCTGGCTGTTTGAGGAGGAAGAGTGGTGGCGGCTGCTGCCGCCGTCTCTCCTTCGATCGGTCCCTTCCTCACCAGCACTGACTGCCGACTCACCTCCCTCTCTTCCTCCACAGCTCTGGAGCCCCGGTGGTCCAAACTCGGCCCGTTTTGTTCCTGCTGCTCGGCACCGGGGGCTCTGTGACGCTCGGACGGGCTGCGGATGACCCCTACATGACCCACAACACCCACCTGACCTATGACCCCTATGACTCCATTTTGTCCCTCTTTGTGAGGCAGGAGGAGCGACGCTCTCCCGTTGGTCAGCTCTTGCCTCAATGCAGTGACCACCTGCTGCTGCTGCTGCTGCTGTGAGGCAGCCGGACCACCAGGGGGCGCTAATGAGTTCGGTAACGTCCCCTCTCTCCCATGACTGTCTTTGCTCTGGATCACTGAGGGGTTACAGACAATAATACTGCTGCTGCTGCTGTTGTTGTTGAGGTGGTTGCTGTGGTAGCTCTCTGAGAGCTTTAGCTCCCTCTTCTTCAGTGGTATCTTGGCTTGCTGGTTGCTCCTGACGACCGCCCGCCCTGCTTCCTCTTCCTTGTTCACTTCCTGTTTTGTCGCAGCCGCACCTGGTGCCATGACGACCGACACGGCGTTCTTGGGGGCGTCAGCGTCCCTGGATTCTGATTTGACGATGGAGGTGATCGTGCTCACGCGGTTATCGAACGCGGGCGGTTTGTGGTCCGTCTTGTCTTCTTTTACATCAGCCTCAGTGTTTTCCTGCTTGATCGGCTGCATCGGCTCCTGCTTTACCTCTGCAAAACAAAAACAACCAAATAATTATACTCCTAGAAAGAGCAAACAAGAGAGGGACAGAGCACTAGCTTTCCATTAAAGCAAAATAACCACTCTAAAATGTTCATTTAGCTCAACGCCACATTTATCTATCAGATTTTACTGATTTAAAATCTTTTTTAAAACGTTGTTACCTTGTCTCAGAGGCTTCTCCTCCTTTACAGGGTCGACCTTCTTACTCTCAGCTTGTTCCTCTGTGGTCTTGGAGGGTTCAGAGATGGTGCTTCCTATGGCTCCATCCCCTAAGTTGCCATCACAAAAACAGCACCGGATCAGATTGTACTGTATCTTGGCTCTTAGCTAGGCGACCGTCTGCAGTCAGAAAAACCTCAAAACACTCAGAGGTGTGTCGACATACCTGCGTTTTTCTCTGTGGGGCTGGTGCTCCTGGATCCAGCCTGGTTCTGGTCCCGGTCCTGACTCTGATTTGGATCGATCTGAGCCTTCAGCAGCTCCAGAGCCTCGGCCAAGTCGTTACGAGTCCTGAGACGACCGATTGGGTAAGTGGTTCAAAGAAGATATGAAACGACGGGAAAGAAGAACGTGTTGCATTTAGAAAAATACCTTTTCTTGTTTCTAACGAACAGAGGAAGCGATAACAGTAGATGAGACTGCAGCCTGAGACCCTACCTGACGATGCACTTCCAGGTGGACCCATCCAGATCGTCCTGCTCCTCCGTGTACAGCCGGATGTTCTGCTCCTGGTCCAGCTGCAGCCAGTACATCAGACCCTGCCGATCCCGACCGATGGGCTGCAGACGCATCTTCTCCGGGTCCTCCTCGTTGATCGCCATCTTGAACTTCAGGTTGTCGTCAAACTGGCACTCGCAGAGATACTGAGAGGTGAACAATGAAAGCGTGTGAAGAGAGGAGTAGGTACAGCAGCTGTATTGAGCAGAACCAGGCCGTGTCTTACTTTGAGGATGCTCGACTTGCACTCCATGGACATCTCCTGGTAGCCCTTCTGTTCCAGCTCCCATGCCCAGGTACTGTTCAGCTCCTGGCAAACCTACAGGAAACAACCACTGGATATAGTCACCGCACACAAGCCAGAAGTGAGGCTCCAGACCAACACACACACACACACACACACACAGAGTCCTCACCTTAGCCAGGTATTTTTCCCAGCGGTCGGTCGACACAGACCTCCCCAGTTTTCTGAGCAGCTTCACGTGGAGCTCCACAAGAGGTTTAGGGACTGGAAAACACACAGAGGTGATTAGAAACACTGTTCATCTTAACGTTTCATAAACAACTTCAAGTCCAGCGTCAGCGTTTGCAGCTGTTTTTCTGCACTGTCCAGTGCACTGCTCATAAGCTGCAGTGTGTTTTCTGCACTCACAGTTTTATTTTTCATACAATTTCTGCACCGAAACTGTGGCGATGTGCTAACATATTAATATTTTATATTGCTCAGTCTGAGCTGGGTGAATAGATGTTTTGTTTTGTCAGTGGTTCACAAAAAAACTAGGTGTGGGATCTCAGAGGTGTGTGGTTTTAATGAGGTAATATGATCTAACTGACATTTAGCTAAAATTAATGCCACTTTTTTATAACGTTGTTTAATAAACTGATCAGTCAACAGTTATCAATAATCAGTGTAACTTTATGTTGTTTCAGAATAATGCTTTTAATTCCTTGTTTCATTAATTAATCTATAATGACTCTAACTTGAATGTTTTGTGAAACTCTGGTTGGGTAAACTTAAAACAATCAAAAGAAAATTAATCTGCAGCTTTTCTGATAATCGATTAATCAGTCCAGCCTTTTTTTTATAAGAATAATATCTGCTGATGCCACCCTCTCAAACTGATGCGTTTTTTGCTTTTCTTTGTCTCATGTGTCAGTAAGTTTTGGAGGGTTGGATGGCTAAAACAAGAAGTTTGAAGACGTCGCCTTAGGGACACGTGAGGGACTTTTTTTCCATTACAGTTTTGACATTTTTAGACTAGAATGACAGAGGAAATAATCTGCAGAGTAATCAGAGATGAGAATAAGATGTTTCGTTTGTCTTGTGATTACTGTTGTCATGATACTGTTATGACTGTCTTTAAAATGACAGAAAAATCCCACTGACATTTGACAAAAAAGGGACTGATGTGTGGTCTGATGTGAGACTTTTACTGAACCTAAAATTTAGAGGAAATTCCAGTTTTCTTTTCTCCTCTGGCCCGACAAACTGAAATGTTTTAGGTTTTAACATTATAAACACAGTCGACATCGTTAAATCATGGCCGATTTTAAATATGTCAGAGAAATATAGTCAACTACAGTATATATATTAAGTGTTAAGTCTTACTTCACTCTATTTACGGTATAAAAGCTGTGAGCAACAGAACTAACGGTAACGGAAAATTAGCTAGCTAACAAGCAGGATTGTCTGACACGGTTTAAAAGCTACTAACACGACAGCTAACAAGCTGAAAACCCTCTTTCAGACAAACGACAAAGTTGTAAATCATCTGTAGGCCTCCGTGTTGTACTTTGATTAAAAGTTGACGGAAACCTTGATGCTAACTAGTTAGCCAGCAGCCAGAGTTCCTACTGCGCCTGTGCACATTTGACAGCCACTCTAACCAATGGCCAAAAAATAACATCCACTGTTTTTAAGCTAACATCCCTCGCTGCGTCTAAAAAACGGATTAAACGGGGGAGACGTCGTTGCCGTGAACACACAATCAACACACAAACACAGGGGACACTGATGTCATTCCGGTCCGGCTGCCTGTGAGGCAAGGCCGGTGAAAAATTACACCTGACAACACTCCGGAGCTAGCTGGTTGTTCGGTGTGTGGTCACTCGGCAGTGCTGCATCATGGCTCCCACACCAAGTTTAGCGTTAACAGATCAATACCAGCCTTGACAACATTATCGACGACCTGTCACTTGGCTCTGGCTATAACCCCCAGGGGTACCGTGCCAAATCCCGAACCCCCGTCTGCGTCCGATCCCCGTAACTTTAGCACAAACATACACCAGAGTCCAAAGTGAGTGGGGTTTACAGAGAGGGGGGGGCTAGCTCTGTTAGCAGCTACGTTTTCCCTCTGCCCAAATGTTTCCGTGAAAACTTGGACAAAACAGCGGTGGTCCGCCGGGGAAAAACCAACTCTGACCCGGGGAAATATGTGCCACAGCCGGGGAGAAAAGAGTATAAAGTCGGTGACTAAACTCCCGATCTGATGCTGCTCCGCCGGGCCACACACACACAACATTTTTCGTCATCCTCATCATCATCGTGATGATGATGGTGATGGTGATGGTGGTAGTGGTGGCCCCCTTCTCCTTCGGTTTCAAGTGTCGCAGCTTTCCACCACTTCTTCGCCCCGCACCACAACCCCGCCGCTAAAACCGCCGCCGCCGACCGCCTCACCTGCCGTCGTGTCCCGCAGATACCTCTCCATTTGCGGGAAAGTCATCTCGGGCAGATCCAGCGCCGCTCCGTATCGCTCCAGGAACGAGCAGACCTCCGCGAAGCTCGGGCAGAGCGCCGGGCCGGAGCTTCTCACCAGCGCCGGAGCAGCCATCTTTCCAGGCGGAGAGGAACGGGAGGGGAGGGCTCGCTGCTAGGATGCGACTGTGTGCGGGTGAAATGAATGGAGGGAGTGAAGCGTCTACCGGTGTCAAGCTAGGCAGTACATCCGCGCATAGAATCCGGTTAGATTTTCAAAATAAAAGCAGAGGGGCCGTGCGTTCTCAGCTCAACAAACGAAACACGCCTAAAACTGACCACTTTTAATTCTGAAGCGTATCTCAAAACCAATTTTATCACGTCAACAGTGTGATATTTACATTTTTCTCTTTTTTTGTTTCTTTATTATTCAAATTTCCGCCTTTATTTTTAACACAAATTATTCCATTTCCGGTTTTAGCGTGCGTGTTTTACAGGAGCTTGACGGAGTAGCGAGAAGTTGGGAGGACCAGGGAGGGCAGAGCGAGAAATGCCCAGAATCCATCGCGAAAGACCAACAGCAACAACACTTCAAAATGGTTTTGGTTTTCATTCCTCAAATGTTTCCAGAATTAACCATGTAACTCGTTGTAATCACTCTTCCACAAAAATTAGACACCACAACGTGAGTCTGAACGATGAAGCCAAACCCACTCTACATCATTTATTCGTCATGGTTTGTTTTTTACAGTTTAGTCGTTATGTACAGCTTGTGTTTTTTTTTTTTTTTTTTTACATACATGAGGTATCAATCAGTTTCTTCCATACCTCAGCACTGCTGCTGCATGCTGCGTAGATAGTCACGCTGCTCTGGAGGATGCTGCCTTTACAGACTGTCGGAAAGAATATCTGGTCATTTAACAGGCCAGCTGTTTACCCCTCAGATCCAAACTAGAGTTGAATAGAATCACATAGCACTGATGGTTAATTTCTAATTTCTTAACATTTATACTTCTGAGCTTTATTCGCAGCAGACATTGATGTGAATCAGTCTTGCTATCAAATCCCAACACAGTTAGCGTTCAAATTAAAGTCCTCACTGTCCTGCCATAGTTTAAACTCATGTCTAAACCCAACCAGAAAATCACCAGACTTTTCAGAAAGGCCCTATCTAGCAGCGGAGCCACTTGAACTGACTTGCCCACAGGTTTGACGACATGGAGCTGCTGCCTGTAAGTTAGATATTTACCATGAGCCTGCAGAAAAAACAGACTGTTTGGGTTATTTGGATATTATCTTGGTTTACTGCTCACCACTGTCTTTTCCAGTTAACAGACTGAAAACCATTAAATCTTTTGGGGGAAGCATGACACAGCTTTTGGGAGCTCCACAGCTGGGTGTGTCACACCCTTCTTTAAACCCTAATATGTACTCTGTTAAACAGTCATTTTTTAAGTCTCCACCAAGGCATGCAGTTATTATTATTGGCCAGATTTACTCCCAGCACAAATAAATATTGTTGGATCCCCTAATTAACAACAAATATGATCATCATTTAAATATTTTGACTGTTTTTAAGTAAAAATGCCAAAAACTTAGACTTAGACAGACTTTATTGATTACTTTGGGATGACTCCCTCAGGGAAATTAAGTTAAAACTCACTGACACCAGCTTCTCAGATGTAAATAGTAAAGACTATGAACTGAATATCTTTGGGTTTTTTAAATTTATTGCCTGGGAATTAGTTTGTGTTTCTCAATTTTTACTTAATTTTTGTCCTTTACAGTTTTTGGACAAATGTTTTTAAGCTTTCAGAAATGACCACAGAACTCAAAAACTCAAAGAAAAACAGAGAGACGTCATTTTTTTGTGTTTCACATTTTAGCTTTTAATCAAACAGTAGTAGAGTGAAGTTGTATTGTTTTAAAATCTCGTTTTATAACACTCTGCCTTCAAACTCAGGTTGTATTTTAGACACTGGACCGTGTATAGACCGTTTTAAAAGCACAAACTCACAAGTTGCAAGTGAAGGCATCTTCAGAGCTGGAAAAGCAGAGCTGTCGAGTTGCACCTGAAGGCATCAGGTTTTTAAGAAAGGGCGGAAGGAGTTTTTTTTCCGTCTCACAGGAAGAAGGTTCATTTCGAAAGTTGTGTTTATTGTTCCATCTGTTGAATGTCTGATCCGCCACATCATTTCAGCTCCTGTCCTGGAAAACACTCACAGCTCAACCGATGCTGTTTAATCGCAGCCATGTCGGTTTAACAGAGAAATTACCGTTAACGGGCGCGGGTCGGTCGGTAAGTTCAAGTTCATTATCCAGTTTTACAGTAAATTACAACGAGCTAATGTCATTTTAAGCTAATTAGCTGTTACTTTATCAAATTCTTGAAAAAGACCTGCTTGTGTCAAGTTAAATTACAGCTTTTAAGTGTGGCGGTAAAGTCTGTTTAAACCGCTCCAGATAAACAAAGGAGCCTGTTGATGGTCACGAGGTGTTTACGGTCCTGGTTAAATAAAATCAACATGTTTTCACCATTTTAACGCCTAGATGCTCCTACAAGCAGCAGTTATTGAGTTGGTGAGGAGTAAAATGGCGGGTAAATGATGCCTCATAGTTTTATTTAAATCAGCTCATCTCTATAAACATAATAAGAATCAAGCTGAATCAAATGAAGTTATATAAACAGCATCAAACTAGATTTTCATGCATTATAAATATCAGATGAGCGGTTACACACCTGGCAATGTGCTGACTGCAAATGAGAAAAAAGAAAATACAGTCTGCTGCATGTTCTAACATGTGCAGAGAGAGATTTACTGAAAATCTGATAAGCAGAGATGGGATCGAGACAGAGCCACAGAAAACTGTGAATGAAATACATGTTATGAAGCAACCGATTCACAGAATATAATGGTCAATATTTAACGACTGAAACACTGCATAAGTCTCAGCAATAAATCTGTTTTATAGAGACAAGGCAAACCAGATGCTTTTGTTGTTGTTCTGTGTGTTTGTAAAGTAAAAAACAACAAGAACAAAGTGAATATGAGAAGATATCATCGTCAGATACAATTGAAATGTGACCCTAGAATAATAAAACATAAGAAAAACAGGAAGAACAAACTGTGGAAACTGTATCATTAAAATCAAGATGTAGTTACAGATAAATGTCACTTTTACTTCACTAACTAATGGTTAATAAGGTGATTTATTTTCAGGAAGTGAGGATGAAAAGTGAATGTTGTGGCATTAGGAAGTAAAGCAGGTAAAATGGGAAAATAACCAAGGACCAGACTGATAAACTTTGTCTGTGATTGTCTATTGTAAACAAACTTTATCCACCTGTCTGACAGGAAACCACACACCTAACCCTAACCCGCCCGGCAGAGAGACACCGTGGAGAAACAGAATCTAAATGTCTGAGACATGAAACTAGAAGTGTTTCCTGTTTATTTTTCTGTCTGCAGTTGTTGTTGTTTATGTGCGGCGGGTGACGGCAGAGCGGTGAGATGGCCATCGCCCACGTGGCAACAGAGTACGTGTTCAGCGACTTCCTGCTGAAGGAGCCGAACCAGGCTCAATACCGCAGCGTCCGCACCGAGCTGGCTGTGGACAAGATGGTGACCTGCGTGGCGGTCGGTCTGCCCCTCCTCCTCATCTCTCTGGCCTTTGCTCAGGAGGTTTCAGTCGGTGAGTGAGGACGTGGAGACGAAGGTCAAGACCAGGGGGTTAGTCCAGGAGGGTTAACTGTTACCGCGGTAAATCAGAGCTTCTAACAAACAGAGAGTTTAAAACACTAAACGATCACAGACTGACTGTTAGATCTTCTCTTTGATAGAACAAAGATGCTTTTATCCACAAACTGTTGAAGATTCTAAAAGAACATTTCAGTCAGATCGACCTCAGACATGAACTCTCTACTTTTAACTAACAACTCTGCCTCTGTCACATGAACGATCAGGAAATCCTAGGTCGACTTTAACGAGTTGATAACCAGCATCGTAACACCGCTCAGCCAGACTGTGGTTCTTAGGTTTAGTGAAGCCAGATAACGAGAAGATATCCTGGGTATGTTCTTCGTAGTGCAGGTCTCAGCTGATGGACTACAGCTGCTCTGCGTCACTTCTCAAACATTAAAACACCTGCTGATGAAATATTAAAAGTGTCGACCTGCAGGGGAACCGCTCTGAAATACATAAAAAACATCAAACCTCAAACAACCACAGTCATTTCCTCTGTTCCTCCTGCAGGAGCTTCAGCTCACCTCTGCTTCTCTTCCTTGTTGCTGCCTGCCACACATTCATGTTAAACTTCCCTCTCTCTCTATCTCTCTCTCTCTGTGTTGCCTTCAGGTACTCAGATCAGCTGTTTTGCTCCCACTAACTTCTCCTGGCGTCAGGCTGCGTACGTGGACTCATACTGCTGGGCGTCCGTTCATACACACACTCTACCTCTGTGGCTTCACAAGGTACAAACACACACACAGAGACAGAGGCAGGACATTTCAGTTATACACAAACAGCTTTTGTTTCTTGTTTTTAAGGTGTGGTGTGTGAGAGTATTTTTAGTAATTACAGAGAGCAGTAGGTGTGTGTCTCTGTCTCTATACATTCCTAAACTGATCTTTCTCTAGCGACACTGGGATTTCATTAAATGTTTAGTTGCTTTGTTTACTGTCCACCCACGTTTTGTCCTTTCATCTTTGCTGCTTGTGAAATAATTTGCTTCCTGTCAAATCATCGCATCACTGTCACAAGTTTAAGAAAGACAACAGACGTGTAATCAGACATGTTGCTGCTCAGGAGTTCAGGTCTGATGCCGTTTACAGAGTCTCTGTCTTTCTGATTGGCCCCAGGGTTTTTATTGTGTCTCTGAAGAGTCAAAAGTCATAAAACCACTTCTCTAAAAGCTTAAGTTCCTGCAGACGTTGAAACAAACATGACTTTGTTGTGTATCTCTCTCTATCTCATTTTTTTCCCTCCTCTTCCTGTCCAGTTCTTCCCCTACATCCTGCTGCTGGTGGCGGTGCTGATGTACACCCCGGCGTTGTTCTGGAGGTTTTCTGCCGCCCCCCTCCTGCAGTCGGACCTTGGTTTCATCATGGAGGAGTTGGACCGGAGTTATAACCGCGCCGTCACTCTGGCCAAACGCATGGCCACGTCAGGGCTGCTCATATCAGACAGGTACAGACGGACGCCTGAAATCAGACCTCAGAGCAGCGTGAGTAACCGCGAGTAACGCTCCTGTTATCCTCTCACCCAGCGACCCCACCGAGGGCTGTTTCAACTACCCGCTGGTGGAGAAGTTCCTGATGACCAAGCGCTGCTCTCGGGTGATGCTGTGTTACTACCTGTCGTGTCGCGGCCTGACCCTCGTCACCCTGCTGTGCGCCTGCGTCTACCTGGGTTACTACCTGCGCCTCGCCTCCATCAGGGACGACTTCGGCTGCACGCTCCGCGTCGGCCTGCTCGCCTCCGACCCCGGCGTCCCCGAAAAGGTGCAGTGTAAGCTCATCGCCGTGGGTGTCTTCTCTTTGCTCAGGTATTCGTCTGCACAGAACACTGTTTGGTTATTATAGAAATAAAAGTATTGATGTGAGACTGGTAAATATATTTACTTTAGTTCTAACCTCTTTGTGGGCTGTCATGTGAGGTCATGCATCTGTAAACTACAAGGATGTCTTGTGAACAGTGGGTTGTGATCACGGGATCCTCTTTTGTGGATTTTCAATCAGCACCATCAGACCTTTTAGCAACAGACTCATTATGTGTCGGGTGACGAGAACCCACAAACTTCAGACACCTGAGAGGACAGAAGAAAATAAAATACACCAATAATCAGGTTGTCAGCTGTAAGAATAATACAGAACACCAGACTCAGGGCTCTACAGAGAGCTGCAGGAATGGGCCTCAAACCAGGAAGTGAGTTAGCATGTTAGCATGTTAGCACTTCATGTGTTTCTGGTTAAATGTCTGAAATAAGGTCTGTGGTTTTAACACAAGCTCAAGACATTTTCAGGTTTTATTCTCCGACATAAAATGGGTCAGTAAATCCCCCACTCCTGATGTTTGAAGCTTTTACGTGTCTTAAAAAAGGCGGTTGCTAACGAGTGTCTAAATGAGACTACAGAGGTTGTCGGGGACGTTAACATGAAAACCCATCTACTCACCAGTCCACCTTTACAGCCTCGTTGTGTTTCTACTCACGCTCTTTCAAACTATCACTAACTTTCTAAGAAGAAAGGCTTTTGTAGAAGAGCTCAGAGCTAAATGAAATGACCAGTTGGAAGCTTAGTGGTGGAGACGTTGACGTCATGTGACCGTGGTGTAGTTGGTTTATAGCCTAACATTAGCTTTTTACTTCTGGAGATTGGATTCAGGCTTCAAACATCAGATTATTTTGCTGAACAAAAAAGTCTTTAATTTGTTGAACACTCTCTGGTTGATTTTACTGTTTCCAGCCTCGTCAACTTGATCCTGTTCATCGCCCTGATTCCCGTGGTGATCTACGCCAGCCTCCGGCCCCTCCTCTGCACCGGCTACGCCCGATTCCTGGAGACCTACCAGTCTCTCCCCACAGTGAGCGTCCTGCCCAACCCCGGCGGCCAGTGGGACGATCTCTCTCTATATCTGCTCTTCCTGGAGGAGAACATCAGTGAGCTGAAGTCCTACAAATACATCAAGGTGAGTTAGCTTGTACTGCGAGGTTGTGTCCAACCTAGCAGCTGCTAACAATCCCACAATAATTAATCAAATTAAACCTGTGTTACACAGTCATTCATTTTAGCAGCTAAAACAGCAGTGTACATCCAATACTGTTGTATTTTTTCCGACTGTAGGTGTTGGAGTTGTTGAAGAGACGAGGGGAATGTGCCGGAGAGGACTTCGATGCCATGGGTCTGCTGCAGACTCTCTGTCTGGTGAAGATGGACACTGTGGATGGGAGTAAACTAAGCAACGCTGCGGAGAAACAGGATCAAGTAAAAACGAACGCAGCTGCCTCTGATGGCAGCCCTGACACCGGAACGGCAAAAAACAGCCACAACCGTCTGAACTCAGCCTCAGTTAACGACAGCAAGATAGAAACAGAGATGAAAGGTGAGTAAAAAGAAGTTCATTAGTATTGTTTAGCATGGTTCTCACTCTGTGCCACTTTGTAAAACTAGTACGAGTTGGACTTTGGACAGAGATGTGCTCTAATGTTGTGTCTCAGGGAAAGTGGAGGATAAGAAATGACAGGAAACAGAGCTGGAGGAAAAGGGCGTAGACAGACAAAGAGACTGCTGATAATTACCTTCACCCAACAGAACCTGTTTCCTGAGTTTGCATGTCTTTTCCCACAGTGAAAACAAGAATACGTCACATAATAAAATTCAGTTTCACCTTCAGTGTTTCACTTTGAGGTTTCTGTTCCACTGGGGATGAGAGATCATTTTAGTTTTTGACAACAATGGCTGTTATCTGACACCTTTAAAGTATTTATTATTGTGTTGTATTTGTATGTTTTGGAAGAGTTACAGTATTAAGTAACATGTCTTAAAGCAATAGGCAGATTTTCTTATCATTGGTCAGAGCCAGGACAGAAGTTTACCTGTTTCCTGTCTTTATGCTAAGCTAAGCTAACTGATAAATGATCAGATAATAATTCATCATCTTGTCTGATATTTGTTTTCAGAGCTCAGTCCTCTGCTGTCGGGAAACGGCGATGAAACAGGAAGAAAAAACAGTGAGGGGGGGAGTCTCCGACAGCGAGCGATGTGATCGGCCGCCGATCGGGCGCAATGATGACGAGACCCACCTCTGTCCCATGGTGCATCCAGAAAGTCAACTTCCTGTCCTGATGGAGGGATCAGACTGGAGTGGGAGAGTACAGCTGCATCATGGGGGATCATCAAACATCCACCTCATCTTCTAGACGTTCAACATGGGAGTCACAAATGTTTTTAGTCCCTCGATTTGAGACTCAACACTGGGAAAACTCACGTTTTTCACAGGGGAACATGGAGTGAAGTGTTCTGAGTTAATGGTTAAAACACAACGGTGCCAAAATGCAGACAAAGATGCAAATGCTCTGCTCTCAGGATGTTTATACAGCTGTCAGCTCACACGCCTGATAAATATCCTGTGACTAAAGTAAAAGCAGAACAGGGAATATGCAGTAGATGTTGCAGAGCAGGAGTTTGCTGCCTGAACCAGTGGGATGTGGGGTCAGATGGGTTTTCCATCGAGGGGGGAAAACCATTCACTGAGAGTAAACCGTGACGGATTTACCAGACTGTCATTTGTCCAGCCCCTCTTTTACAAAACTGACTTTAACTTTAAACTCATGTCTGGAGTGAAATCTGTGCTGAGATGATGTTTTTATTTGCACTCATTGTGGGAGAATGTGCTTTTTTTAAATGAGATTGTCAGTCACATTTCAAGACAATGTTAAGGTTGTAAAGGGGAAAACCACACAAGGAGGAATTTAGCGTGCTGTAGTCAGTTTCAGGAATCATTCATTTGATTATACTTGTTATATATTTAATAACATAAATTCCTGAACTGTCTGGTATTCCCCCTTAAGAACTAGATTGTTTTCTCATGTTTATTATTATTTTAAGCTACAGCCAACAGTGGTACCAATGCAGGAAGCTTTCATTTAATCACATTTATCTCTTTTTCCAGCAAAAATCTTATGAAGTGTTCGTTGCTTAATGTTTAACAAACGCATTATTTTATCCAAAATGTCTGTAATCTATAACGAAACATCACGTCACAGGTGATATGCAGTGACGTGGCTTTAGGTTTAATCGTTTTTTCTCTGAGGTTTTCAGACGTTTGGATGTCTCAGCCTGGAGTTAAACTTGCTGTGCTCGCTTTGGAGTCTCAGGGATAAAAACATCTCACTAAACGACGAGCGACTGTCAGTGTTTACTGCCTCCTCCACTGCCTGGATAAACTGCATGTGCTGCTCTAAGTGGAACATTTTAACACTGTCGTGAAGTCGCTGTGGTACAATCTCCTCTTTATTATACATTAGTTGATGTTTTGTGAACATTTCTCCTATTTTTTGGTATGATGGTGAAATGTTATTGGGATCCCATTTAGGTGCAATGGGCCACTTTATTCATGTAATGCATGCTTGTCTTGTGATGTGGAGAAACTTCTAGTGTTCATTTACTGAAGTGAGTTTGCTGTTTTGTTTGTGATCTAATGGTTGTTTAATTATTACACTTTGAAAGATTGTCTGCAGTCTTAATAATAAATATAGGAGACGTTACTGTTGAGTTATATGGTGTCTTATTTTTTATGTGGGGTAAAGGTTTGTCGTTTTACCTGAAGGGTTGAAAGAGGAAGCAGATATGATCGTACTTGGTGAACTTCTTCCAGCATGAAGTTGTCTCAGACTGGTTTCGTGCACATGACGGTGAGTTCAGTGACCTCCCCACTCACCACATCTGAATCCTTTAGGATGTGGGTAGAGCAGGAGATTGGTAACATGAATGTGCAGCTGACAAATCTGCAGAAATAATGTGGTGCAGTCATGTGAACATGGACCAGAATCTCAAAGGAATGTTTCCAACATCTTGTGAAATCCATGCCGCAACTTTTTAAAAACAAATTACAAAGGTAGATGAGTTTAATACAGACAATATTACCCTCATTATTCCTGTGTAAAACAGCAGCATCAGTACTCTCCAGTCCTGCACTTCCTGGTTCAGCCTCTAGAGGCAGTGCAGGGATTATTTGCATAACTCAACCTGGGAGCATCGTTGAAGTGACGCAGTTGTTTTTCACCTTGATGAGCGGACATGTGTTTCTCATCTGGACGCCTCGGGGTGAGTTAATTTGCAAATTAATAAGTTTTTTTGTCACGTCAGGTGCTTCTCGTGTCATTCATCTCCGCGTTTTAAGGAATTATTCACCGTGGATTGGCAAAGGCGTCGAGTTTTTAGCGTCAGGTGTTTTTTGACGGCGGTCTCACGGTGCAGGTAGGGGAAAAAAGCTTGTACAAAGTCAGAAAAGTTGGTCGTTGTATCGACTGCGTGAACTAATCCTCAGCATTTATCACCGTGTGTTGTAAAGGTCGTTGCATTTTAATTAAGCGGTAAATTTAGCCGCCTCTTGCTAGCTTTTCTTGTCTAACGAGTTACACTTTTATCTGTTTACGAAAACTGTTACATTAAATTCTAATATATTCAATATGAATAAAAAGCAGTGGGCTAATCATGCTAATTTAGTACTTTTGGGAACCTGTTTTGTTAGCAAGAGGGGGGGGGGTTGGCTGCAGTTATCGTGATTATCCAGCAGAGGGAGCTACACGAGACACATTTGTTGCGTATGTTAAATTATTACAGATTATATAATTCTGTTACACATTATATCAACATAGGTAAAGAATTATTTGTTTTTCATATGATTAGAGTCAATTAGAAATAAATGATATCGGTCAGTAAAAGCAGACAGAAGTAGTTTATCTTTGCCTCGGCTGGTAGGAGGTTGGTTTTGGCCTGTGCGCAGTTCACAATCGTATCGTTAAAATCGTAATTAGGAACTTCTTAGTGAGTTAAACCGTTCAGGTCAGCCCTACGAGTGTATTATAATTATTAGCCCCCAGGCTTGTAATTCCGAGCATGAGATATATATATAGTACTTGATGTCTTAGTAAAGAAATACAAAATGGCGACTAATATACCACCGCTGATGCTTACATCAAATCAAAATATAATATTAATACTACTACCAGTCATTCTGCTCATTTTACTGGAGCCACTCTCTGTTTGTTTTTATCTAAATTCTGTTTGAAAGCAAACATACTGGTAAAAAGTTAAATTAAAAGAATGTTATCTTTACTGTCTTAACATTTTATCGTTCCCGTTGGTTAAAAAATACACATAGCTGTATGTATTTTAACGTTTTAGCAAAAACTTCTGCTCTAAATTCTTATTGGATTAGAACACACCACGTGACCCGGAAGTGTTGAGAAGCTGTGTCTGTTACATTTGTTTCTTTAAAAATAATCGTATTTTTAGCGATTCTGTCACATTTCCTTTGACTGTCCGTCGTCGTGTTTTCCTCACATGTCCCCGACTGTCCCTAATGTGTTAGTTCAGCCCGTTGACCTCTGAGTGAGAGGGACTGTGCGAAGAATGACCCCGTTACCTCCGACAGTTTACCGGCATCGCTTCTCGGCCTTTTGGCTAAGATCAAGTGTAGTATCTGTTCTTATCAGTTTAATATCTGATACGTCCCCTACCCGGGGACCATATATTAAATTGATTTTTGGAACAGGGAGATGGAATAGGGGCTTGCTCCGTCCACTCCACGCATCGACCTGGTATTGCAGTATTTCCAGGAACGGTGCACCCCCCTCTATATGTACAATATGAAGTGTTATTTTATTGCTTATTTGTCGTAGTCTTATTCACAGACATACTAAAATCCATCATATGCGTGTTGCCAGTGTTATGGTTGCTTTAAGGCATTTGTTTAATTATACATTGAGACACTGTTTTGGTTTTTTGTGAGTTTATTAGTTTGTACTATCTCTAACCCTCGTTTGAAAGGTGAGGAGTTATGCTGAGTTCACTGTCCTCTCCACATTTGACAAAGGTGTAAAACATTTTCTTCAAATTGCCCTTGTTTTATGGAGTTATTTCGCTTCTTTACGCTCTAGATTTGAGCTGAACTGATTATTATTCATTGCTCATTGTCCACAGTTTCTGCTGCTGTCTTCCCCTGACAGATCAGAACAAAGGCAAATACACTGTAAACTTAATTTTCTGTTATCATCTAACTTATTTCTTCTTGCTGTGATTTACATGAAGACAAACACGGATAAATGTTGTAGTAACAGCGTTGTTACCATTCCAGAGCACTAGGTGGCAGTAGCAGGAATGTCAGTTACCAGTAAACAAAGAACCAGGGAAGTGGCTGTAACATGAGAAACAATGTGTTTTGTCTGTTTTTATTCTTTTCTCTGAGTTTCAAATGTGGATCAAACTCAGTTTTTGTTGCAGTCCGACTTTGCTTTGGTTCAGTTGGGCTTGGAGTTGGCCTGTTGCTCATTTTTAGGAATTGAAATGGATAAAATAGATGATTTCAGGTCAGCCTTTCATATGGAAATACAGCATTGCATGATGGGAAACATGAGGACTATATATCAAATAAAACGTTAATAATCTTTGTCAGTTGTTGTGCAACACTGTTTTGTTCTGTGTTGAATTCCTGGTGATCCACAGCCTCCTACAGCCTGAGGTTTTGTTCATATATAGATTGTGAGCACCATGAAGCAGATTGGTTTGTGTGTGAAAGACTCCGGTGTGTGTGATCTGTACAACTCATACTTACCTGGCAGGGGAGATACCATGATCAAGAAGGTGGTTCACCCAGGGCGAGGCTCAGCCATTGCACTCCGGTTGTGCTGACCCCTGCGAATTCCCCAAATGTGGGAATCTCGACTGCATAATTTCTGGTAGTGGGGGACTGCGTTCGCGCTCTCCCCTGATAACATGTATAAAAATAAACTCATTAAGACTCTGAGTTTAGAGTGAGAAGGTATGTAGATAATTGTGTTTCTACTTTGCTGCTGCTATATAAATAAAATTGATTTGACTTTCCATGTAGAATGATATTTAACACCTATTTCATCACCAGTAAATGTAAGCCTAGTAGGAACATTATGGACTAGAATTACAAAATTATGCAGCAGAAAATGTAGAAAATATACCTAGTTTACAGTGCTTTCAGTAAGTATTCAGACCCCTTCACTTTTTTCGGATTATTAATCTACTTTCAATATCTCATAATAACAAAGAAAAAGCTGAATTTGAGAAACTTAACACGTTTATTAACAAGGAAATACTGAGATAAAACATTGACAAAAGTATACAGATCCTGTACTCAGTACTTAGTAGGGCTGGGAACTTTGGTTCTTTTATAGCACCAACCAAAATGGTTCGATACTACTGAGTATCGAAAGATGCCTTGTTTTTCGGTACCAAGTTTCGATACTTGGGAGTTAATCACATGATCAAGATCTGATAACCCTCAATGTTACTCAGGGAAAAATCAACTAAATTTTATACAAGGACGTCTTTTTCATGGATTAAGAAATTGGTCAAGCTTTCCTGCAGCAGTGGATGTAAATGAAGCCTTGAAAGTTAATGCAGAGGATTCCTACATGTGCCCCAACTTTTGTTGCAAGGATGCGCCATGGCCACGATGCATCGCGATTCAGAAAACATGACGATACGCATCGTGACGCTAAAAAAATGTATCCTGATGTGTCTGATTAAGTGAGTGTTGTGTCCTAAAGTAATAGTTTACACCTCTTGCAGTTATTTTCTCTGATCGTTGATATTTTTTCTGCGCTCATCATCTGTGACAGCTTTAACTCTTGGCTGTCTGACAGATTCCTCCTTGGTTTCATTTCTGCAGGGAAGCTGTTAAATCGTTGTCACTCGTCATGAATTTATTTCCTCTGTGGCAGCAGAACAGAAGCTTCAGAAACTCCTGCAGGTTAAACTGAACCAACTAAACGCTTTCAGGGCCGATTAACTCTTAAAAACTCACTGTACACGGACTGGAAAAGACTAGCTAGCCTAGCAACATAAGAAGGCTATAAAACAACCCGCAATACAACTTTCTAAAATACCGTAATTACACCGGTACTCGCTCAATTCGGTTGTAATTAATCGGTACTTAATTGTATAGTTTTATAGGGGGAAAAATAATTGCCTTATATTATGGACAATACAGCACCCTTTCTTTTGCACTGTGCTCTGCAGAATAACTGCAAGAACGATTCTATTTTTACATTTTAACTAGAATCTAGTTTACAGTAAGGAAAACACTGTAAGAAAATGGGTTTTGTGGCAACAAGAAATTGGAGATTTTATTTTGCAGTTTTTACTAAAAAGGAATAAATAAGAACTTTAAGATTAGTTTTCATTCTTAATTAAATATATTCTAAGATGTATTGTGTGTGTGTCTAATCGAACCATGAGTTGATAGTAACGTTACGCTCCCAGTACAAAGGCAAACTGATAGTATACTGCTCCTGTTTTTAGACGTGTAGAAAGTGTAGTTAGGTCCTGTGTCCACTAGAGGCTGACGGAGCTCCATTACTTTTTGAAATTAAAAAAAGCACATTATCCTTTCACCCGCGAGGAGCTCCATCATGATCAGTTATTTTTATTTTTTATTACTAACATCAGCGAAAAATACACACAGATATATGAGTAATAATATCGTTACTACAACTTTTGCTTCATCTTCCTTCTTATTGGATTAGAACACACCACGTGACCCGGAAGTGTTGAGAAGCTGTGTCTGTTACATTTGTTTCTTTAAAAATAATCGTATTTTTAGCGATTCTGTCACATTTCCTTTGACTGTCCTTCGTCGTGTTTTCCTCACATGTCCCCGACTGTCCCTAATGTGTTAGTTCAGCCCGTTGACCTCTGAGTGAGAGGGACTGTGCGGAGAATGACCCCGTTACCTCCGACAGTTTACCGGCATCGCTTCTCGGCCTTTTGGCTAAGATCAAGTGTAGTATCTGTTCTTATCAGTTTAATATCTGATACGTCCCCTACCCGGGGACCATATATTAAATTGATTTTTGGAACAGGGAGATGGAATAGGGGCTTGCTCCGTCCACTCCACGCATCGACCTGGTATTGCAGTACTTCCAGGAACGGTGCACCCCCTCTTTCACTGTTGAATTTAAACTAATGGTCGCCTTTCTTATAACGTGTTCTGTGTATGCTATAACACCGCTAACGTTAGCCTAGCTTCTTTCTAAGTTACAATTGCGTCGGTGTTTATCGTTCAGGAGTGTTTTTACCGGGAGCCGAATTATCCACAGAGGTCTCCTCCTCACTATAAGAAACGGACCAGCTGATTAAAACCGGTCAAAGCGCCGATCAAAGCAGTTTCACGTTAAATATGCGCGTTTCCCTATGAGGCTTTCGGACGGACAGGAGGGGCTGTCCTTCTAATGGCTAAAGGTAATAAATATGAGGTTATAAAAACAGTCAAACATTAGTTTTCGGCTGATAGTGTTTTAGTAGAGATGCAGTTTGCTGGGTAGAGGTCCCTTTAACCACAGTAGGAAGAATAACTTCAGGGGGGTGTGGTTAGTCTGTTGACAGCGACACAAGGTAAGCAGCAGTACAGATCTTTACTTCATGATTTTCTCTCCTAAAACTCAATCAGCTCCTTTTCTAATCACCTTTAACCTGTTCTGAGTTTTGAATTAATGCAGCAACAGACTTTAACATACAGTTTTTTAATGGTTTGGTGGGAAGCATGAGCCGTATGTGGCTAGTACAAAAATAGCTCTCAGTCAGCCTGTGCTGGCTTTGAATAACAGGAGAATTGGCAGCAGAAGGTTTTGGCTTTTGTAGCTGACAAATGTGAAATGTTAATATCAACTGGTCTGCTGTGTGGTGTACACGGTCACTAGTGTCTGTTGCAGGGTGGTTATGTAATGACTTTATTTGTTGTCAGATTAGCACAAAGAAACCAAGGACTGAGTGCATCATGCAGCTTTGAAAATACAGATACTAAAATACAGATGCTTAAATGGCCCTAGCCCTTCATACTGGGTTTATTGCACCTATACTTGATTTCACTAAACACCTGTTGTGCCTGCGAATGACACTGCTTGTGTAATCTAGTGTTAATAAAATTACAATGCACTACAAAAACAAGATGAGGCAATCTCACAACACACAGGAACAAAAACCTGATCAGATTTTATGGGTTTTATGCTCAGTAACATTTGGATTTCCACCATTTGATTTTTCATCTTTCTGGATGCTTATTCATCACTTCACTTTAGAGACGGTGAGTGAGGCTACAAGTGCTTTAGGTGTTCAAATGAAGTATACAGTAAAATAAACCATTAATCCTCATTTTTGCTGACTTTTTTACTCAAAAGCATTTCCTGTTCAAAGACATGGTTTAGTTTTATATAAATCAGTCCTACTGATCCCGAAAAGCTTGAGAAAAATGCAGACAAAATCAACAGTCTCAGGAGGTCAATTAGATTTTTGGGATGGTGGTCCTAGAAACATGTTAACACTCACATGCCACAAGTGTCCTTGAACGCAGCTGTTAATTTTGACAAAAGCATCTCTGTTATGTAAAAATGCATTTGCTGCACTGTGTTTAAGGGCCTTTTGAAACCTTTATAACAGTATACAAAACAGAGTAATAACTTTGCACCCACCTCAGCCCCTTGTGTGTCAGCAGGCAGCCTCAGCCATGTCCTCCCAGAGACGCCTCTCCTGGGCCACATGAAGGTGAAGGGATGCCTCCAGCTATGACTGTAAGGTCTGGCCTGGGAGGAGCCGGACCTGGGACTGGAGGAGACCGGGACTGACGTGGTAGATTCAGAACCAGAATCAAACTCACATCACTGGGAGCCTGTTGTTGCGTTCCAAGGCAACCCACCCCAGCATTACCCAGGAGTCCAACCTGGCTGTATCTGAGGAGGTGCTGAAGAAGGGGATAGACCTACACAATGCAGAGGCATGAGCAGGCTCTGCAGGCACGACAACAACACACCTACAGACGTGCGGCCGATTCAGACCAGACTTCAGACGACGGCTTGCCTCTTCTCCCAGGTTCCTCCACCGTGGACTTTGTGGAAGCAGAAAGGCGCTGGCTGTCAGGAGTCTTTGCAGACTTGAGGCAGCCGCTGAATACAACAAACTGGCTTCCCAGGGCGCCAAGGTGGGAGGGCCTTCCACTCCACCTGTTACCACGCCGGGAGCCTTCTGACCACAGAAGACCCGGTGGGCAGCTGCAGAGCAATTGGCCACACTGCCTTGCCAAATGTATAGCTGGATACAACTCTTAATTTAGGATGAGACTGAATACTACTGCAGTCCAGTCTTGTTAGCTGCACTGTAGAGGAGCACGGGCAAGTTTTATAAATCATTTGCAATTTCACAGTTTACTTTAAGATCAAATTCAAGATGGAAAACATACATTTGACCTAGAGATTTATCTTTGTAAAGATAAGATCATTTCAATGGATGTTGGGGAAACTAAATGAATGCATTATGTTCATTTTTCATGAGGTAAAATGTATTTCTGCTGTTTTGCTACAGAAAATAAAACTGAAGAGGGTTAAAACATGAATTCCATCACATGGGTTTGTTCACAAGAAACAGCTAGAGTAGGAAAAATATTCCTGGTACAAGTGAACACACCATGAGTAGAAACATACCTTATGTTTGAACTTTTTAACCTTTTTGCAGAGTTTTGAATTTGTATTGCTGGCATCCTCTTCCAGAAAACAAAACGAGCATGTGAAAGTTGAGAGAGTTTAAGTCCTGCTCGTGTCCCATAATTCGGCTTTATAGCGCCTGTGGTTTGGGCATGATGAAGACTTTGACGGGTTTTAAGGTTGAATGAATGGTTCCCCGACGCAAGTGCCCTAGGTATGTGGATGCTGGCCGATGCTCGGCCCATCCTGCTGCTTTTGAGGTGGAGGACGAGCAGGGGAGGTGGAGGAGGAGCTAGAAGTAGCAAGAGGCTAACCTCAATCTGAGATCAGCCCGGAGGGAGAGAGGAAAGGGTATTTCAAAGTGGGATGTGGAGGTCAAACTCAAAAGACAGAGGTCTCAGATTTGGTGTGTTTCAGCAAGGCATTCAACAAAGTATTCAGACCCCTTCACTTCATTCAATCTATGCTCAATACTTCTAAGATGCTTAAGAGAAAGGGGAGAAACCTGAGATAAATATTTAAGTGTCATAACAATGTGATATTTCTTTATAACTTTAGAAAATTCTGTTTTCATTTTGTCAAATTGAGTGTAGACTGATGAGAGGGGGTGAATATTTTCTGAATGCACAATAAATTTACAAAAAACAATTTGATATGATTCGACTTCAATTAGGGATTTGATATGTTCGCTGCATCAAAAGTAGATTTGAAACGTCTGAATATTTAATAATACAGAAACATTAGATGAGTGCTTATACTGGACTCGTCCATGCAGTGTGTGAGAGGTGTATCTGTGTGATGAGTCTGTGTCTGGTTGTGGTCCAGGTTTCCTGAAGTCTCCAGGTTTAGGATGGATCACTTTTACCTTGGGCTGCCTGATACAGAACCTTGCAGACAGGGCCGTGCATCCAGTCAAGATCTGCTGGAGACTCTAATCCTGAAGCCAACCACAACCCAAAAACGCCGCGTAAACCGAGGTTGGTTATTCAGCCGGAATCAAACTGACTCGCACTTTGACGCTGTTCTGAGGATCCCGGATGCTCTGTAGCTGCCATACTGATGTTCAGCGCCACCACCAGGCGATGTAAACCTCAGGGATTACTGACTCCCAGTCGGTTTCCATGATGGTGGCTGTCGCCGATGGATCTAAAGGTGGGAAGGAGTTAACCAAGAAAAACAGAAGTGATCCTTAATTCCCTTACATACAGGTTTATTGATTATACCTGCTCAGGCAGTTTGAGCTGCAGTAGGCCGCCTCTGTCTGAGGGTCGCCTGAGGATCTTCACCAGCCCACTGGTTTACAGGACGAAATGGGGCAGAGTCTAAAATCTGCCCACAAAACTGTCCTGAGGTGGGGCAGCTCTGTCAGAAACAGCCCAAGTGTTGGAAATGGAAGAAAGGCAGTGGACAGAAACAACAACAGTAAATGGCTAAGACAGCAGAGAAATGTTTATGTTTTCAGGCAAGAGGCATATGTATACAACAAAGTTCAGTCGGGGTTTCATTTTAGTTTACCTTCGTAAAATCTACCCCTGTACTTTCACTTATGTAAAAGTAATTGATTGCTTTTTTCCTCCACTGAAGCTGGGCCGCACAACACAAACTAACTAACAGATGGAGGTGTATTCCAACAGCTCCTGCTTTTCTGCCTGCAAAATTAGTGTTTTTATCAGAGTCTGTAGAGATATGTAGCCATGTTTGGGTTGATCTTACTCAAAAAAGGTCTATCTCAGTAAAAATCCTGTCCATAATGTCCATCGTTCTTGGCTCAGTACTGCGCTGATTCCAAAGATTTTGTCCCATCAACTATCCACTTTAAGCACTCAAAACGAAAATAAGGTTCAGGTTCAAAATATCAGAGTTATCTCAGTTGAGGCTGTTAATTCCTGCCAAATGTTAAGAGTTTGAAGGAGGTAAAGAGAAAGAGATATGAGGATTTTACCGAAAAGATCTAACGCCCTGCAAAACTTCTCACAGCCAAGCGATGAGAGGATTCAACCTGAATAGTAAATGACAAACATCTGTACAGACTGATGCTGTGTATACAGATGTGTGTGTGTGTGTGTGTGTGTACTGACCCTTGTCTGGTGCGAGCAGACAGGACGAGCTGCAGGGCTTTGACCTGGAGGCGAACGTGATGTATGGTGGCCACATGTCTGTTCTCCAGACCACTCTACAGAAACTCCAGCTTGCAGGTTTCCTCTAAGATCTACACAAACACACATCACACACACATTTAAACACACTAACACTGATTAATGAATCTCAGGTGCTGTAACACCGACGGGCAGGTGCGCCGACCTGCTGAGCTGCCGCCGTGGCCGTGACGTTTTGTTTGAGGCAGAGAGGGACGGCCATGTTCCACTGCTTCTCCTGCAGAGCCTGAGGAAACGAGGCAAAGGTAAAACACGACGATCTTTACTTTAAAACCTCAAATCTGCAGCTTTAAGGCTTCAAGTCATCACAGATGAAACACACACTTCCTACCTTCACGAGCAGCAGCTGGCAGCGCAGGTACGTAGCACAGAAATCTGCAGCTCCAGCGAGTTCAGTCTGCAGCTCACCGAGCCGCTGCAGGTCTCTGACAGACAGGAGGACAAAAAGCCTTAAACTCAACCTCTAGGACGGGTCATTTTTATGCTTCTGTTAATAAAACATTAACACCAATAACCAGGACCTCTGACAGGCTGCTGGAGGAGACAAACACCTCTAATCCAAAATGGCTGAACCCTGGTTTCAAGGTGAGAAGGAATTTTAAAAATACAAAAACTTTGTAGAGCTCCCACATTAAATGTATTGATAAAGTGACAGTTACTACCCAGGGGAAAAGGTAATGATAATATAATAAACTTTATTTACATAGCACCTTTCAAAGCTACAAAGTGCATTACAAGACAAAATGCAAAATGAAGACAAAAAAACTTTAAAATTATACAGCAAGTCAGAAGGGGATGAAGGCTAATGTGCTACAAATTAGAATAAAATCTGATGAGAAGAAGAATAAAAATGGTTAAAACAATCAGTAAAGAGAAAAATAAGAATCAGAATGAAAAAGTAAGGATTTCTGTGTCAACCAAAATCCGTCGGGTCCAACTTCTGAGTCTCCTGCTTCCACATCGCTCGTGTTGTTTGAACAAATCCGAGTCCGAGTCGCTCCTGTTTCCAGATGCTGCAGTGCTGAGTTGTTTGAACAAATCTGAGTCCAAAAACTATTCAGTGTCGTCTTACTGTTTTCACTGTGATGAGAGAAGAAATGGCTGCAGCTGATAAGTCACACTTTTTGAATGAATGAATGAAGAAAAACAAAGATGGCAGCAGGTGCTAACGTTAGCTTGTTAACCTAGCTAACCTACCTAACTTTGAATAATGACTGAAGATATTGTAAAGCCACCAGTGGAAAGCATATTAGCTAATTTGGCCACTGCAGCACTCCAGCAGGTACCACTGACAGGTTGTCACGACAGAGCGCTTTCACGAGACCACACCTCTTGCCTTGATTGTTAGTCCTTTTCTGTGCTGCCCAAAAAAAAGCGAAAATTGCTAGCTCAGGTCGTCTATTTTCACCTACGCTAAGAGAAAATAGCTAGCTAAGACCAGCTTTATTTGCCTTAGCTGGGGAGCACAGAAAAGGACTGACAATCGAAACACAAAGATGTGGGCTCATAGCAAGAAACATCCTGTAAAACACAACTTATATCAGTGGTACCTGCTTTTACTAGCAGGTGCTAACGTTAGCCAGGTTAACTGGCTAGCGTTAGCACCCACCGGCGCCAAACTTTGTCCTTCTTCATTCATTTAAAAATTTAAACTCATCAACTGCAGCCAGTGAAAACAGTAGAACGACACTGAATAGTTTTTTGGACTCGGATTTGTTCAAACAACACGAACGATGAGGAAAACAGCAGAGACTCAGAGAAGTTGGACCCGGAAACAGGATAATCATAGGTCGTGAAGTTAGACTGATCAAGCAGATACTTGTGGGGTAGACCAAAATGCTGAACAGCACAAGTTTAAATGGCTGTTGGAGGTTAACTGGTTGGTTTGAGGGTTAAGATTAGAGTCAGGGGTCAGACGCTGTGTTTATACCGTATAGTGAAGTCCAGCAGGTCCTGAGCTCCGGGTGCTTCCAGGTTCTGGATGGTGCTGACCCTGTTGAGACTCTGCTGAAGGAATAGCTGTGCCGATCCCACAGAACCTGAACCACTGCCCGAGTCCACCGAGTCCAGACCGTACACCTGCTTCCTGCCCGGCAACTGAGAGACAGCAGGGGAGACAGAGAGTTCAGAGGCGCTGTAGACATGGAACTGCAGGAATACAACCTTATTGTGAGCACTACAGTATTTCAGTTCTCACTCTTAGCGGTGGTACGAGGTGTGACAGACTGTCCCTCAGGTAGGCGTAGTGTCTGAAGGTGTGATCGGAGAACAGAGCCGGCATGGTGGGGCACGACTTGGCAGCGTTGAACACCAACACCAGCACTGCAATGTCTGAGATCAACAACCAGAGTCAAGAAAGAAAAACTAATCAAAAAGCTCCAGAGTCAGAAGTTCCTGAGGTTTAAGCTAAAAATGTGGAACTGCTGCAGAGTCAGGTTGATGAGGTGTGTGAAGGATACAGGCCGGGTCGTCCATGTCAGGCTCTGGTGTGTCGAAATATGGGTGTGTGCTGAGGAGTTCAGAAACCAGCGGCAGCACCAGTGTCGGGTGACGAGAACCCACAAACTTCAGACACCTGAGAGGACACAAGAAAATAAAATACACCAATAATCAGGTTAAGTCAGCTGTAAGAATAATACAGAATCACCAGACTCAGGGGCTCACAGAGAGCTGCAGGAATGGGCCCAACCAGGGAAGGTAAGTTAGCATGTTAGCACTCTGCGCGTTTCTGGTTAAATGTCTGAAATAAGGTTCAGGGTTTTAACACAAGCCTGGCATATTTTCAGGTTTTATTCACAAATGGTCAGTAAATCCTCACTTGATGTTTTTCCTGAAGCTTACGTGGTCTTAAAAAAAAGGCGGGTTACAATCGCGTCTAAATGAGACTACAGAGGCTTTGTCAGACGCTAATATGAAACCCATCTACTCCACCAGTCCACCTTTACAGCCTTGCTAGGTTTTCATCATTTTCAAACTATCACTAACTTTCAAGAAGAAAGGCTTTGTAGAAGAGCTCAGAGCTAAATGAAATGACCAGTTGGAAGCTTAGTGGTGAGACGTTGATCGCCATGTAATCGTGTGTAGTTGGTTTATAGCCTAACATTAGCTTTTACTCTGAGATTGGATTTGTGGGGCTTCAAACATCAGAACAGAGTGGTGTTCATCTGTGAAGATTACCACATACAAACACAGTCTTTACTCCAGACAGAGCTGCGGCCGTGGGATACTTGTTGAGGTTCTGTTAGCTCCAGCAGACATAGCTGGATAATTTTAGTGGAGACATTGGTGTAACAGAGTAATTATGGAGGAGCTTCTTTGATGTCATTTAGACGAGTCCTGAGATCCATAGCGATTTTGCTCAGTGGAGTAAATATCAGCCTTGAAGAAATAATTTATAGCTATTATACCTCCAACACAGCGAGCACCGCGGTCCAGCTGGTCTCTGAGTGTGATGTGCATAGAGATTTCTCTCAGGACGTGGATGGACTGCAGTTCATACTCTCTATCTCGTCAAGTGAACATGTCACCAGGAAGTCCAGACACTTTCAGCCGGTTGGAGACTTCCACTGGCCAGCTTACATAACGCTTCCACCGTCAGCGATACGGACCTCTGAAATGAAATCAGAGATAGAGGAATAATTAGAGGACACGTTTTCATTGAAGGACAAAGACCGCCGCTCCATGTTTTGTACCAACATCTCGGCCTCAGGTTGTGAACAAATGCAATCGCGAGGCTCCCGAGGCGATGAGGCCACGTGTTGGTGTCCATGCCTCCTGGGGGCCGCCCACTCTCTGGCCGGAGGAGAACTTCTCCTGCGGTGAAGAGCCTTTTGGCCTGCCTGTGGGTCAGACGCCTCCTCTGACATAGAAAAGAGGAGGAGGGCAGGAGAGGAGGAAGTGATTAATGTTAAAAAGAAAAGAAAAATATTCTCTATTAAAAGTGTATTTTGTGAGTCAACAGGTACTCACCCTGAGATCTGGAGCATCAGTTTCTTAATATCCAAAGTTTGGCTCCAGGAAGTGAGGACTGACCTGCAGCATCGAACCCTGACAGAGAAGAAGATTCAACATGTTTCAAATTTCTGAATGTTGAATTTAAAGTCCCTTTTCAGACACACAGAATATGGATCTTTACTGCTTTATCTATTAAAGTAAGTGCTTCTGATCCGTTTCTCACCAGAGTTTTGGCGGCCTGCACCGACCACATCCAGGATCCATCGCTGACCATGCGATCGATCTTCCCAAACGCTGGCCGACCAGTCGGATCTCTTCATTGGACGACGGATGGCACAATGCTGATTGGACAGAGAGAGCAGTGAATCACTAGTCTACACCTGCACTGACGCAGCAAGTGCTCTGAAACATCAGGGTCCTTCTCACCTCCTCTGGGTACAGCTGACTCAGCACCCAGACCATCTGCACCGCTGCAGATGTAACCTGCTCGTAATCATCTGACAGCAGCCTGCAGGTTTGAAACACATTTAAACACTTTACTAGGGTCAAATGTATAGAGAGGTCTCATATCCTTTGACATTGAAGGACACGACACAATTCAACTGTGAGACACTCTTCATGGCAGATACTTCTCATTATTTTATTTTTAGTCTGTGATAGAGAAATTTATCCTGTAACAGGAGAAAGCAGTAAAAAAGGAAGCCTGGTCATAAATGATCTGATGAATCTTCATCTTCTTCAGTAGCTGCAGCTGGAAAACAATTACAGAATGATGAGTTATATCACTGAAATAAGAGGCTTGGGTTCTCTGCTGCCAACTGTACTGGGAACTTACAACAGTAAATACAGGAGTGCTTCAGTGAGTGCAGGTGCTGGCAGTGTCCTACCATGGCTTTGATGGCTGCAGTGCGATCAGTCCTGGTCTCCAAAGTAGTCATGGATGATACTCTGACGCCTCACCTCCTGGTGCAAATATAAAAAATCATTATAACACATCACAACAACTGAAACAAACCACGACTATAAATGTGACCTATATTTTCAAAAAGGTTTAAAAGAACATGTTTTTGCTCTTTTTCCAACATCTTAAAATTGTTTCACTTTGAAATCAGTGCCCACATTGAACCTTAAACTAGAGAAAGTCAGAGTCATAGTTCATATGTAATGACACATACCTATCGATGTTCCCAGTCCCTCAAGTCTTTTGTTCAGAGGACTGTCCACCGGCGCCGAGACATCCTAGAAAGCTGCAGACACTTGATCCTCACCCCAAAGTAAGTGGTCCATGGTGCTGGAAAGGAGGAAAGAGAAGAGAACTAAAATGTTTTGTTGCTTTGTGCAGAGAGTCTCTGTTGAGGCTGAACCCCAGTGATGTGGGTGCTGTGTGTTTGTGTGTGTGCCCTTGCAGGGCCATCTCTCTCAGGAGCCTCTGTCTGACCAAGAGGATTTCAGGTATTGTACCAATGACCAGCAGAGGTCCAGCAGCTGAGCAAGGACCTGATGGAATTCTTGCAGACATACACACAGAGAAAGTTTTATGGTAAAGTGAACAAGCTTTACTGCTTTACCAGAGATGATTCTAGATCTGCTTCAAGGAAATCACTGAAAACATAAACCCGAAATGCATACTGCTATCATTAACAAATAACATCATAATGTGCGATTATGGTTTATTGACTGTTAAAGTTACCTAAAAATGACGGGATCTAATGAGCATGTGAGCAAAAGTCTGTAAATGTGTCTTACCTCATTGTTGAGTGTGTTAATGGCCATTAATGGCGCAGTCGGGGTTGAAACCCTGTGTTTTGACAGCAGACCCAGCAGAGATTTTGGCCGGAGCTTCATGGGAACTGTCACGGATTTAGGCTTCAAACATCAGAACAGTGGTGTTCATCTGTGAAGATTATCACACACAAACACAGTCTTACTTCCAGACAGAGTTGCGGTCGGTGGGATACTTGTTGAGGTTCTTCAGCAGCTCCAGCAGAGCCAGCTGGATACACTCTTTAGTGGAGACATTGGTGTAACAGAGTAATTCATGGAGAGCTTCTCTGATGTCACGAGACGAGTCCTGGAGACCGACAGCGATTTTGTCAGTGTGAGCAAATATCAGCCTTGAAGAAATAATTTACAGTTTGTTTTTCATACCTCCAACACAGCGAGCACCGTGTCCAGCTGGTCCTCTCTGAGTGTGATGTGCATAGAGATTTCTCTCAGGACGTGGATGGACTGCAGCCTCACTTCCTCTATCTCGTCGTTGAACATGTCGACCAGGAAGTCCAGACACTTCTCAGCGAAGCTGGGAGACGACCGGGCCAGCTTACACAACGCCTCCACCGCCGCGATACGGACCTCTGAAATGAAATCAGAGACAGAGTGAACACCAGAGGACACGTTCTCTACTGAAGGACAAAGACCGGCTGCTCCATGTTTCCTGTACCAAACATCTCGTCCTCTAGGCCGTGAACAAATGCACCGCAGGCTCCCGAGGCGATGAGGTTGACGGTGTTGGTGTCCAGTTTCTCCTTGGGGGCGTCGTCGGCCCACTTTCTGCCGGAGGAGAACTCTCCGGAGGTGAAGAGCTCCTTGGCTCGTTCGTGGGCCGTACGCTTCCTCTGGACATAGAAAAGAGGAGGAGGCAGTGAGAGGAGGTGTGCTGATTAATGTTAAAAGAAAGAAAATATTCTCTATTAAAAAGCAGGTATTTTGTGAGTCAACAGGTACTCACCCTGAGATCTGACATCAGTTTCTTATCCAAAGTTTGCTCCAGGAAGTGAGGACTGACCTGCAGCATCGAACCCTGACACAGAGAAGAAGATTCAACATGTTTCACCTCTGAATGTTGAATTTAAAGTCCTTTTCAGACACAGAATATGGATCTTTACTGGCTTTATCTATTAAAGTAAGTGTCGCCCTGATCCTGTTCCCTCACCAGAGTTTTGGCGGCCTGCACCCGGACCATCCAGGATCCATCGCTGACCATGTGACTGATCTTCCCAAACGCGTCGTCGACCAGTCGGATCTCTTCATTGGACGACGGGATGGGCACAATGCTGATTGGACAGAGAGAGCAGTGAATCACGAGTCTACACCTGCACTGACGAGTAAGTGGCTCTGAACATCAGGGTCCTCTCACCTCTCTGGGTACAGCTGACTCAGCACCCAGACCATCTGCACCGCTGCAGAGCGAACCTGCTCGTAATCATCTGACAGCAGCCTGCAGGCCTGAAAACACATTTAAACACTTTACTAGGGCTTAAATGTATAGAGAGGTCTCATATCCTTTGACATTAAAGGACACGCACACAATTCGAATCCGTGAGACACTTTTCTCATGGCAGATACTTCTCATTATTTTATTTTTAGTCTGTGACAGAGAAATTTGTCCTGTAACAGGAGAGGCAGTAAAAGTGTTACCTGGTCATAAATGATCTGATGAATCTTCATTCCTCTCTCGTGCAGCTGCAGCTGGAAAACAATCACACAGAATGAGCTGAGTTATATCACTGAAATAAGAGTGGGCTGGGTTCTCTCGCTGCCAACTGTAATTAAACTTTGCGTCGTAAATACAGGAGTAAGTTTTCAGTGAGTGCAGGTGCTGGCAGTGTCCTACCATGGCTTTGATGGCTGCAGTGCGCACTCTGGGGTCCTGGTCTCCAAAGTAGTCGCTGATGATACTCTGGACGTCCCTCACTCCTCCTGGTGCAACATAAAAAAATCACGATAACACATCACACAACAACTGAAAACAAAACCACGACTCATAAATGTGACTCATATTTTCAAAAAGGTTTAAAAAGAACATGTTTTTTGCTCTTTTTCCAACATCTTAAGGCACTGTTTCACTTTGAAATCATGCCCACATTGAACCTTAAACTAGAGAAAGTCAGAGTCACAGTTCATATGTGTAATGACACACACCTATCGATGTTCCCAGTCCCTCGTTGTCTTTGTTCAGAGGACTGTCCACCATGCCGAGACATCCCAGGAGCTGCAGACACTTGATCCTCACCCCAAAGTAAGTATCCGACAGGTGCTGAAAGGAGGAAAGAGAAGAGAACTAAAATGTTTTGTTGCTTTGTGCAGAGAGTTCTGTTGAGGCTGAACCCTCAGTGATGGGCGCTGTGTGTTTGTGTGTGTGTCACCTTGCAGGCCATCTCTATGAGCCTCTGTCTGACCGCAGGACTCTCAGGTAGCTGTGTACCAATGACCAGCAGAGTGTCCAGCAGCTGAGCAAGGACCTGATGGGACTCTGCAGACATACACAGAGAAAGTTTTATGGTAAAGTGTGAATGTTTTTACTGCTTTACCAGAGATGATTCTGTAGATCTGCTCTAAGGAAATCACTGAAAACATAAAACCTTTTAAAATGCATACTCTCCGTTACTAACAAATAACATCATAATGTGCGATTATGGTTTATTGACTGTTAAAGTTACCTAAAAAATGACGGGGGATCTAATGAGCATGTGAGTAAAAAGTCTGTAAATGTGTCTTACTCTCATTGCTGAGTGTGTTAATGGCGTCGTCAACGATGCAGTCGGGGCTGAAACCCTGTGTTTTGGACAGCAGACCCAGCAGAGAGGCGATCTTCAGCCTCACTGAGTTATCTGTCTCCTGGGAGAAAACAACATCAGCAACATCTCAGCTCAGACTGAACTCAATGAACAGAACTTTAAGACACTGTAAAGCATGGTTTTACACAGCAGAGCTGTTTTATTACAGCCGTGCAGAGATTATATTTCTAAAGCTCTCAGTATGTGTTTACCTTGTAGTAGTGCTCCAGCAGGATCCTGACTACACCCTCCACGCTCTCCACCTCCACAGGTTTGCGTGCGAACTGCAGCAGGTACTGCAGAGCATCAGTGGAGTTGGTGGCCTTACAGAGGTCGATGTGCAGAGCCGCAGATTTACTGGGTTTGGACAGACGCAGCTTCTTGGCCGGAGCTTCTTCATGGGGAATCTGTCAGCGTGGAAAAGTTTAGACTGAAATATTATTTCTACAAAAAGCAGGTGACTTTATTATCTGTCTTTTAACATCTTCTACTCAGACTCAGCCTGTCCTGTTTATTCAGAATTACTCCGCCGTGGTGATGTTGCTACAATAACACACGTGCATTTGAAGGGCAATAAATAAAATAGTGAAATATCATTTAATAACCATACAACCAGCATCTCAAAGTCAATCCTGAATAATAGCACCAACATAAGAAAGTCTTTTTCAGCAAAAAACACATAAAATACTGTCACGTTCACTGTAATGTAATAAACCACAATCTTCAAAGAAAAAGTCTTGTTTTCAGATGACTTCACTGAGCTGGAAAGGTCATGTCAGATGTTTTTTATTTCTGAAATCAGTTAAGGATGACAGTAACGGCTTGGAAAAGATTAACCAACAAAGCTGATGTATAGTTACATAGAGAAAAAACTGTCAATACAGACTGTATAACAAGAAACTACTAACTGACCGAATGTAATTCATTACTAATTTTGTCTTAAAAGTTAGCTAACGTTAACATTAGCTAACGCTAACGAGGCCGTTAACTCACAGGGGCTCATGTTAATTTAGTCACATGAATCACAGCAAACAGCCCCGCTTATATTAAAAGCAACCAAACCCTCTTGTTCAAAGATACAGAGTTGATCTGCGTTGTGTTGTGACTGTGAGCGGCTGACTGTTGTTGTGTTCGTTAGCCGTTAGCATTAGTGCTAACAGGGGAGTTAGCTCTCGAGCGCAGCTTTCATTTCCGGTTTATAAATACACAGCGTGCGGCGATAACAGGGCTCCACGTGCTCACCTGTACAACTTTGGAAAATTCCTCATAAACCCGCTTTTTCAGATGTGCTGCCATGTTGATGGAGAGATGGTTAGCTAAGCTTTCCTCTTCGGCAGCGACATGGAATTGTCCCTTTCGACTCCCGTAGCTACGGGAAGCTAAGTAAAACGCGTTTTGTAAATTACGCTCCTTCCCGCTTTACCAGCTAAAATGACCTTTTTATTAAATTGACAATGGACAACTGATTAAGAATATGAATCTAGGTATTAAAATTGAAGCTATTATATTCAAAATTGACCGTGATCTGCCTTCGGTAGCCGCAGAGCTGGATTTAAAGGATATATTCATTTTTTCAAGTCTATCTTAGACAATAGTGCCATAGATTTAGGTATGTAGATGCTGCATGTCATCCCCTGTACCTCCCCTGCCTTTCTCTGCCTGTCTCTCTCTACTGTCACTGTTGTATTAAAGGCAAAATGGCAGAAAAACTCATGTTCATGAATGATGTGTTTTTTTGTTTTGTTTTTTGCCACAGCTGCAGCCCAGGCAGGGTTCAGAGGAACTGGATCCCAGGGACGAGGATTTTGCCCCATGCTACATGTACAATGCTGTGACACATCTCCAGCCCATCCTGGACAATGCTGTGCCTGGACCAAGCAGCACTGGGAGGGTTTCCCCCTGAGGAGCGAGCTGCAGCCCATCCCCAAAACTGGGCCTAAGAAACTGGGAGGTGCTGTTAATAGGAAAAAGACACACCCGTGAAGAAATATCAGGAGGAGGAGAGAAAACATCCAAAAGCAGCAAGAAACCACCCAAAACTCCTGTGTAAAAAAAAGAGAGGGTTTGAGTCATCATCAGAGTTAGAGGAGGAAAATTCTGGATTCAGAGAAATCACCTTTCACTCACATATTTCTTGGCTCTTTCGTATAAAACAACAAAATCAGCCTCATGTTTCTTAACCAGCTCAGGGGGGAAGCTGCTTTAGTCTGTAAAGTCACAGCAAAGCCTTCTGTCAAGTTGAAACACAGAGGTTATGCTAAATGTTTTTTGCCTCAAGTCTTCTCTGCGTCCATCCTCACCTGGACTGGTCAGGCGTTTCCAGTACTTCAGGATTCTGTCAGTGGATGGCAGCAGAGACAAACTGTCGTCCTCCACTTCCACAAACTCACATTTTCCCATGTTGTTTTGGGTATAAAATGATCCAGTCATTCATTATCCTTTAAGAATGTGGACTAAACAATTTGCAGGAAGCAGGTCTTTTTGCAGATGCTATTTACTTTATGATGAAGTATTTAAACACATGACTTTTTACATTAATTTACTTGAAACTAGATTTAGAAGTTAAGTGTATTGTAAATGATAAATGATCTTTTCCTGATCAGATATGAAATCTGGGTCAATATCTTTTTGATTACAGCAAAAAGCATAACATATATCACCCCAGCTCAATATTTATGTAGAGCAGGTAACAAGTATTTCCATATATTTTAGCCTTCTGACGATATAAGATGTTAGAATAAGTAACTATACAACTAAATATTAGTTCTCCAGAACATTAAGAGCCTGTGAGGTAATAATACACTGCTTTATTACAAGTTACTAATACATGAGTATTGTTGTTAAAATGTACATTTAATATATCAAAAGTAAAAATACCAAGTGCAGCAGTGTTATAGTCATTTTTTAACAATTATTTATACAGCGTCAAATCACAAGAGAAGTTATCTCGAGGGACTTTTCACATAGAGCAGGCCTAGACCGTATTCTTTATATTATTGTATAATATATTTATATATATATTTCTTATTCTATTTTTCTTCCTTTACTAAGAGAAATGTTTTTTGTTTGTGACTCGTGATTGTTCTGTATGTCCTGCACATAGAGATAACTGACAATACAAAATCTTGAATCTTGAAAATCTTGAAACTGCCTTTTAAGAGGCAGAAACCTCGAACGGAACCAGACTCATCTGCCTCGACCGGTTGGGTTTAAAGAAAAGGGGAGGGGTGCGGGGGGATAAGGGAGATTCCATATAGAGATGTAAGTAATATTAATAACAGTAATAATAGCTATAAAATAATAATTAGATATTATTTTATAATAACAGTTATAATCACAATAAGACTAACAAACTTCTAGTATTAAATGCAGCATATACAAAATATTATTACTAATGTATTAATGCGTAGGTAGCCGTTGTAGTTTGTCGTCACATGTCCGGGGTGAGCGCGCCCTCCTACGATCGCCTGCCACCCCTCCTCGCGCCGTGGAACCTCCACCGTTGCCATGACATCAGACGGCCAGAGGAGGCGGTAGACGCTCGTTGCAGTGACCACGGCTCCGCTGCTGGCGTTACCAGTCCGACTCAGAGAAAGAACTAGGAAACAGGGGCCGCACAATTAACTATAGTACAAACAAGGGGAGGCGACGAACAAGGAAAACAAAGCAGTTTTTGTTCCAAGGAGCCCCTGAGTTACCTTTTGCTGTCTTGACAAATCGGGGGGAAACGAGTGAAAACACCGTTTACAAGGTATTGTGTGTGTGTCTGTATATTTAATTTTATGAATAAATATTTGCAAGCATTGTGGTGTAAGGCTTCTATAGCTAAAAACCTTAAAGTTAGCTACTTAGCTGCATTTGCTAACGCTAGCTTGGTGGACAGCTCTCAGCGAGCAGAGACGTTTTAGCTGAACCTAGCCTGCTGTTGATGTTCTGCTAAAGTCAGGCATGGGCTGGATGGTACTAGCGCGAGGAGCCGCTGCCAGGCCTGGCTAACGTTATGCTAACAATGCTAACGTACGTTACCAGTAATACGTTACAAAACCGACTCGTCGTAAACTCCCTCCCTTCACTCTTAGATATTTTAAAAGAAGCTAAATCAGCTGGATGAGGTTTGTAAGCATCAGGCCCTCCAAGGCCTCCTGTGTGTGTCGACAACACACACACACTTTCACAGGCGAACCAGCAGCAGCAGCAGCAGTGTTGTTAGGTGGACAGTGATTGAAACAGGCCACGTTAGGCTATAAACAAACAAAGTTAGCTGTCAAGTAACGAGTTAAAGTGGCTGAATCACTTGTCACTGTGACTCTGCGTTAAAGTTGTCGTGCGTTTGCCAAACATAACGCGAGCAAGTATCCATTTTGTTAGCATTGCGCAAAGTTGGCAGGCTGAACACCATCACAAACCAGGCATGGACAGCACAGATGGGCGGTGCTCGCTGTCAGGTTCATGTCGACCAGCTCACAGGGCAGCAGGTCTGCAGCTTGTCTTAAAGTTTGTTTTCTGTGCGAGTTATTTACGTTAGCTAGTAGATGTAGCAGCAATAGCTTTGTAAATAAGTTAGCTAAATGACTGGGTTAGCATTAGCCCGTGGTTAGCTTGATGGCAGAGCATCTGCTGCTGTGTGTGACGGGTGGGAGTGATGTTGTGATTGTGCACCTGCTTAAAATGACTGTAAGTGTTCCTTTACGACAGTCCACACCGGGGTTTGGACTGTGCAGGGGCCACGTTTGTGGAGGACTCGGGCCCCCGCGGTAGCTTTGACGTTTGCTGGCATGACACCACTCCAGCACACGGTACCTGATTAGTCCAGGAGTCATCATGGGTTAGCGGTGACCAGCTGATTTTGAACCTGCCATATGTGTTGCCTCCCTATTTGCGTCACTGATACTGAAGCGGGTCAGGAGCAGAGAGGCGGTTCTGCCGCCTGTCTACATTAACGAGCATTAGCCTGCGCGAAAGACGGATTTGGCCACCTGGCGAAGCTGAGGTGCGTCTAGATTAATAACAGATGTAAAGCAAGCACAGCTCTGAGCGTGGTTTGATTCCTCCCGGGAAGGAGGAGGAGGAGGAGGAGGGGGGACAGGTGTAAGATTTCAGCCCAGTCACTCGTGACACATCATATATGAATGGTGAAGTGCACCTCCCACTTAGGTGCTTGGTTTATATTCCTGGCCTCAGCGTTGCTTTCTAAATGTGGACTCTCTGCCAAGACCTAAGAGGAGCGCTGTGACCGCTGGAGGGTTAGTGTTCAGAGTTTAGAGGATCCCTGCTGGACAACAGGTTGGTTTTAAACTGTCAGACTCTTACTGATTGGTGGTGTTGATGTTTTACTGAGGGATTAAGTTTTGTTGATGTGTTTTTCTGTATTAGAAGAAGTAGTATACCCATCCCACATGACCCACTCTGTTAGCAAAGAAGCACATTTAGCCAGCTCTGCTGCTAATAACACTCTGTGAGAGCCCATAAGCTCTATCAGCTTGTTTCTTATCCAGTCAGAAAACTTGGCTTTTGCCCCGTAGTGTATGTAAGGTGGTTGGGTGGGTCTGTGAATTGTGTAGATAAGCGTCCTTGTTAAGTAACCCAGTTAAATAAAGCAGCAGTGAGATACGGTCATCACATCTGTCTGTTGCTATGAGCTTCTGTAGCGTGGTTCATTTTGGTATATTCCATGTTTTTGTACAGAGAGGAGACTCTTTAAAGTAAGTGTGTGTTTTGTGTTGTTTTTGCTCAGACGTGTTAGTCACTGCACAGGGAGTGGGTCACACTAAGGTCTGAGGATATGTCACAACAAACACTGCGTGGTTAATCTTTTACTGACAATAACCAGAAGAAGAAGATTGCACTCTTGCTCTGTGATGTATTTAAGGTCAGATCTAGATACGACAAGTTATAAAAATACAGAATTTTCCCTCTGAGGTGTTTGTGTTTTAAACATTTGCCTGGTATGGAGGTATATTAGCGTTATTAGCATTAGCATTTGGGATACTCTGAGTCTGAAGGATGGACTGGAGTTGTGGCCCATCAGCAGTACCTTTTTTGGGGATAAGCTCAAACAGCAGCACCTGCTTCTCTCTATTAGCCTGAGGTTGTTTTTAATACTTTACACCAGGGCTGGAAATCACAGGGTAACTCACAAAACTGTCGAGATAATTTGTCCGCAATAAAAACTCAAGATGATTCATTGACAAATCCTAAACAGAAATAAACACATCAACAATACAACACAACATCTGTGCTGCTGTTATATGCTGCATTAAATGAAAATATATTTCTTAAAAGGTGCAGTGTTTATACTGTGTTTTATAAAGAGATGATTTTCTGTTGTTTAAATGCCTGTAGAAAGGACAGGAAACACATCTGGTGTTAAAGTATACATATCATGTTACAAGGAGCAGTGTAATAATATATTACGATATTTATCACTTGTCTCACCACATGAGCAGTTAGTGACAAACAGGGGAGTGGTTGTTGAAGTGAGAGAAGACAGAGATGTTTTAATGGATCATTTTGGTTAATTTACATCAAGATATCTTACAGTAAATAATCCCACATCCTGACGAAGCTCCACACACAGTTATCCTGTGTTCCTGTTGTGTCAGTTTTGTCCAGACTTGCGCGGCCTGATTGTTATGTCTGCGTGAGTGTGACTTCTAAATCACCTGTGAGTCACAGGCTGTATATTCGTGATCACCATCTTCACCTATTACACCACCCGCTTCTGTACTTTGCCACAGGAACCAGCGTGAGCACAGTATCAGGCAGATATTGTCCGGAGAGACCAGATACAGCGCTGATCCAGGTTTACGTTTCGTCCCTCAGGTGGACAGTCCGCTGCCTGGTTGCTCGTGGTAACCCTCCGCCATGCCTTTCCCCTTTGGCAAGTCCCACAAGTCGCCGGCGGACATCGTCAAGAACCTTAAGGACAGCATGACGGTGCTCGAGAAGCACGACATCTCTGACAAAAAGGCAGAGAAGGTACAGAGAGTCTGAAGCTGTGTAAATGATGTGACGTCTGCTCTGTCGTATCAGCCTGTGTTTACTCCTGTTTGTCTTCAATCAGGCCACAGAGGAGGTGTCAAAGAGCCTGGTGGCCATGAAGGAGATCCTATATGGGACTAATGAGAAGGAGCCCCAGACAGAAGCAGTGGCCCAGCTCGCCCAGGAGCTCTACAACAGTGGCTTACTTAGCACCCTGATAGCAGACCTGCAGCTCATCGACTTCGAGGTGAGCCTGAACGAGAGAGAGTTTTTGAGGCCAGCTGTGTATACGTGACAGACCTGCCTGTGTTGCAGTGTGGGTAAACTCATGTCTCCCTGCAATATGTCAGCCCGGCGCTGTGTGGTAACGGCAGCTACAGGCTTCCCTGACTCACCCCATCACAGCATGACTCACTGTGTTGTGTGATCTCTCTCTTCCTCTTTTACCCTCGCTCATCCTCCCTCCCTGCTTGAAAAGAAAAAGCTGGTGAAGAATTGCAAATCACAAGACTGCATCTGAGAAATATGACCGTGACTCAACAGATATCTTAAAAATGTCTGCATGTGCTCGCTCCCATTTGTACACATAAACTGTATTATCAGTTCTTTATCTGTTTCCTCCAGGGAAAGAAAGATGTGGCTCAGATCTTCAACAACATCCTGAGGCGTCAGATTGGTACTCGGACGCCCACAGTGGAATACCTCTGCACCCAGCAGAATATCCTCTTTATGTTGCTTAAAGGGTGAGGAAACATGCACTGTAACCATGTTCCCTTTGACTATTTAAAATGTTGAGAAGTTAGAGCAACTTCCTAAGTAACTTCCTAATGTAAAAGGAAATGAGAGCATGTTTTCAAATGGTGCCTAAAGAAGAAGAGTGAAAACAGGCACTAATGTCTGCACCAGTGAAGCTACGTCTGTCCAGCTTCCTGTGATAGAAGTCTGTTTTTTATCTGTTGTTCCTGTGCTCCATGATTTTTCTTTCTGCATGAAGAAAGAGTGAAAACACAAAACCACCTGGTAAAGACGACAGTATTTGGACATCTACAAGCTTTGATGGTGTCGTGAATTAGCGTAGCATCGCGGGCGCTGTTGCCATTTTATTTTTAGGTCAGGGTTCCTTCAGTGTTCATCATTCAGGAGCTGAATGCTCCTCAGAGGTCTCTTCCTCTCCAAAACAAACAGACGTGATATTTAAAACCAGTAAAAACACTGAATAACAGCTTCTCTTTACAAATCAGTGTTTTCTCTGACACTCTGGGACGAACAGGACGCGGCTGTTTGCTCAGTTTGTTTCTCTGATAACTTCAAATCCAGACGCCCAATGACTAAAATCCTCCACCTGGTTAAAGGTTGTAGGGATAAGGTCATAAAAAGTGACGGTGACGTGACCTGAAACTGATAAAGTAATACCGACTTTATCACGTTCACTCCCTGGATTGACACACATCACATGGCAGAACCTAACACGATCTCTGTATTTGATTATTTTGCATTTGTTCAGTTTCACCTACGTTTACCAGCCTGTTGCTTTAAACCGATCAACAAACCTGTGTCGTATGTGGCTGTTGTGTCCAGGTACGAGTCTGCGGAGATCGCCCTGAACTGCGGCATCATGCTGAGGGAGTGCATCAGACACGAACCGCTCGCCAAAATCACGCTGTGGTCAGAGCAGTTCTATGACTTCTTCAGATACGTGGAGATGTCCACGTTCGACATCGCCTCAGACGCATTTGCCACTTTCAAAGTAAGTTTGTTTAGTCTGATTTTTGTTTGAGTAACGCTCTGAAACAACCGTAACCGTGGAGATGAGACCTGACGTCAGCGTCCTCATCTACTTCCTGCTACCTCCCTCTGTTGTTGTTGTTGTTGTTTATATAATTTGAAACACTGGAACAGACTTGACAGCTCAAACAGTAAATTTGCTGACGCGTTGGCTGCAAGTAGCTGCTGCTGATACTGCAATTACAACGACGCGTTGACACAAACAGGCTGTTATGATGAGAGAGACGGGGGTTTTGATTTAGACCTGAATCAACCACTTGCGCTGAATCTGAAAGTCTTGAGGCTCCAACATGTTGGATTTCAGATTAGAAACAGCTGCAGCAGCAGAATGAACTGTTTCTATTAGATGATATTAGTGTTTGCTGATTGTTGACTGGAGTCAGTCTAAACAAACTTTAACACCGCTGCTTAACAAACACTCTCAGTCAGATTTTAGTCCTGGCATTAAAGGCAGGATTTCTTTTAATACAAAGCAGTTTTTATTCAGTCCATAAAAGGATTAATTTGCTGCAGATGAACGAGTCTTATGCCTTTTGAAAAGGATTATGTACAGAACTATCACTAATCACACTGTAACCCAAAACATTTTTCTGTCTAATTTTAGACTCCGGGGTTTTCTGTCTTTTGTCACGAGGATTATTTAAACGTGTGTTTGAGTTTGTTGCACCTGCATCGTCCTGAAAAAAGAAATCAAACGGGACGAAGTCAAGTCAAAAACATTTGTTTATATATTTATTTCTAATCGTCTGCGTTCTCTGTTTCCAGGACCTCCTCACAAGACACAAGCTACTGAGTGCAGAATTTCTGGAGCAACATTACGACAGAGTAAGTCCAGTGTTTACTCGCCGTCTCTTCTCTGCAGCCGCTTGTGATATGTTTTCAGGCTGTGAACACAAAGTAACTGTCAGTCTGTGAGGGACAATCTCTCATTTTCCTGTCATTGTGTTTTGATTCACGGATGCAAATCATTAAAAAAAAAACACCACTTTCCATTTATAGTTGACACTCTCCCTCTCACCCACCACCACTTCTATTTTCTCTGTCTTCTCTCTCTCTCTTTCACTACCTCTTTCTCTGCAGTTCTTTAGTGAATATGAGAAGCTGCTCCACTCAGAAAACTACGTGACTAAGAGGCAGTCCCTCAAGGTAAGGACCACTGAGTCGTGCCAGTAAACAGGTCTCATGTAGTAGTGCTGCTGCTATTTAAAGATGGGGTCTGGTCAGAGTGTTGGGTTTCTCTAAACCATTTCATCCCCATCACCTTGGTATGACCGCCATCTAGTGGTGGGACCAAAAAACCCTTTTAATCTGCAGCGTTTTCCTCACTTCCTCACAGCCAAAAAACTATTATTCACATGACTAATCTCTGCTGTGTCTCTCTCTAATATGATGTAGTTGCTGGGGGAGTTGCTCCTCGACCGGCACAATTTCACTATAATGACGAAATACATCAGCAAGCCGGAGAATCTCAAACTAATGATGAACCTGCTACGGGACAAAAGCCGCAACATCCAGTTTGAGGCTTTCCACGTTTTTAAGGTAAAAAAAAAAACTAACTACAGTTTAAGATGTGTCATTGAGGCGTCTTTAATAAACTGTAAATAAAGTGCAGAGAGGCTTATAACCTGAACTCAGCAGGAAAACTGGCTGATGTCCGGTGAATTTTCCTGTTATTATAAACAATGACATCAACTTTAAACTCCCCACAGTTCCCATTTTGATCATTAAAAAGCTAAAAGCTGCAACCTCTGTAAATCCACTGAAATCAGTTGTCTAATGGACACACAACCTTCTTGACTTTATTACAAGGCAAATATCAAGACAAGTGCGGTGTCATTTCTTCTGTCGTCCACAGATTTTTTACAAAATGTAGGAACTTTGAACATTTTTGAAAAGATGAGTGAGAGAAATAAAAATCAGTGCGGTTTTCTTACGACAGAGAGAAAAGGTAATCCTTCCTTTGACATGAATATATTTTAAGCTCCTTCTCCTCTTCCTCCTCCTCCAGGTGTTTGTGGCCAACCCCAACAAGACGCAGCCGATCCTGGACATCCTGCTGAAGAACCAGACCAAACTCATCGAGTTTCTCAGCAAGTTCCAGAACGACAGAACAGAGGACGAACAGTTCAACGACGAAAAGACTTACCTGGTCAAACAGATCAGGGACCTCAAGAGGCCCGCCCCCCAGGAGGCCTGAGGAAAGTGCAGAGGTGGGGGAGTCGAGGGGGGAGGGAGGAGGAGCCACCAGGACCACGTCTGGAACACATCCAGATAACGTCTGCTTAACGGAACCATGGTTTCTGAACAAAAAAAAAAAAACAACGAAAACAAACGTACCCATATCCGCTCATCAGGAAGTCGCCAGCTCCTCTGCTCCTCAGAGAACATTTGATTCGTTTTTTTTTCTTTTTCAGTCTTTTTCCCTCAAAAGAAATAAGAGAAAATAATAGATGCTGCTGCTTTCTTGCACATTGAGACATGTAAATCACAACGACACGACAGTCCATCAAACACAGCGGCAGAAAATGTCCGTGCAGTTAAAGTAAGGCCGACTTCCTGATAGACACCAATGAACAGACACAAAGTTTACACGCATATATGTATTACGTAAAAAAAAACATGCATACACACATACTGCAAGAATATCAGCTAAAACCTTGTGATGGAAATGGTACGAGCGAGTTGAACATTGGTGTGTTTTGGTGCATGCCTTGAAATGTGACAGATCCACGGCTGTACCCCGGCGTCAGCCCTGTGACGGCCCCCCTCGGTCTGGCTCTCCCGCGTTCAGTGCCACAGACTCGGAAAAAACGCACGTGCATCACGGCAACCCGCTAAAAAGTTTGCATCTATGCCTTCATCCAGCAAAGCAACAGTGGTTCGGTTTTTGTTTTTTGTTTTTTATTTTTTAAACCGAGGGTTGGGGGGAGCACAGAACCGTTTACCTCCTGTGTGCTTTGTTTTCCACACAGCACTTGAAGCACATGAGGAAAAAGGAGGGAGGGATGCAAGGTATGAATCTGGCCAAGCCTGAGAGTTGGGTCTCTTTATTGTTTTCTGGGACAGGGTGAACATGTACATATGCCTTTTTTTTTTCTTTTTTTTTTTTTGCTTTGTAGATTTTTGTTTAACCTTGACATATGAATATATATTATATATATATATATGACCTTAAACATCACGTTTTTGGTTAATTGTAATCAAATTACTTTCTAAACCATAAAAGAAACAACAAACAAGTTAAGTGACATTGTTTTTGCATTTCATTTTACTGCTGAAATGGTTGCTGGTGGGTTTCTTTGTAAATAACTTAAAGGGCCAGCTCACATTTAGCTAACCTATAGGATATTAACAATTTGTACAGCGGAGGAATGTCATGGTATTAGCTCTGGATCTGTTAATCCTCTTTTTATTCTCCATCTACATTTTGAGTATCTCTCACAGATGACTGCTGCAGGAGTGGAGGGAGAGTATTAACTGAAAAATTAAAGCCTGTGTGTTTGTGCACTTTGTGAGGTGCTGAGCGATCAACATCACCTAACTGGAGTCGAGGACGGACTGGGGGGGGGGGGGGGGGGGTTTACTTCCCTTCCTCAATTTCATTAACTTGTTTTTTTTTTATTTCCACTGGTTCTCACCACTCGGCTGGTGGTCTGGGACTGAGCTCATCAGGACATCGATCTTAACTTCACCCCCGTCTCCTCGCCTTCGAGCCGTTCTCTTCAGAGGGTTTATAATTCCAGTACAATTATGAGCGTAAAGCATTGTGGGTAGCAGAGTTCTCCGGGCATGTTGGATTGTCCTCATGGTGCTGAGCCAAACTAACGAAACCACAGATTTGTTCATTTACAATAAAAGATGCGGTTCATATAATGAGACGTGTTTATACATTCAGATAAATAAAAGCCACATCAGTGCAGAGATCAGCACCTCTCAGATCAACCCACAGCTCCTCCATGTGCATTGAACATGCATGTTCCTCCACTGGCTGTGCATGATGCTGTACTAAAGACGTTGTACTGGAATTGTTTCTTCTTTTTTTTTCTCCAAATATTTAACAACATTGAAATGTCAGATTGAACTCTTGGCTCTGTGGCTGTGTGCTGACTTTGACTCCAGTTTCAGCAGAGAGTGTGTGTGGGTGCTTTCAGAAGTGTCAAAGGCCTGGGCCCTACAATCGAAATAAAGAAGAAAAAAAAACATTTGGAATAAAATAAAAGCTGTGGTTGTTTTCTTACTGTGTGTAGAAAACAGTCAGTTTGTGTTCATATAACCTCAATGTAAAGGTCCTAAATTCAAACACAGGTCACAAAATATATTTTAATATCAGTATACAGACAGAATGGATTATTCACAGTCTCATTAATTATTAAATAAATATTAATAAAACATTTAACTTGTAAACTCTTTAGAAAGTATGTGTCATAAAAAAAGTGGTACCCAATTTTTTCATATTAAAAAGAACATTTTACATTTTATAAGCTCCTTATATCTTCAAATTTACTAGCACGTGGATGCTAATGTTAGCCAGCTAACCTAGCAAACAGTAGCACCAGTTAGCATACAGTGGTCAAAAGCAGGTATCCATGATATAAAACCCATATATATATATATATATATATATATATATATATATATATACATGTATATATATATGGCTATGGGTTTTATTGGATGTTTCATAACATGAGAACAAGAAACATCCTATCTCATATCAGGGGTACATGCATTTTAACCACAGGGTGCTAACTGGTGCTACTGTTAGCTAGGTTAGCTGGCTAACATTAGCATCCACTGGCTAGTAAATAGCTAGATATCTTTTGATATCATATAATATTTTATGACATAAAAGTACACATAACAAAGACAAAAACATCGACACTGATACATTGACGTTAATGTCTGTTACGGTTTTCAGGATTAAAAGAGACAACTGGGAGTCATCTGCATAGCAGTGGTAGGACACGGGGGTAAAGTAGCAAATAAGTATCTGAAAGCTGTAAATATACTTTCATTTCACTCTATCACTTAGCTTCAATTAGTCTTTTTATTTGTATTTTTTTATTTTATTTATTAGGACAAAACCAAGTAAATAAACAAAGCTAAGATTGTGCAGGAGATTAGTATTAGTATTATAAAACTTCCTCTCTAGAATTTACATTTTATTCTAGAGCTATGAATAAAATTAAACTAATATAGACTAAAGTAGAAAGCTCATATTAAACCATGAAAAACCTAACATCAATACAGCACAGAAAAGAAAGAATGCCACATGAAATATTTATTTGATGACAATACTCTTGTTTTGTAGAATTTAACATCAGAATTATATATATTTTAATTCAAATAGAAATAAAACAAACAAACAAAAACAGCTTTAATCTTATAAATAAAACCCTGTGTTTTGTGAATGGAGTTCGTCTCCTGCTGCAGCACCACCGTCAACAGAAAACAGCGGACTGGTCCTTTAAGGTCAGATTTTAAAAAAAATCATAATAAATAAATAAATGAAATAGCACACTTCCGGTGGGTAAAGACAAAAACAGACAGAGAAGCAGCCCAGCGGTGAGAAGAGGGCGGCCCGTCGACGCGGAGAGGTGGACTCAGTGTCTGTAAAGGTGTCCAGTTAAAACACAGACGGAGAGAAGAAGACGAACGGAGCCATGGTGAAGATCAGTTTCCAGTCTGTCGCGGGACAGAAAGTGGAAAAGGAGAGCGATGGCGACAAGACCGAAATCCTCATCCCTCATCCGATGGTGAGGAAAACACCGCTTATTCTTATTCCTACTGTTATTATTAATAATAATCATCGCTTTAATGTGACAGTTATGTAATGTGATGCCCCGCTGTGTGCAGAGACTGGTGGGTCTGCAGGGCAGCCTGCACCTGCACAGCCATGAACAGCAGGGGATTTATTTTATTTTTTATTTTTTTGACAGGATCTATCGCCATTTGGTTGGAAACAAAAACATGTCATTCCTGTGATGGTTTCCGCTGCGCCAGTGCGCTTATTGCAGCCTGGATGCAAGTTATCACAATGTGCAAATGTGCGCTCTTTGTTCAGGACTACAGAGGCGATTACAGCAGGTCAACAGCGTGAAGGCTTTGTGCTGGATTCTGCTTTATTAGTGACATGGCTGCTAACGTTTTTTTTTCCTCCAGTGCAGATTTAGAGCAACTCCCTGGTTTTATATAAAAACATAAATAAGATGCAGAATGTAAGTAATGCACAAGCTTTGCACAAAATGGCAGATGGGTTGCAGCACATGCAAGATCATTTTTTGCAGCTTTAAACTTTACTGAAGGAGCATCCCAGCATCAACACGAGCCCCTGACACCCTCATCTGGATGTATAGATCAGGACGTCAGGCAGGTGTGTGACTCTGAGGTCTGTTCACCCCCCAAAAGGCATCGACACAGGCCTCATGGCGAGTGTGTCACGCTCCAAGCTGGTGTGAAAGAGCGTCTCTCCGAGTTGGGGAGGGAGAACACAAAGAACTGAGTCTCTCAGAACTCAGTGTTCGCACAGTTTGTCGCCTTGTGCTTGTGCTTGCACCCTCTGTCTCCAAGTGCTACAGAAACATGAAGTCCTGCATATAAATAACACAAAAACACACTGCAGACGCTGTGAAAAAGCTCCAAGGCTTCATTTCCTTTTTGAAATAATTGAACACGAGCATCATTTTTCCCTCCTGAGAGACGTTTCCTGTCCTCACAAACTGCTGTTTCTCCAGCTAAGAATAGCAACCTCTTTATTTCCCAAAAATAATTCTACCTGCCACATGCACACACTGTTAAATCACTGCAGCATTATAGTGAGTGTGTGCTGTCTGTCTGTCTGTCTGTGTAGTGTAGTGTAGTGTAGTGTAGTGTAGTGTAGTGTAGTGTAGTACCACCCGGCCAACTCGGGTTCTGGGCGTGGCACCGGCAGATGAGCGGACTGGGCGTCAGGAGATTACTCACCATCTCAGTAGAGTTTTCTCACTCCTCAAGTATCCCTTCTCTTCCCTTCATCTCTGGCCCGGCTCGGTTTTTCCCATAATTCCTGCTCCACATGCAGAGAAACTTCTGTTTTAACGGCGGTTAATTCAGGTCATTTTTCAGCCACTCGTCACGGTTGATGGTAAACGAAGCTGAAAGTTGGATAGAATAAATCCTTCCTGTGTCCTTTAGTAATAATATATATATGTGTGTGTGTGTTTTTGGGATGAGAGGAGCTGGTTCTGCCTGCGGCGGGAGGTCTCTCCTGAGCAGGCTGGCCACCACCTGGCATTCGGCTGGTTGTGTTCTACTTGGCCGGTCTGGTCCTGCTTGCTCCATCTCGTCTACCGCTGCTACTTCGCCACCTCATATAAGAACCTCCTCCCACACTCTCTGTGCTCTTTCTACCCATCACTGCACCGCAGAGAGATTTTCCCTGCTCCTCTGAAGGCATGAATTTCTGTGTGTTCAAATCCAGAAAACCTGTTCACTGCCGCGGGTGCTGTGCGAGGACTCCATATGCGCCCCGCTGCGTGGCGCGGGAGCTGGAGGGAAAAGCGTCGGCATCTGCGGCCGACAGCTACGAAAGATCTCTGTGCCCGTGCCTCACTTTGGAGGCAGCAGCTTCCTTGACATAATCCGCGACTTCCACAGAGTGAGGACACAGTTAAGCCTCTACCTGAGTCACTAGTACAGACCTATGGATGCTAACATGCTAACATGTTGATGTTCAGCAGCTAATGTGGTCTCTAACAGCTAATAAACACAATGTCAGGACTGTCCTTTGTCATGAATGTTTCAACATGCTAACATCAAAATATCTGACAAACTGTGAAAGGACAAGAAGAGGATTCATCACTCTGGCGACCATGAAAAATCTTAATGCCAATCAAAATAGTTTCCTAGGCTCTAAACCTGAGTACGGGTCTTTAATATTCATCTGTTTTATCTTCGGGATGACACGCCTACCATGACATCTT